>JAODJX010000002.1:8536402-8550800 GCA_026776945.1 Isichthys henryi
TCCTGGGTTGTTCCCTGCCTCGTGCCCATTGCTTCCGGGATAGGCTCCGGACCCCCCGCGACCCAGTAAGGATAAGTTGTTTGGAAAATGGATGGATGGATGGAAATATCTATAATAATTCACTATTTCATTTTATGAATAAGTGACATTTAAAAAAATAAAAAAGCATTATACTGCTACATGTTTATTTCTGTTAAAACTTAGTAAACATCTTAAATGCTCTATGTAAATTATGCATTGCATTAGTGTAGATAATTACCATGTTATGGCAGACTTAGGCAGAGTTTTACATATTGAAATGTCTAAATCCATGCTTATGAGTAGCACTGAGAAAGGCATTACAGACGGAATCCTCTGCCCAATAAACTTTCCCTGCTAAGAAAGGAAATGGTATTTGCGTCAAAAATGGGTCACACTGCTTTTATGGGAACTTTATTCCTTTGGGCTCTAGATTCATCACTTTAAAGTTCAGGTCACTTGCTTCCAGTCACACGCGCCCACACACACACACACACACATGCACGCAAGCACATATCGCAGACACAGACACACAAAAACAAAGAATGCCTGCAAGCCTATATTTTGTTTCTTCTTCTTAAATTACTGTAGGCAAACAGGTTAGTCTCAAAATACACCGTATTAATGATCGGTGGAATCTATGCTAAAACTTTAAGCTTTAATTTAACTTTAATTTTGGTGCACTGCTGCCTCACAATTCTGACATCAGGGTTCGAGTCTCCCCCATGACTCCATGTGTGTGCAGTTTGCATGTTCTCCCCGTGTCATTGTGGGGTTTCCTCTGGTTTGCCCCCACAGTCCAAAAACATACTGAGGTTAACTGGAGTTACCAAACTGCCTGTAGGTGTGAATGGTGTGAGTGTTCTCTGTGATGGGATGGTGCCCCATCCTAGCTTGTTCCCTGTCTAGTGCTGATAAGCTTGGCCTGCCTGCGACCCTGAGCATAGCTTGTACTGAGGCTTTGGGTTTAGGTATTCGGTGAAAACTGTAAACCTGAAATGGACTTAAGTCTATTGGCTTTAAAAACCCAAGCTTTTAGTAATAATTCAATCACTATAATGATGAACCAATTAAGTTTTATTTCATGTACCATTTTTCTTTGGAAGATACTAGAGAACATTAGTGATTTGCAGTATTTTTATTGGGACTTAACAACAGAATAACATTCAAAATGGGCCAAACTTTTTTTGGAAAATGACATTTTGCTGAGCTGCAAGACTTTGAATTATAAATGAACAATAAGTAGAGGGCTTGGTGCCTCAGTAGATAAGCAATTCAATCATTTGGCTTTTTTTGACCTCTGACCTTGTCCACAGTGGGAAGATGACTTTTCAATCCATTACTTTACAAAACATTTGACAAAATACATTGGTTAAAATGCTTCTCAGCTGAGTTTTACGTTTTGTGCGACAGTGAAGTTCCAGTGCTTTCCCAGCATACCTTACAGCATCTTTTTATTTATTTAGCACTACTTCAGAGACAGCAATACAGAACTTCAAAGATCCAGTAAGCATTTTCATGGCATCTAATGGGTTACATTTTGGATATTAATTTGTCGCTGTCTGTGGTATGCAATCACTTTTATATATGTCTTTACTTTGCGTAAACAGTGCCACTGCTAGAACAGCCCTTCATGTCTCATATTTCACTGGCAAGGAAATGTTTTGCTGCTGACACTGGCATCCTGCTCAGGAATAAGGACATTATTTTTAATTCTACTGATTCTTCTTATTTCTCATTGAGCTCTTTGCCTGCAAAGGACAGCATTTAGTTGTCCATGGAATGTACAACAACTTTCATGTAGACTTTCGAGGAATGTTAGCTTAAAAACGACAGTGAAGAGAGAGATTTTCCACAAAAATTTCCTTTCCAGTTTATGCTATTTCGTGTTAAATTGAAACATTTAAAATACTGAGGTGACCATTTCATAATATAAAGTAAAATAGTGGGATGTAAAATGTAAAAATATACCAACTCCAAGAATAGAAAGCAGTGTTAGATAAGAAAGGATGACTTTCGCCAACCTTGACAATGCACGTTCATCAGAATACAGAGTGATTATGACCACTTTAATGACTTGCCGATGAAATACTCTAATTATGGAAATTAGTAGACTTTAATTAAACTGAAAAACCTCATGTCTTTAACCTGATTTGATTGCACTAAGGTGTGTTCTGAACACATCAGCACTTTTGGTCAAGCTTTTATGAGGCGTTTTTATCTCCTCTGAAACCAACTCTGTTTCCACTGTCACTGGAACCTTAAATCGATCACTATGATGATCAATCAATTAAATTTTATTTGGTGTACCATGTTTTTTTGGAAGAAGTTGCCGAACATTAAAGTGACTTACAGTATTTTTATTGGGATTCAATAACAGGATAAAACTCAAAATGGGCCAGATTTTTTTTTTTTTTTTTTTGAAAAATTGAATTTGCTTCCTGTCTGTACCAATGAATGTGACCCAGTAGTACTCCTAAGGACGTGTAAGTAAAATCAGTACCATGAGGAGAAAAGAAGGCTTGATTATGGGTGACCTACCTGATGGAGACAGAGACTGAATTAGGGCTAATTTAGTGATCAATGCAATCTTACCATCATACAGATTCTTTTTTTTTTATCCTTTTGCAAGCCGGATGTCCTGGCTTGATTTCTATAAAGCACTAGAGAAAGTTTTATGTCTTTATCTTTTGCAAAAAGTTTAATACAGAATATTCCCAAGATGAATTTTCATGACTGTACGGTTTCTCAGCATTTAACACCGTTGCTATGTATCTTCAGAGCTGGGGGTTCAAACCCATCTCCCCTCCCTGTGTGCGGTCTATGTGTTTCCATTTGGCGTCCACACCACTCTGTGACACTCGTGAAAAGTGTGCGGCTTATTATTTCTGTATTATTATTACTACTATCATTCCGCACTTATTATCATTGTTCCGACTTATCTAGAAATGCAATTTGACGTCAGACTTAGGGAACGGATCTTGTTTGTAACCTGGGCACTGCCTGTAGCCTCTACACCTCTGCATGACCCTGACTTCATGTGAGTAGATGTTGGATGGGTTATGTTTTTTTTTTGCTCATTTTCCCGATTTCTTGTTTTAACTCAAAATCTAATTGTGCAATTTGTTATTATTTGAATAAGCAAAGCACATTGTCAGCAGCCAAACCACCTGCAGTTCAGACTAGGTAACCCAGCTGAAGATAAGCAGGTTTAGGCCTGGCCAAGAGGTGGGAGACCAACTTGGAAGGCTGGGCTGCTGCTGGAAGAGGTGCTGGTACAGTCAACAGGTTAGCCCATCCTGTGTTCTGTCTGGATCCCAATAACCAAGTACAATGACAGGGACCCTATGACCAACAGGTTAGCCCATCCTGTGTTCTGTCTGGATCCCAATAACCAAGTACAATGACAGGGACCCTATGGCCAACAGGTTAGCCCATCCTGTGTTCCGTGTGGATCCTAATGCCCCAGTAGAGTGATGTAAGAATGGTGCCATCCTTTGCACGAGATGTCAAACCCAGGTCTTGACTCTCTGAGGTCATAAAAGATCCCTGGGTATCCTTCAGGGGTGGTACTCTGATGCCCTGGCTAAATTTCCCATTGTGTCCCTATCAAATCTGGTCTCCCAATCGTCCTTTACATTTACGTGATGAATTCTCTACTGCCCCTTCACCACCTTCCCTACTGTGGGGTGAGTGTACTGGTGCAGAATGGCTGCTGACACATCATCCAGGTGGGGGCTACACAATGGAGGTGGTTGAAGTGGCTCCCCATTGCTTCTGTAAAGTGCTTTGGGTGTAGTGAAAAGTGCTATATAAATGCAATGCTCATTCATTCCCACCATGAATGCCCAAGGTATAAATTTGTAATGGCAAAATATTGCGAATCTGCGTCAAGGCCTTTCTCTCTTTAGAAAACCTATGTGAGGTCTGAAAAGCACTCTAGAGTCTATTAGAAGGTGTCCATTGTCACAGCCACTTAGAAGAATCAATTAAAAGAGCCAGTGCATTAATATGCCTCGTAAGGGACTCCTTGGCTAAGTTCTTAGAAATCGAGGAAGAGTTTGCAAATCTTCAGGCAAATCGAAACGTAGGAGAGCTGAGGTTCAAGTACTCTTCATCAGTGTATGCATACAACAGGCTGTGGTAATTCTGAGGTGAATACTTCTCAAATGAACATGAATTCAATTTTTTTTACAGTTACATTTCAATAGATATTCAACTTCAAAGTGCATTTGGGTAGTAGTTATGAAGATTATTGGGTAGCACTTTACATTAAGTGCACCTTCATAATGCATTCATTATGCATTCATAGAACATTCAGTGCACCTTCATAATGCATTCATAGAACATTCATAAGCAGCATGCAAGTACACCTTAAGATCCTAACATCGCTTAACAGCTTTAATATACATTAATAACAAACATTACATGATTATACAAGTATAATGTTTGTTATTATTATATATAATATTGATATTAATGTATATTACAGCTGTTAAGTGATGTTAGGGTGTTAAGGTATACATACATGATTTTTATGAATGTTATATGAATACTTAATGAATACATTATGAAGGTGTACTAAACGTTTTATGAATGCAATATAAAAGCATTATGAAGGTGCAGTTAATGTAAAGTGTTACTAATATTTTTATGCTACCCCAACCATGCACTTTGACTGTGTTCCAGCAAGTCCCTGAATTTAAATCCGTTGTTTGTTGCCCCCGCCCTATTGGTCAATGTCACAGTTATGTTAATTGACTTTGGCAAGTGGTTCTTTCTGTCAGATTAAAAAACAGGGCATGTGCCAGGTGGATTGGCTGGGATTTTTCTCAATTCTGTGCTTGGAAATGCAGTTTCAGTTGAATGTGTAAAGTGTCCGTTGGTGGATTTCTATTACAGGAGGCTTATCATACAGATTTATGAAATCTGCAGTCCATCCTCTTCAGTCTACATTCTATTCTCCTGTTGACTTTGTTTTGTTACTATAAATTAAATGAATTGTATGTGTTCATTATTTTCAAATTTATATCATTTCAAATCAATCGTTGGTGACACTATCCATGCATGGCATGCCTATAAGAATCAATGTACATATTCATAACACATTAAGAGGCATTCACAAAGCATTATAAACATGACTATAAATATTTATTAAAAGGCATATCACATTATAGCCATTTTATTATGCATTATAAATGCTTTACGAAGCTCTCATCTATAATACACTATAGATACCTTCAAAATGCAATACAAAGCATCTTTAATTCATATACTGACTATTATAATTCATTATGACGGTATCTATAATGCAAGTTGCAGATTTTTTTAAAGGGCTAAAATCCTTTTCTGTAGTGTATGGAAATTATATAATATAAGACTGACATGTAGTAATAATAAAATAAACGGTAGCACTTTACATTAACTGCACCTTCATAATGCATTTATACTGGATTCATAGAACATTCATAAGCACCATGTAAGTACACCTTAACACCATAACATCCCTTAACACTTTAAATATACATTAATAACAAACATGACATGATTATACTATTATGTTTGTTATTAATGTATATTACAGCTGTTAAGCATAGGATGTTAAGGTATACATACATTTATGAATGTTTTATGAATGCATTATGAAGGTGCACTGAATGTTCTATAAATACATAATGAATGCGTTATGAAGCTGCAGTTAATGTAAAGGGTTACCAAATAAGGACACAAACAAACAGTAAATGAATGACTCAATGAACAAATAAACAAAGAAATAAAAACAAACATACAAATAAGTGCAGCTCTTATTCTTGAAGCAGAAACGTTAATTGAGGGTAAATTCTGGTAAACATGTCAGTTAAATAAAAGGCAGGCTAAATTTATCAAAAACAGGAACAGTTTAAAAAAGAAAGATAATGGAAATTTAAGTCAATCATCATAATGAATGGCTGATTACTCATTGGTGAACTAATCTTGTCTGATGTAAGCCTGCAACAGTATTATGGCAGTTTGACAAACAGCCTGTGGTTGATAACATCACAACAGTACACTGATTGATCGCGTTGCTTCCAATCTTGATATCCCCCCTTGTTTTGATGTCTGCTGCATTTCACTGTAACATAAGAACAAGAAATGGAAAAGAAACTATTTTCCATACTTCATTCAACAGTTGTTTGTGAACATGAAACTTAGACTATATGATTAAAATGTCTTGCAAAGGTTTTCAGTGATACTATGTATTTCTGCATTATTATCATCTTGTATTTTTAGACAGTTTCAGGGACGGCACAATCATGGTGTTTAAAAAACAGGGCAGAAAAACATTTCATTGGGGAAAAAACTCAAAATAAAACTGCAAACTCTTGCATTGCCATGGGTGGAGAGGAAACAGAACAGGGCGAATGCTGAGGTCTGGTCAGGCTAATAAGGAGTGGAATGGGAACAAAAAAAATACTTCCCAGAAAAGAATACTTTCAACTAAAATGGGGACGGGGATGTACAGTACCAGTCAAAAGTTTAGATGCACCTACTTTTAATGCATTTGTCTCTATTTTAGCTGTTCTTCACCTTATAGTAAAAGGCCTTGAGACGATAAAATAATATTGTAATGACCAAGAGAAGTGTTAACCATCTCAGCATTTTTGACTCTTTAAAGTAGCCAGCTTTTGTTTTGATGACAGCATTACAGACTCTTGGCATTTGTTCAACCAGCTTACAGATGTAGACACTTGGAAGTCCAGAGGAAGTCTCCAGAGGTTCTAGACAGTTCTTCAGTCCAGCTCATCTCAAACCACCTCTGTATGGTTTACGTTGGGAGATTGTGGGGACCAGGTCATACGTCACAGTAATCCATCTCTTTCCTTGTTCAGAAGATGATGCCATATTTATGTACATAACCTCAAGGTATGCTTAGGTTCCTTATTCTGTTGAAAACAAATGATTTTCAGTAGGTGTGAGTAGGTTTGTATGATAGCGTACTTCTGCATATAATGAAAGTATAATGAAAGTGATAGGAGACAGTCAGTAAGGGAGAGAAGGGGTTGCTGATAAGGTTACATACATAAATACATAAATAAAAAACAAACAAACAAGTAATAATAATAATATCTTATGTGAAGCCAGTGCATGATAAATTACCCAGGGTGTCAGCAGCTAAGGAATTGGATCTCTGCATGAAGTCCGCTCTTGAATGAAAACCGTGCTCCTTTGCCCACAGCACGTTCAAAAAGCAAAAGATTACTTAAATCTTTAATCCCCATTTATCTCGTCAAATTGCCAACTTAATCATTGCAGAATAATTTAAACTTAAATTATAGAGTTTAATACTCGGTATCAAGCATTACATTCTCTCAAATCACTTTTTCCCTCTTTTGCGACCACCTGCAATTATTTGTTTTCTAGCATTGTTATGCATTTTATGTAGTAATACAATTCTGCATTTCTGTTAACATCAGTACAAATCCTATAAAACAAATAATTATCCTGCCAACTAAAATCCTTCGAGGATAGCTGGTCTATTTGGTAATTTTAGGCACCCAAATGCCTTAAGAACCAGGGCTCACACAAAGGAAGTTATCATTTATAGGTACTCAGGCTAAGAGAGCAGAACTTTGTAATAGGCTGTCAACTTTATTACCTACTGTAGCTATGATGGAATGGAAAGATGACCTTTACACGGAGAAGGCAGTAAAGGATGCAACACAACGTTGTGACAATTGCCAGGAAATTTGAAAAGACAATCACTCTACTATGGGACAAATTTAATTTGGAAATGTTTGTCTCTTATGGGACTAAAGCAAATCCAAAAAAATAATACGATAAAGAAAAAAATATGGCTTCAGTAAAAAAAAAAAAGTACCCTGACTCGTTCATACCACCTTTAGCGGCAGCAACACTGGAGTCAAATACCTCCGATAACTGGAGTCAGTCTTTCACAACGCCGTGGAGAAATTGTGACCCACTCCTCATTTCAAAATCACACAATGGAGGGTTTTTAAGCATTTAACTATTCATTTAAAGCCCTCCCACAGCATCTCCTCCAAAACCTTGATGTTGTTTCTTTTGAGTGATTCAGAGATGAATATGTTCTTGTGCTTAGAATTGTTGCCTTGCTGCATAACCTAGCTGGGCTTGAGTTTCAGATAACAGATTAAAGATCAGACATTCTCCTGTAGGATTTCCTAGTAGGGTGTAGAATTCAATGGTCTGTCAGTTATGGAATGTTGCTCAGGCCCTGAAACAACCACAGCATCCCTTCTCTGTCAACCTTATATGACTTCAGAACACAACATGAAAGCCAGGCTGTGGCCAGTACGTTGACTTAATGGTTGTCTACCAGGTGGCATGTGTTGGTATGGAACCACCCACTAGGTCAATGTTTGACTGTTGGTATGTTTCTTTTCTAAAATGCTATGTTAACTTTATGCCCCACGTCTTCCACTTTCAACTCATCTGTCCACAGACGAATATCATAAAAGCTTTGAGGGTCATTAGAGTGGTTTTTTTGAGTTTTTATGTTCCTCTTGGTTACCATGGTTTTCAACTTGCAACACTCCAACGAATATTGTATCGGCCTTTTGATTTACTGTATATAAAACTTATTTTATTGTTTCAAACAAAACCATGAATGAAGCTATGTAAATTCAGCCGATCTTTCAACAAAACAAAAATTTCAAAACGATAAGTCAAAGCAATTCAACATGAACTTAGGGTGTTCAAAAAAATCGTACATAACCATACTCTCCCTTCCCGACATTGACCCAACCAAATTCAAATCTCCCGCTTCACTTTTTGTGAAGTATGTATCATTTACACCCACACAGCCCATCCACTAAGCTTAAAGGTGTCTTACAAATGACCCCATAACCCCTTTTCAGGCAGATATATTTCAATACATTTCTTTCCCATCTCTTTGAGAATTTCTTTTGATCATGACATAGTGTGCTGCCTGCTTGTTGAGCTCTTTTCTACTTTCACATTGCACAAAATGTTTTACGTTAGTGACATTAAAATGCATTATTATTATTATTATTATTAGCAATAATAATAATAAGAAGAAGAAATACCCACCGTACAAAATTATGTTATAATCATACAGATTTGTCCTCTTTATATGCAACTGTTTGGTGAAATACATCTACAGTATGGCCATGGAAATCTACTGCAGCACTCAGTGATATACAGCCAGGTCAGCACTGCATTAACAAGGCCATATTACCAATGTGCCCCTATAAAATACTCTCACTGCCGAACATTTACAGCCAACAGAGCACCATTACTAAAATGGAGTCAGCTTCATTTCGGTCTGATTTGTTGTACGAGTAACTATTCAGAAGTGCACTCCATGTCTTTGGCTGCCCAATTGGATTCCATCATTGGCCTAGTGGGTGGTTCCATACCAACACATGCCACCTGGTAGACAACCATTAGGTCAAAGTACTGGCCACAGCCTGGCTTTCATGTTGAGTTCTGAAGTCATATAAGACGGTTATTACACAGAAGCCTAAAAGAGAAGTGTATTAGTCAGTCATAAAGACATGCAGTTAGGTGAACTGGCGTGTCTAACTTGCCTGTAGTGTGTGAGTGGGTATATGTACAGTATGTGGCCAGAAAAACACTGACATCCTGTCAGAGTTGTATTCTGTGTTATTAAGTTGTGACTCCTAGGGACCCTAACCAGAAAAAGTGGTTGAAAGATGAAAGGAACTATAAAAAAGTACATTTGTAGTAAAATGCAAATTACTTCCTTTATCACATATATTTAATTTTAATTGTAATAGTGTTTCACAGAGTAGCAAATGTGGCACTGATAATCTGATGTTTCTCTTCGGTAACGTTTCAGAGACAGTAATATTTAAATAAATATACATACTTGGGTCCACTGGTGCTGCCTTTAAGCTCCTTAGATAATGATGTGCTGCCTTGCTGTCACAGAACCAAAGGGCTTTCTCTGCCGTCACAGCCAGCAGGCTCACAGTACCTTGTCAGGGGCCTGCTAAAGGCAAAGTCACTGCAGAAAGCACCACTGTGCCGTTTTCCGTAGCACTGCTAATAGCAAGCTGACATCTTCGAAAAATGCATTTAATTAGCATTGTCTACAAAGTCTTTACGAAATGACTTAAAACTCAACCAAAACCTATCAGCCCATAAATAGATAAAAACTATATTTTGTATTAATATGCTGCTAATGGGTACAATTCCGTAATGCTAACCGGTAATATAAAACGGTTCAGGAAAATACATATGCAAGAACCTATAGAAAACAAAAACATTATAGAAGTATTCAAAATTATCATACAATTTAGAAATCATAAATGGGATATGCTATTGTGTAATCACACATACATCACGTCTATGATTTCAAATCTCGAAATCATTTTGAAGTTCTACCAGGTCATCAAAGAAAAGATACTTGGATAAAAAGTAATGCTTAAAAGAAAATAGCATCAAACAATCAAAATACAATATACATAATAAAACATAGGGAGGCATGGTGGTGCAGTGGTTAGCACTGTTGCCTCACACCTCTGGGACCCGGGTTCGAGTCTCCGCCTGGGTCACACATGTGTGTAGTTTGCATGTTCTCCCCATGTCGTCGCGGGGTTTCCTCCGGGTACTCCGGTTTCCCCCACTGTCCAAAAACATACTGAGGCTAATTGGAGTTGCTAAATTGCCCATAGGTGTGCATGTGTGAGTGAATGGTGTATGAGTGTGCCCTGTGATTGGCTGGCCCCCCATCCTGGGTTGTTCCCTGCTTCGTGCCCATTGCTTCCGGGATAGGCTCCGGACTCCACGCGACCCAGTAGAATAAGCGGTTTGGAAAATGGATGGATAACAACACATAATATTAATCCAAATTCTAATCACATAATAAGTCATATAATATACATATCTTAATGGCTAAATGTTAATGTTCAATACTTTCATAATGCATTATAATGGTCTGTATAAGAATTAATGCCTATAATGTATTAAGCATTTTTATAAATAGCTATAGCGATGTTTATAATGCTTTATGAATGTATTATTTGTTATGAATTACAACATCTTCTATTGACAGTCATAAGGCATTGTAGTTTTGATTATAACACTTTATATGCTTTAGTGAAGCTGTCATTTATAATTAACAACTATAGATACCTTTATAATGCATTATAATGCTTGGTATAAGAATTAAGGATGCTTTGTGGAACACTTTACTTAAGGCCAAATTTTTAGTAATTTATAAAAACATTCATAACAAATAATAATGCATTATAAACATATAAATACTATAAATATTTATCAAAAGACATAACACATTATAGTCATGTATATTATGTATTATGACTGCTCTATGAAGCTCTCATATAAAATGCACTATACTGTAGATACATCCACAATGCATTATAGTGGTCAGCATAAGCAGTAAGAATGCTTTGTATTGCATGTGAACTGTGAATTACAGATGAGAGATTCATAATGCATAATAAACATGGCTATAATGTGTTGTGCCTTTTTATAAAAGGTATAGTCATGTTTATAATACTTTATGAATGTATTATTATTTGTTATGAATGTGTTTGTAAATTATTAAAAACACGGCCTGAAGTATTATCATGCTTTGCACTGCATTATGAAGGTATCTATAGTGTAGATGACAGCTTCATAAAGCATTCATAGTGCATAATAAACATTAATAGTCGTGTTTATAATGCTTTATGAATGTATTATGTTGTGATATGAATATGTTCATAGATTGTTACAGACATGGCATTCATAGAAAGTGTTAGTATTTTTATTTTACAACAAAATAATGAGAAAATACCAGTGATCTTCTATATATTCAGTTATAATTGAGTAAGCGGAAAAGCTCTGAATAAGGTAACAATGTTTTGTCTACAATATTATCCTTCCAGTGTATTAAATGATGCCAAGACTAAAGTTGGGCCCCATGACTGAGCTCCTTTTTTTAGTCCCACATAAGACCTTTGAGAACTGCTTTTAGCGAATTATATTCTCAAGATTCTCATTTAAGGTTCCACCCTTGTGGATCCCCCTTCTCTCTTCTGAGAGGAAGGGCAAAAACATTTATCAGAGAGTAAAACTGGATCATTTTCAAACAACTTTCCATTGACGTATTCATACTCGTGCTTTTTTCATCTATGAACTCATGAAGGCTGACATTGGGAAAACATTAATATTGCTTTTAATAAATGGATTTATTTGCATCATTAGTGCAAACCTGGAGGTTTTATAGAACTTCATCTTGAGAAATTAATCTGAATATAAAGAATAAAAAACATGCTGTAAATTCATTGTTGGAAGTCTAAGGGAATGGTCTGAAATGCAATGCTTACAATTGCCACCATTGTTCTAATGGAATCAGCCAAACCAACTGCATGTGATGTAGTAAGGTTTCATTTCATTTTAAATGACGATAATTAATCACAGATGACTAAATGGGTTAGTCACCTTACTATGCCTCGTCTTTACAGTACTGATTCCACAAATCTGTGTTTGATTACAAACTCTATAAGATCAGAGTCAAACAGTCAAATATATAAAAGCTAACTTACTGCAAACCAAAAGAAAACAGAAAGCAAACACATACCTAAGTTGTTGTACTGTATTCCATGTCTGTTAGCTTCTATCTTACAGTATCATGCAAGCTCATTCTGCCATATGTTATGGTACAGTATACGTAAATGCTTGTTATATATACATATGTAAGCTGACTTTCAGAGAGACTGGTTAAATCGACATCTGATCATCAATAGAACAGGCCAAAGTTACCACATATCAGCACTGAAAGTTAAAGGGATCAAAAATAAAATTAGCCCAGGCAAGAATTTTAAATTATTTAAAAGAATCACTGCAAAGGTGGATCTGTCAGTTCAACACTAATTTGTTTTAAGTGATATTTTGTCCTTGTAATAGTGTTCAACATGCCTCACCTGGAGGGAAACATTATTGAGAAAAGCCTTTGTGGTAAAAGCTTATGCCACTAATTAGAACTACGGTATTTATGTTCATGAAAATGGAAAATGGTTTTTAACAGCAATTTCATTACAGTTCTGGCAAGAAGTCCTCAGTGTTTTCTTGTTTCATGGGGTTGTGGCATCACTTTTACCGAAATACATCTGGAACTTGAGTTTTCATTATTAAAAACATTCATTCAACCATACTAAGAAAGTTAATTGGGTAGATAGTCCACCTCTGTCTAGAATTCACTTTGTAGACAAATTCAAAAAGTGGACATTGATATTGTAATTTAAAAGGAATAAAATAGCACATTACAGCCGGAAAGAACATAATATTATTATGACACTTAATTGATGTTGTTGTTAAAATCAATAATTGTATCTAGAATCTCCTACAGATTCAATTATTATTGGTGCAGCTATGTGCACATTTGGGGATTTTATTCCTTGCTTTATATCATAAGGTTATGGTAGATAAAGTACAGTAGCAGGGGTCCCAAATGCTTCTTAATTCCTTCCATATGCATGCATACAGTAATCTTACTTAACTTACTAACCATGCATGATGTACTGTAACAGGTAATATAGTGGTAAAACTTACAGTACAGTAATTTAATGCTTATTATTATTACTATTATTGTTGTTGTTGCTGCTGCTGTTGTTTATTCATGGTAATTATAATCATAAAATCATGCTAGGTTCTATAAAGTAGAACAGTAAAAAGAGCAGATGTAATGCACTCAATATCCGGGTGTCACTTATGTTGAGAGAATGGTGCAACTGGCATGACAGAGCTTTACAGTGATTAGCAATACCTTGATTTCTGCTGTTTCTCTCTATTTGTGCCCCCGAGGACCAGGGGGTAGTGGGTAATTTAAAAAGGATTAAAAATAAGCCAAGACACAATGTACCGTTTCAGGGAAAATTAAGGTTGTTAAATAAAAACATTAGGTTGTTCAATAACAAAAGAAAAGTAAGGTAACATGTTATTTGAGGGGACATAAATACCAAGTAACTTAGTACTGAAATATGAATCATGAACAAATCCACGGACAAATGTAGTTGCTAGTTAAGATGAAAGATCAGTCATGATTCGTTAATGATGGACAAACATTACATCAGTATTTCACTTTTGTTATTCATTATTGCTTTTTAAATAGTTCCTTCAGTAGTTCACTGAGATTTACAGAATTAACAGATATAGTAACAAACATAGTAACTGCTCGAGATAAAACATGCATCACGATTCATTAATGACGAATTAACATGAGATCAGTAGGTAACTAAGACTTAGATTGTGGTTAATTTATGCATAAGTAATAGCATAGTACTGTATTATTTGTGGGGCGGCATGGTGGTGCAGTGGTTAGCACTGTTGCCTCACACCTCTGGGACCCAGGTTCGAGTCTCCGCCTGGG
>JAODJX010000002.1:8550900-8577233 GCA_026776945.1 Isichthys henryi
AGTGTGCCCTGCGATGGGCTGGCCCCCCATCCTGGGTTGTTCCCTGCCTCATGCCCATTGCTTCTGGGATAGGCTCCCGACCCCCCCGCGACCCAGTAAGGATAAGCGGTTTGGAAAATGGATGGATGGATGGATGGATGTATTATTTGTATCCCCTTAAGTAAAGTGTCACCAAAAGGAATGTTATTGTGTGATTCATTCCATAATTGCACAAGATACTATTCATAACAAGATGATATTGCATTATAAGGTATTATTTTGTGTGCACAATAAATTTACTTGTGCACACAATTAAATTATTTTTTGTGCACACAAGATATTATCTTGAGCAAACAATACATTAATTTATGTGCACAATATAATTATTTTGTGTGCATAAAACATGAGTATACAAGAAATTATATAGCGTGCACTAGATAATCAAGGTATTCAGCACCCTTATGTGAACATAGAGCAGTGAACACAGCTCATAAAATTCTACTTCAGTGGTGTTACACCATGATGATGTCAGCCTAATGCAAAATTCAGTTTTCCATCTGTGATGTCTTTTAAGAAAAGCAAGCCAAACAGTTCTTGATCACAGATTCTTGGTGTCCAGTACACAGACAGTGATGCACACTGATTGTTTTTCTTGATTAAAGTCCTTTCACAATGTCTGTTTAATTTCGATTACAGCTACACAATTGGCTATTTCAGCTGTCACATTCAGGAACCAAGGATGATGAAGAAAAAAGTCCATTGATGAACTGTTGGAAACATCAGATGAAGTTGGAGAATAGGACTCGGTTAGCTGACTTGCATGCCATTTCGTGCCGTCACTTAAGAGGTCAGTGCAGGGGCCAATTTTCTGCTTGATCTCCAGTGGTTGTGAAAACTGCAGATATGAATTTGGAACACGTAGGCTTCAAAAACTGCACCCTGCCCCCGTTTTGGAATCCAGGCTGTTGAGCTCTATGTCAGGAATCAGTTCACCTATTCATTTTCTCCTGTTGGGTGGACACTCTCTGAAAAAGTGCCTCAGAGTCCATGGTTGACAAGGGTGGGTAGAGAACATTCAGGCGTGTGCACATTTTTCTACCTTGGAGCAACTCAAATGTTGTTAATTCAGTAGTTGAATTAAGAGTCTTACCATATACCTGGAGAACGTCTGTGACAGTGCTCTTCCAAGGTGTCCCTTGCAAGTCAGCAGACTGGATGCATGACTTGAGTACACAATGAAAACAATCTATGGCACCATTGGCTGCTGGACGGTACAATGAGATATGTACGTGTTTTTTGTCGCATGAGTCCAGGAATGTGGAACATTCTGCAGACATGACCTGAGGCACTTATTCTGACACAATCATATGTGGAGTGCCAAATCTGCTGAAAACTGAAATGAAAAAAATGGATGATGTTTGCAGCAATGACAGAGAGTGTGAGGGCCACTTCTGGCCACTTACTGTAGTAATCAATCAGTCAGTACGTTTACATACACACTAAGAAGATCCAATTATTGTGTTAGTTCGACTAAAACCAGACTTTTAAAATACATGTAAACAGTATACTGTAGTAGTCTGACTGAAATTGTACTAAATGAAATTTCTCGAAGTCGGACAAAGCGACCCAGATAATGCGACTGGGAGCCGATTTATTCGTGCATGTTTACGTTCAATCAGACTCAAACTGGCCTAGGCGCTCGGTGCATGCTCTACAGGTCCCGCCCAGGAATTTGACCCAGAAGTTGCAGAGGAAGCTTGGAATATAGCAAAAGGACTCACAGCATTTATGATGTGTACAGTGCTGTAAAGCTATCCAGTTCTCCATTCAACTAAAGGGCACTTTTCCATCATACCAGGTACCATATTTTTGGTACTTCAAGAAGGTACCAAAAGTGTGGTACTTCAAGGTGCTGGTTCACCTCTGGCATAAAAACTGGTGTTGGTGCCATATGAGATGACAACACGAGGTGGGGTATTTTGTACTGAGTTCGAAAAATGGCTGTAGTAGGACTAGACAATGTGCAATATTAATCCCAGCATCACATATTTTGGACATCCAATTCCTACATCACTAGTCAGCTAGATTAAGATCAGAATAAAAGAAACCTCATATGTTTTGCACTTTTAATGATTATTCTTTTTCAAAATTATCTAGTATATGTCTAAAAATCAGTTTAATGTGTACCTGCTGCATTTGCATGAGTGCTGGATGCGTTCTCTGACACAATCAAAATCATTTTCATCCTTGTTATTTAAATCATTCTTAGACGGGTGTGTGACAAATTTATGCTGGATCTCCATTTTTGTTTCATAATTATCCCAACATTTATTACAAAATCATATTGTAATATTTGAAAAATTTCCAATACCTTGCTGTCATGGTATATCATACTGTACAAAATAAGAAAACTTTATTTCTTGTTATGCTATCCTGATCTTGTTGTATCTTTACTTCCGACCAGATTACAATTAAAGCTCGCGTCGCTTCATTTGTACACGCAACATTATTATTCATTTTTACATCTGTGAGGTAATAGATCAACCAGAAAATGCCCAATACTAACAAGCTGAAAGGAACCTACTGTATTGTAGCTACTTGTACTTACAGTATTGACCTATACTTCGGTCAATAAATCAATTCATCTCCCATGCATGAAGTCCAATTAAATGGTGCATGTAAACGTAGTGGTTTTCAGGGTACAGGGGCAGTTCCGTGGAAGTGTTTCTAATAGACCTACTACATATATCTTTTCCCAGCATTCAGAAGGAAATGCCACAGGTTTTAGTCGTGCAGCAGAAAGGTTTGCAGTTTTTTTAGATGATTAGCACAAAAGGCAGTTACTAAACTGGACCTTCCTCCATACCTGACACCCAGTAAAGTTCCCTGACGTATTGCTTTCCACTCACAAGACATTGACGGTCTTCATGAGCAAGTCCAACCAAAGTGCTTCACAGTGAAACTGGAGCAATGAGCCACGAGCCTCTGAACCCATAATCACCTTACATTGCAAATTCATATTGAATTTTGAAGTATGGTCCTATAACTTCTTTAACAGGAGAAAGAGTCATCAGTGATCTGTGAATGCAATGCACACAGTGCAGGGCAGGAAGCAGAAGAAGAAGCACACTCAGCAGGTCAATTTAGCAGACAACATAGCTACAAACTGTGGTTCGGGGTCAGCACCATCAGGCAGAGGAAGGCAGGAGAAGAGACTACCTCATTACTAATGCAGAGCGTCCGATGCACCCGAGTAGTAAATTTATCGTAAATTTTGCTACAGTGGAGGAGGCACTGCGGGGTGGTTTCTATCAAAATCCAGTTCACTCCTGACCTTCAAACAGTGGACTCAAATGACGCATCTGTTTACAGTTTTGGTTCTGTTCTTGCTCAGATTCATCCGGACACCACTGAACACTTTGTGGCATTTGCATGTAGGACCGTAACCCCCACTGAACCCAGGTAATCTACAGTTGAGAGAGGCCCTTAATTGTGTATGAGCTGTTGAAAAATGGAGGTCATACATGTGGGGAAGCTAATTTGTTGTTCGTACCAATCACTAGGCACTAACCATCCTCCTCACCCCTAAAAAGTTCTCGTCCAAGTATTGAGCACATGGTGGTGTGATTGGAGCATGTGTGATGGCAGATCTATGTGTCCGACAAAATGCAAGCTAGACCTAAAGAAATGGCATTTGGGTGGCCATATATCTTGCATCCATTTAAGGATGATATTTCCCAGATACGTTCGGGAGATCTCTCAGGACAGTAGTCATAATTTTCTGAAAGCTGGATGGAGCCGATGCCAACCCGCAATGTACCCGGGATAATCTGAAAAGCCTCTAAAAGTTAATGAAGGCTGTAGGATCATGGCTTTCTTAATGGAGAGGTAGCTGGAAGTAAGCACTCTCCAAGTCAATGGTGGAAAATGCAGTCGGCCCTTGCAGCAGAGACGGAATTTTGTCAATGTGTGGCGGCGGGCAGTTGTCTAACGTGACAGCCGTATTAGGCTCATGTTAGTCTGCACATACAGTAAGTGAATCCCACCTGACTTCTTTTGAAGGACCAGGGGAGACCCAGATTGAAGCATATACCCTCTCGCTTATTTCAGCTTCAAGAATTCAACCACTTTGAATGGACAAAGGTAAACATTTCTGATGCAAACTAAGATATTTCGACTTTATGTTTGCAGCCCTTAGGGCAATTGAAGATGATGGAGAAGTGGACATCACTAAAGCAGAGGCCACTGCAGTATCTGGCTGGACAGTGGTGCCAGTGATGCTCTGATTTAGCCCTTTTGTAAAATCCGTGCCAAGCAAAGCAGTACCCAACGCCACAATGAAGAGCACAGTGGAATATGAAACATCATTCCAAGATACAATGACAAGTAAACAGTTAAGTACTTAAACAGGGCATGGGAGTATGGTACTAGCTGAACAGCTGGAGAGCATAAAGATTCTCCATGGAAGTCTGGGTCTTATGCGTTTTTTGGTAGGATGGACACAGAGAACCCAAGTCCAGTCAGCTCCATAGGCACAGAAGCAGATGTGAACTGTAACAGTGAAGGGAATTTCACCAGCTGATGCGTGCCCATAAAAGTACTATGTGTGCACTTGACATGTCATTCTCAGGCACAGAATGTGTTTGAAGTGAACGGCTCACCCGAGCAAAAAAATCCCAATAATTCTTGTACATGTAAGTAGCAAAAACAGCAGAGTGACTTTAGCAAGATGTGTGTTAGATCCACATTGGTTGTTACAGGTAGAAACCAAAGGACCCAAGTTCAGAAGACCAAGGCTAAGCAATCAGGTAAACAGAAGTGAAGTTGGCAGGCTTAGCTCGTGGTTGGGGTCACTGGTCCACAGAAACCAGAAGCCAGATGACTTAGTCCAACAACATCAGAAATAGCAGATGAGAACACAAGGGTCTTCAGTGGGTTGGAACGAAGAAGGCAGGGAAGTCGGAAGATAACAGAGAATCACTCAGTAAGTCACACAGAAACAACAATGCGAGGGTGAGGTGATATTTAACTTGAGCACTAGAGGTCTATCTGGTCAGTGCTACTTGGTGCTTGTTTGACCGTGGGGCTTTCAGCAGTGGTGTTCAGCTGCAGGTTTCAGTGACACTGCCTGTATAGGTACCAGTCGCTCACCCACAATACTTTTTGCTTGCTCAATTAACTGGTCTCTTGCTCAGCTAACTGGTCTCTTACCATTTCATCCAAGCTGGCTATAATCTCATTGGGAGCTTCAGCACATTTTCTGAAAGCATAACGCCTTAACCACAATGTCCCCACACAGAGTAAAGTGCACTTGCAAAGCCTAATGGAGTCTTCCAAAGACCGGCCTTGATTTGAGGTTAAAACAGTCTCTGACCTTCAATACGGAGACAATGGAGAAGAAGCACTCCCTTTCAGGGTTCCAGCCATTCTAGCAGCTTATCAAAACATTTCCTAGCAACAAGTAAACTAAACAAAAATGTTCACCCAATGGGAAATTTATACCATTTCAGATAGATAGATGGCGACTTATTCTACTTGAGATTAGGACAACTGCCATAGCCATTTACCCATCTGGCTCAAAAATAAAAAGAAGCATCTGTGCTTTTGTGAATTTCAAAACTGTCAGCTGTAGACTGATTATATACATTGTCAGTAAATGACAAAATTAGCTCATTTAGGAGCAGATGTGTGTGATACCATATCCGCTGTATTGCTTTTTCCTGGATATTTTTTCCGTGTTTACATATTTGTAATTGCTACCACTGTTGGAAATTACCAACATAAAGTACCAACCTAAAATTAATTCTGGGTGCAGAAACTGTTTAAAAGAGATATGACCAGGGCTGAAGTCCTAATGTGAAGTGATCAGTTATTTTTTGCAATTCATACAATTACTGTCATGTGCTGCGTTGATGTTCATGAGTGTTTCTAGGGCCATGAGTTTGGCTCTTGTATGAAATACAGGAAAAGTTGAGCCCCCCTGATTACCTTAACACCCTTGACTGTAAGCAAAAACGCCAAATGTAAATAATTTAAATATGCAAAAAACCCAAATGTAAATTATGTAAATATATTAAAACTGTACTGTACCTTGATCGGCCCTCAGCCCTCTCGGACCCCCCGTTACCCCGTGTCTTGCCACCAGCCAGGGTAGCTAGTGTCCCCGCCTGCGAAAACTCCTTGAAAGTTGAGAACCCGTGTATCAGAAGACACTGCTTACCATGTTGTTGCCTCCCAAACTCAGACGGGAAGTCACTTTCAGATAAACGTGGTCACTTACCACTGGTTGCTCAAGCAGACATTTGCTCCCTTATAAGGAAATTCCCTGTTCTATTCAGGGATACCTCTTGAACCCCTGTCTTGGAGCAAGACATAGATGTCGGCAACCATACTCCTATCAGACAGCACCCTTATCATGTGAATCTATAATTGAGGTTATAGCAACAGTCACTGCTGAGGAAAGAGACTGATTACCAAGAGGACAACGGCCTTGTCATTCCAAGTATACTAGTCCACGATTGTCTCCTGTCTGCTTGTTCCGAAGCTCAACGGGGTCTTAACACATACAACCAAGACCTTTCTGCTCTTTTTAAAACATCAGTGTTTATGAGTGAGGTCACTAATTAATAGCTAAACATTTTAAAATGAATTAACCAGTTCTTATGATTATCTCCCTCACTAATCCATAGTAATTAAATTGTACACTATAGTCATCCATCGACTTATGTCCTATTGAGTGATGTCTAATTGTACTTACATGCAAATAACAGTCGTAATAAAATTTATCAGCAGACTTAGTGGATGTTAGCAGATGTATTTCACCACGTGTGGCATGCGGCAAAAACCAAAACAAACCCATTTTGCTCGCACTATAGAGATTTAGCTAGATGCACCTGATATTGTATCTTATGTTATATTGTAAATTTGACCTCTCCTCTACTGATGATGATTGAGATACCTCCAGAATGGCCTATGTCCTTATTTCTGGGATGAAACCCAGACAGAAGTTGATCGATACCTCTATTTAGAACACTTTAAAATTATACTGAATGCTAAGCATCATCCACATTCATTAACTGGTATTAAAAATTATTCGCCAGGTTTTTACTATTATTTTTCGTTTAATACCAATATTACTATTATAACTACTCATTAGCATGTTGTATTAACTCTTCTGTACTGCCGTGTTCTGTATGTCGATCCTTGTGTTTATCATCTTGTTTATATACTTCCATACAGTATATCAAAGAATATAGAGTTATGGTTAGTCATCTGAGATTTTGGCTGAGAGGTTTCACTGAGAGCAATTACCCCTCCATTAGATAGAGACTGCAAACTGAGTTTGATTTATATGTGGAATTGTATATCTTCTTTCTGTTTTTAATGAGGCAAATTTAAATTGCAAAACAAAAGCAATGTCACTGCAGCTTGACAATATGAAATACAGTGAGTGTTAGTAAAAAAAAAAAAATACTGTAGAGCAGAAGCGGAAAATAAATATATTAAATAAATATGTTTTTTTGTTGCCAATTTTATAGGTTCACTTGGAAATAGTGCTTTAAAGAATATATCTGTAATGTTACGCGTACTAAAGTTTTATTGTCCTCTGTATTTAATCATCACTCACAGCACAAAGATATTCGCAAAAAGTGAAATGTTACATAATGAAAAAAAAACAGGGAATTTATATTACTCAGGGAATACTGCAACTACAGTTTATAATTGTAATAAGTATATTTCTGTACAAGACTACATTGTGCCTTATTTTTATGTAAATAAATGTATATATTGCACTCAGTATTAACAGAACAGGAGCTGTCAGAAGGACAACAGTGTGTCCCCTAGATGCCTCCCCCACCTTAACCCTACTCCTCCCACACCCCCAACCTCTACAGAAGGACAGCAGTGTGTCCTCTGCAATAGGGTTAATACCTAATTCATATTTTTGCATGTTGTTATGGCCGATGCATAGTTGTGTGAGTGGACTCTTATATACATACCATATTTTGTCTGCATACATAAGAAGGCATACAGATCCAGTCACACACTTTTCGCAGACAGCATACGTGTACAGTGATGATATTCCACTAGGTAAGCAGAGGGCTGTTGTATTACAGCAAACACATTTACAAACAGTGTAGCGAAACGGGTAAAACCCTGAACAACTTTTAAGCTGCTGCAGTCAAACTACAGTAATGTGATAAAATGAACTTTACTGTACATAAAACACCGAAGTGTAAAGTATACTGTATGTAACGTTCTTGTAGTTAGGACCATATCAAATAATATATTTCTATCTTTGCCTGCAGAAATTCTTTTTTTTGTTCAGTGTTTGAGTGATTTCTTTCTAGGAATTTAAGCACTGGAATATCTTCTTGTGCTCCTTCAGAGATGGGTGATATATATGCATAGGTACCTCCTGATATAGTGACTTATCAAAAGTACTCTCCTGTCTCCTACTGGAAATACCCAGTCAATTTCCTTGCACATGTGCAGTTGTTGCATCCCAAAGCATAAGAAGTCCACCAGACCCAAAATCTGCGCCACATGCGTGCAGTCCGTGAAGACACCCATTACAATGAAATGTTCGCACTCATCTTCTGCATGAACTGTAACTGCATACAGCAAAATTAAGCATGAATTAAATGTCCTATTGGTGTGTGTGTGTATGTGGGGGGTCCCTATGATACTTTTCACTGCTACTGATAAAATTTGCTGAACCATAAAGTTCCTCATAGTAACTTCCATTGACTGGCTACTGGACTGCTACTGATCAGACTGGGCTGCTACGAATCAAAAAATCATTTTTCACCCTACAGTTTCAGAACCACTTACCTAGGTCTTTGCATTGCGGATCTACAGAATCCTTTTACAGTACATGTGTTCACAAGATGTCTTCTGCAGCCTCCCTGTCCATCCTCAAAATGGCATCTTGGACTGCTGCTTCAATCTTGGAATGATTTGTCTCAAAATAAAAACAGGTTTAGATTTTTATCCATGTATTCTTTCTGTGATGGGATAATCTGATCCAACAATGGTTAAACAGGCTTAATTGAGTTATCCTGTTCACAAGTTCACAATGAATGAATTGCAATTGGAAAAGACTAGCCACAGTCTCTGTGAAGTCCTAAAAGACAGGGTCCAAATTTTGATACATTCATTCATTCATTATTAATAATTAAAGCAAAATCTGTGAGCAAAAATATGTTCATCTTCACACACTTGAACAGAAAGCTATACCTGTGCTCCTGTACTTCATTCTATTCTACTGTAATGATTGCACGGGCCAGTAAATGCAGCTCCACAGGCTGAGTATGACCTGCAGAATGACTTTTGCCCAGGCTGAGTTTACATTCAAATATTACTGTTTCAATTTACAATATACACTGAACTGATGCATAAAATCAAGGGTTCAGATAGATCAAACGTATTGTTGATATTAATCCATTAGCGAACATAAAACATTTTAAAGACACATTAGACATAATACTCCATTTGTTAGTGAAGGCATGGCATGGTAATCTTAAATAACCCTGGGGGTGAAACATAAATAGCACTTTCTATACGAAGGCAGTAGCCTTTCAGCATTGACCTTAAAGGTTATCGTTCCCCAGTTAGAGTTTGATTAAATGTCATTTACAGTAAGGGCATTTCAGTCTGCATCAATGATAGATGTTGCAAAGATCATCCATCCATCCATCAATTTTCCAAACCGCTTATCCTACTGGGTCGCGGGGGGTCCGGAGCCTATCCCGGAAGCAATGGGCACGAGGCAGGCAACAACCCAGGATGGGGGGCCAGCCCATCGAAGGGCACACTCACATACCATTCACTCACACATGCACACCTAAGGGGAATTTAGCAACTAAACAAATTAGCCTCAGCATGTTTTTGGACGGTGGGGGGAAACCCCACGACAACATGGGGAGAACATGCAAACTCCACACACATGTGACTCAGGTGAGACTCGAACCCGGGTTCCAGAGGGGTGAGGCAGCAGTGCTAACCACTGCACCACCATGCCGCCCCGTTGCAAAGATCAATATAAATGTATTTAAATACTACAAATGTTTCACAATAAACAAAATTATATTAAATAAAACTGTTTAAATGCATATGGCACAGTTTACACTCCATAAAGTTTCCCCATAAGTTGCCCATTTATAATTCTCTATCTGTTGATTTCTCCCAACTGGACTGAAATCCCTGTTATTAGCTGTGGCACAGTCTATGCTGCCAGTTTGCATTCTTATAGCACACAACATTCCAGTAAACACAGAGACACTGCGCCAGTGCATCGAGGAAACAGAATAAAGGGAGGCCCACTTCCAGTTTAAATATGCCAAAAAATGGGGGATATCATTTCTCAAAGTGCATCCTGTATCCTGATGTTTCAGTAGTGTGCTATTAAGTGGCATTTTAATTGAGTAATGTATGCAGATTCATGTTCAAGAAACCTAACAGCTCTCTATTCAAGGTGCAGAAAATACAATATGTGGAAACATGGTTGAGATGGCAAATAAAACTATTTAAAGCATTAATGAAACATTATAACTCTTTTCCATTTTATTTTTCCTCTATATGTTGTTCTAAGACTGTTGTTGATATCAACATAAGCAGTTGGGCAAATAAGTCATGTACATGTATAGTAACCATTTAAAGAACCTTACTTATCAAAGAATAACAGGTATATACTGTAAGTGCAGTTCCCTGGCTAGGAGGAAAGGATTGACCCAAAAAATGCTTTATTAATACCAAAAAAGCGTGTCATGCCCTGCCTTCCTGTTCCTCCTGTTCTGTTCCGAGTGCGGCTCTAAAGAGCTACAACTATTGTTTGTATTGTCTAACCTCTCGTTTCAGTCCTCATGTGGATCACTCCAGCTGCCTCTCGTTTGCTCCCTCATCCGCCTAGGATAAGAGTGCTTTCTAGTCCTGTGCTACAGGTATATCCTGTTTAACTAATTTACTTGAGTTCATTGAGGACGCTACAAGAGAAATTAATCTCAAAAAGGGCTATGATGTAATCTACTTAGATTTCCAGAAGGCCTGTGTTGTTCCGCACAAACGGCTCCTGCTATAGCTCAAAGCAGCATGGATTTTAGGAACTGTAGCAGCTTGGATTGACACTGGTTAACAGACAAATGTAAGGTAATCCATGCAGGAAACAGAAATTTAAAGTTCCCTGCCCATGTGACCCATCTTGATCTGCTGTGTTTTACCCTGTTTCTCTGCTCCATCCAAAGGACCCTATTTTCTTCACCCTTATCTTATGCCTGTCCTTGCTCTCCTTGTCCTTGGAATGTGACAGAACCAACGATTCGTCTACATGCTTGATGAAATCGTACTGTTTTTTTAGTGTCATTATTATTGGCATGGATACCCTGATAGACTGAGGGGGCCCAGCACTTTTCAGGGGTCCTTGAATTCAATAAAATCATAAAATTATGTAACATAAGGGATGCAGGGGGCCCAAAGTGACGTTTTGCAAGAGGGCCCAGAATAGCTACTCCGCCGATTATTATTCCTATTAACTGCACTTTTCAAAATGTGAATTTCTCATTTTATACAGTATGCCTGTTTCTAGTTATATACTGTATTTTTTGCTATATTATTCCTACTGCCCCACACTGTCTTTATTACATCTCTCCTCTTAGTGTTATTAATAAATTCACTACTACTAAGACAAGTAATAATATAAAATTCCTACAAGCTTGTCAAGTAATGTAATTTCTATATGTCATGAATAATAAAGTTTCCATTGTTGCACAACTGTACTTCAGTTATGTTGGAAATTATTCTCATCCTTCATTTTTTGTCTGCGTAACTTTATTAGCTACTGTAACGACTTTTTGCTGACTAGTTGGCATGTTTTTCTGCTAGTACAGAGTGGGACACAATTTTTCTTTTCTCGTGATGCAATTCAAACAAGATCGAGCACATGCTCCTTGTTTGTAAAAGATTGTCTTTTTGTTGCAATACATCGTCTCTTTCTGCATCTAGGTTGTTGACTGCCATTCCATCATGCTCTATGGCGGCAGTGTCAGTTGACCTGACAGATAAAATTTGACTTCCAACTGCACACTACACAGAATTTCCAGTAGCCTGGGTTTCATTTCCCGGTGACTAGCCTGTATGCTGTAAGAACTGTTCGTATCCTTCCATATAAATTGAAAAAGTGCCTTCGCAGTGGGTCGTCTTATATTAAATTATATTTATTTTTATATACCAGCTTTCACAACAGAGTCGACGCAAGGCACTTTACATGGGTGTGCCACAGTATATTATTACACCATTTATGCAGAATAATTCATGAAATAGGGAAAGGGGGGCGACAGAAAAAAGAATGAAAGAAGGATAGCCAGATGACAATGGAGGAGGAAAACGAAAAAACTCTAAAGAAGGGACGAAAAACCTCTTGGTGGGGGATCAACATTAATGGACAAGCATAGTAGATGAAAAGGACGTGTACAGCAGCACCAACAGTCATAGTTACGGTGTGTTATGTGTTAAGGTGCTAATAAGCTAGATTGAAATATTAAGTCTTGATGAGATTTAAAGACAGAGAGCGATTTGGCATACTGAACATGAGCTGCCAGACTGTTCCACAAAATAGGGACCCTGTACTGGAAGACTTTACTGCCTGTTGTTACTTTATTTATATGTCGGATGACAAGGAAACCTGCATTCTCTGATAAGAGTGTACGATATGGCAAATATGGATCAGTTCTGCCAGGTAGGCAGGTGCCTTTTATGTAAGATGGGGAACTGAAGTCAGTCCTGAACCTAATATTAAGTCAGTGCTCATGTGTGTTAACATGTTAGAGAGAGGCGTCAATATGATGTCGTGTAGTTCTGTAAATACTCTAAAGCCACCTATTGCAAAACAGGACACCTTGATCCAAAACATATACGTCTCTATATATATACACACACACACACACACAGATGTTCTTCTACTTACGAACTTTCAGACATACAAACGAAGAGGACTGTAAGTCCTAATTGTATTTGTTGGGCTCCTGTTTCCCGTCCGAAACATAATTTTTTTTTTCTGCCCGGCAATTCCTCCTAGTGTGACTTCTGGCCGCTACTCCCGCCCCTGCAGCAGCGTAGCGTGTGGACTCCCAGTATCCTAGTTCTCTGTATTTGAGTATAACCTTAAAATGATGTTGAATAACATTTCAGGTTACAAACGACTGATCGTAATATATATATATATCCAAATCTTATAAGCACTACTGAAGGAATCATCTACAATGTTCATCGTCCTCAGTGCACTGAATGTTCTTAATTACATTGATTGTGTGAGGACGACCTCTGTGATGGCAATGGCCTTGGTAATATTACTACTACCAATCGCAGTCTGATTAATAGCATTTCTGTCTTCATCTTGATTCCTTCCATCCTGCTTCATACAGTACTACCTTGCAAATTTGAGTTACATGTGGTTCTGCGTCACACAGATGCTATAACTTTAGACTGGTGATTCGTTTTTGTTCATATACAGTATCTATAAAAGTTACAGCCCACAGGAGTTTATCACAGTCAATGGTGCCTGAACAGATTGTTTAAATAATCCAAGTTGTGAGCGCCGAATTTTGGCACATTGAAATTTAAATTCACTAAATAAGCAAAAATCTCATTTAAAAGGGTAATCGAATAAAATGTTACGGCACTGATATCTAGATCTGTGCCATGCCTGACACTTATACTGAATGGTTTGTCATACATTAAGTAAAATTCCCCATTTTTGTCATCACCTGCCCTGTTGAGATAAAGAATATCTTTGTTTCATTTCCTTGTTGTGCCTCCATGCATACATTACAGTACAAGACGCTCACTGATAGTGTTTAAGACAATGCGCTCAGGTGAGCCTCTCCCCGCATATTGGCTGGTTGGTAGCTTTGTATGGCACCTCTTCTTATCAGGAAAGCAGTTGCTTCTGTAATATTTTCAATACCTCATTGTCGAGATGCAGGCTCAGCAGTCTATACTATTCCTCAAGAATCAGTAAAAACTGATGTAACCGCAAATGTGCATGACAAATGATATATTAGCAGCTTTAGGCAGTGATCTAAAACCCCTTAAGTACCATTCAGATTCTGTAGGAAAATTCTACAAAGTCAGAAACGAGGATGTCAGATTTCACAGGTTTCATATGATAAAAGAGCATAAGATCAGGACTTTTCAGTCCCTTTGTTTGAGATGCGGCGTTTGCTGGATGATGGATTTATACATGCATCCATATTCTTGTATCTACTGTACAGCTATGTTTGCTCACACACTTATCATGTTTCCTTGATAAAAACAATATTCTGGACTTGCCCTAACTTCCCTAAAATCTCACTTGACTTTGTTTTGCATTATTTGTTTCATTTCCGTTTGCCAGTTCATCTCTTTTGTTTTGTTTTTGCTTGTCTTCCATTATTCATCTTTTGGCCTTGTACAAACAGTGGCGTAAGACGCGCTGCAGCCCGAATCTTCAGATACTGCACATTGATGGGCAAGTGCTGTTCTCCACTGTATATACACTATGGTCAACTTCAGACTGGCATAAGATGACAGCTGACGATGGAGTCTCATAAGTAGTGGATGATAATTTAAATAATACAGTGGTTCTCTACCCTGTCCTCGCCCAGCTATAATTTGTGCGGGCTTTCCAACTCTTCTCTGTCCACTTTTCGTACTGGGAGAGAAGGTTAAATTTGTTAAATTGGCATAATAATAAATGAATTCCAGTCTGCAGGTCATCTGGTAGGCTAAAAACCTACTCACTTTTTTGGCCTGTCAGAAGCCGAGTTGACAACCATGAAGTTAATGTATTAACTATCATTACTATATAACCTAGGTGACACTTAAATGTCTGCTAGCAGTGCTGTTATTTTTGTTTCTTTTTGACGAATGACGTGGTAATGCTGTTCAACCAAAGGTTTGAGGCAAGATGCAGGTTTTTCAAGGACGCTGAATTCCAAGGAAAAAAACCAGCAACTATAGGTGAAAAACCTTTTATTTATACAGCTCTTAAATTATACAATATTTTGTCAGTCAATGTGATTGATATTCCAGGGTCTCAGCATATAAATCTAGACTGACTATTTTAGTCTGGCTTACTCTCGATAACATTGCCAGTGATGCTTTCCAGGTTGCTGTCTGCATGGCTTTATACGCAATATACATGCCACATTACCTTGAAAATACGTCCGTGCACTGACGATGTTTTTCCTTATTTGTCTTATGTATACTTCGTATTTTTTTAAAAGATTCTGTATATATGTAGCATTTTATTCTCCATACTTTATATTTATATATCCAGAATACATTACTTCATTTGTGAAATAAAGGGTGTCTTCCTATAACATGAAATATCTAAAAATATATATTTGCAGTAGGCAAACACAGCCTGGTATAGATTAGGGAAATACGGTGGCTACTAAGTGTGAACTAGCTGCAAACTCAGAAAACGCATGCAAAACAGGAAAAAAATGTTGCAAATCCATTCACAGTGAACCATAACAGAATGGAAATTACCGGGGGACAATGAAAGAAAATGATCATCACTTGATATCTGGAACAATCCTCATTTTAAGCAAATTATGATGATTTTAACATATGAGACGTCAGGCAAAGATTTTTAAAAAATTTACCTAGTAACAATGGGCCTCGTTCACTAATAACATCCTAAGTTTTTTTCTTGCATTTGTTCTTGAGAACGGTCCTAAGAAATCACACGTCACACAGTTCTATGACATGTTGTTGAACCACAAAATTATTCACAAATGTGTTCCTATGATGAAACTGGCTGTCCTTTAAATTGAAAGTGCGTGCCAGTTGTTCCTAATTAACATAGGTAAACACCTTGCCAATCCCCATAGAAGGGCATGAGATTGCACTGTCGTGTGCACATACACAATATGTCGCACTGTATATTGATATAGACAGTATTGTGTTATCCTATATCTCGTTTTGAGAATATACCAATCATTGTCCCACAGAAACTTCCGTTGTGATGTAGCTCACTTTCATTGCGTTGTGAGCCAGATTCGCAGCGTTTTTTGCACTTGTTTTCAGAATTCTTTGGATTTGCAGCCGTTAACATTTATTGACCACCACAGGGAGATCCAGAACATGCAGGACAATGCCAAAAGCGAACACAAGGACAGCACCTTGATCGATAAGCAGCTCCCTAGAGAACTGGGTGTGGCGTGACTCCATCAGAAATGGGATGAGTTCTAAGGAGACAATTGAAACTTCTCTCCTGTTCAGCAGCTTGGAAAGAAAAAGATGGTACAGGAAGTGGTGTTAACTTTCTCCTGCGGCATTCCTGTTAGACATTATCACCCTTGCAGAGTACGATACATTTTCTTCCCTAGGGTTTTCTTAATCTCGTCCTTTGTCACTATTCTGAACAACAGTAAAACATCAGGAAAGTGCATCCTTCGAAAGTGGGATTGTGAAATGGTTTCCTGTTTCTTTTTTTTCTTTATATATATATACACTGCGATGGGCTGGCCCCCCATCCTGGGTTGTTCCCTGCCTCGTGCCCATTGCTTCCGGGATAGGCTCCGGACCCCCCGCGACCCAGTAAGGATAAGCGGTTTGGACAATGGATGGATGGATGGATATATATATATATATATATATATACAAAAGTACATATATATATAATTGCAATAAAGTACATTCTGTTCCTGTAGCCTTGGCACTCTTTCTTACGCTGCTCCACACACAAACAAATCCACTTACACTATACAGTACAAAGCTGCTTTAACAAGAGTTGAAGGCTCACTTGGTTGTGTCAGACATCATTGACCTTATGTCTTGTGAAATCAGCAATGAAACGTTGAGAAACACTATCAAAGAAATGAGCATTGAAAAGAAGAAAGTGAACAACACTGAGCAAGCAAGCAAGATGTCGAGATACCAAGCGCTACAAAACAATATAGGCAACAAAAGAAAGCAATTGAAAAATATGGCTAAGAAATGTTTGCGTTTCCTTGTAATTGTTTTCAAGGAAATATTAACTGAAGAAAGCCACTAAGCTCCAGAATAATTCATGGGAAATATTTAAAAGGACATAAAACTGGTATGGGAACAGATGGAAATTCACACCATTTTTGACAAAAAAAGTTCAGCATCAGTGTAGTCAATATAATATATAAATTAGGGCTGGGAAATTTAACACATTAACACATAAGGTGTATTATAGTCAATTGAAGTCATTATGTGTTATTATTTATTTCGTAGTGTTATTATTAATTCTGTTGTGTTGGCATTATTTTGAACCCCAAATGGGAAAATAGTATGAGCAAAGATTTTTTATAAAAACCTACAATATTCCTTTCTGGTTGTAAACAATGCTAGAGTTTATGTCATGACATTGCACAGAATTCCAGAATTCAAAGTGAACATTGAAATATTCCATTAGTGACTAACAGAAAGCTGATGTTACCAGATCTATTTTAAGAAAATTTGACAGAGGCGTACATACTGTAGGATAAAAAATATTGAATTTGAAACATTCCTTTGATTTTAATTGAATGCTTATGCCTTAAAGTCGTAAGAGTTTTTACCTTATGTTACACAATTAAATAGTGTATGAATGCTGTTAAGCATGTGAAATAGAGCCACCACTCCATCCAAGGCATTTCCAAGGTATGCAGTTAAAAAATAATAATCGTTTAACAGCCCTACATATCATTCAAACTCTCTCTTGACTTATTGCCATCTCTGCATCTAGCCACTTTGAAAACATTGAAATTTAGCTTGTACTTTTGTTGGAGAGAAAAAATCTGTACATCACAGGTTTAAGTTACACCATTAAACAGATATTGATATACGAGTCATTTTTATCTTGAGAATTTTCTGGGGAAAAGAAGTTATAATGAAATACAGATTTTTTGTGTGTGTGCAGAGTAACTGACATTACCGAAACATTTTAGGTACAGTATACTAAAATTATGTCATTTGCTACTCTGATTTTATGATTTTTGTACCATTTTCACTAGATGGGTAGCCAATCAAAGAACGCAAAACTAGATAAAATACATTTAAAACTTTGACCTTAATCACATGTAACCCACAGTAAACCAATAATTTGTACGATAAGATATAAATTCGTGTAATTTTTGTTTACTTTTGTTATTTACATATTGATTTTTTTAAAAGAAAAAGTCACAATGAAATACAGTAGTTGTTTTTTGTGTAAAATGAGTGATATTATTTAATTTAGATATATTAAAGGTAACACTTAAAGCACCCTTGTACAATGCATTATAGGTACCTTCATAATGCATGATAATTCATTCTTAAAGCATTATACACACAGCTATAACTATATGTAAAAAGGCATAACACATTATAGCCATGTTTGTCAGGGTCAGTGCCCTCATGTGCCTTTTCCCCATCATGCTCAGCAGTTCCTGATGACCTCCCTGTTCCCCTTCCCCTTTGGTTTGCCCCACTTCTTCTTTGTTTTATCGTATTCTGCTTCTGTATTGGTTCCTGCACCCGTTCCAGTGTTAACCTCATCTATTTGTCAGGATTGATTAGTGCTGTTGGTTTTCTGATTGTTAAGGTTCCCTGCTTCTGTGTCCATTAGTGTAAGTCACTTCACCGGTGTCTGTTGCCCTGTGCCCTTGTTGATTGGTTGTTTTTATGATTCACACCTGCCTTTTGTTAGTCTTTGTTACCCCTGTATTTAAGCACCTGTCTTTTGTTCATTTCCCCAGTCGGCCATTGTGTCATGTTACTGTGTTTTGTAGTTCTGCTTAATTCCCTCATCCTTCTCCCTCCTGTGTTGATCAGTTTGTGATTTCCTCAGTTTGTGTTCTGTTTTGCTTAATGAACCACTTTGTCTTAGAGCTGTGGGTCGTCACCTTTTTCCCGCCTGCACCATACCATAAATCCGTAACAATGTTTATGATGCATTATGAATGCTCTATGAAGCTCTCATCTAAATGTACTATAAATACCATCAAAATGCATCATGGTGACTTATACTGACCATTATAATGCATTATGTATATATATTAAGGTATCTATATTGATATATCTGTATATAGAATTGTCAGTAGCGGCCCCGTCTTGCTCCATTCCATGTCATTTCTCCATTTGGCCCACCCTCGAGGTTCTCATGGGTTGACTGGGCTAAGTGGGTTACCGTGTTGTCTATCTGTTATCTTGTTTGAGATCTCTCTCTCCATCTAAACATGCAACCATCTGGCTTTGAGGAACACCTCAACTATGCTTGTGATTTAACATTTGTAATTCTTTCGATATCCCTGGTTAGCTGTGTATTGCTGTACAGTATGGCTCCTTCTTTTAGCTTCTTTAGGTATCCCTCTTTGTAGTAATGCTCAGTATCCCTTGTTATCTAGTATCCGCTGGAATCTGATCTTTCTGTATCCCCTGTATTGCCCACACCTGTTTTTCAGTTTCCTTGTTCTTTGTGTTAATTGCCCACACCTGTCTCTTGTTAATCCTTGTCGTGTGTATTTATGTGCCTGCTCTCGCTCTATTGTTCAATCGGTCATTGTGTTTGTCTTAGTTAATGTTTTCGATGTGTGCCTTACTTCTGGGTCCTACTGTATGTGCCTTGTTTGTCTTGTGTCATATATGCTCCTCAGTGAAACCCCCTTCCCAATTAAGTTACTGTTCTGGTTGCCCACCTACTTTGCTTCGACCCTCGTGGTGCCTTTATTTCTGGTTTCCGTTTTGAGTTCAGCTTATAAATTAAAACCCTTTTGTCTGAGAGCCACGCCATAGATTGTCTGTCTTTTTGCCTTGTCCTACTGTAACAGAGTATGGTCTGTTTCAGTTCGTGATGAGAAAACTGAGGGTTTCAAAATTAAGGGGGACAATATCATTGTTTTATGTCAATCTCTGATTGACTGAACCCACTTCTCATTTTTTAATCCATTTGAATAAATTTATCTGATTATATGGAAGATGTAAAGTGCAGTATCAAGAAGGACACAAACTGTCCATTGTACCTGTAATCCATCCAGTATAAGGTCCTGTTCAGCCTAAAGTGTATTTGTCCAAGAGCCCCCTGGGCAAAATATTAGTTAAGAATACAAATTATTTGATTTGTTCATGTTTGTTGATTTATTGAAAGACATAAATGCCCATATTTTACTATGGTGTTGAAACTGGAGCCATTCGGTCGTTTAGTGTATTCATGCCAACAGCTGTTGTTGCCAAACCTGGTTACATCAGCCGTAATATTCACAAAGGCGCCATTTGCATTCAATTGAAATGTAGAAGTTTAAGGTGACAGCAGGGACTAGCTCTGCCACATACAGATTACAAGAGTCATGCTTGCAGAGCATTTTGACACCCAGTATGTGTGCGGCAGTTTTCCGACAGGGAGAGTGACAAATTCATATTGATCATTGTGTTACATATTTTATTTATGCTTATCAAGTTCCAGAATAGAAAAAATATGGGGATAAGACGCATTTCTAAACTGATTCAGTGCCGTGCATCTTTTCCTGATAAATAACTGAAGGATTTTCCCCCAGTGGTATCATTGAATTACTGACAAAAATGACAGATTTTTAATAATGAAGGATCAAAGAGTACTGGATAAGCATTCTTGGAAATAAAATAATTCTATTAATAAACAAATATGGATCACAACATTTTCCTTTTAGGGACCAAGTGATAGTGATTTCTGAGATTGGAGAAATTAAAAATGAATGTACAAAAGTACAAATTTCTGAAAGCTCTTTGTAGTTTTGCTCTTGTAATGGAGGACCACGTTAACTGATATTTGGCTTGTAAATAAATAGAATAATAAAGGAATGCATTCTGGTATATGTATCTTATTTGTTCGTTATTTAGACACATCAATTAGTATAATTTGTTAATAGACCTAGAAACCATGATTTTCTCTCCATTCTCTACAAAGGTTCATGTCAGAAATTATATTTTATAATGAATATTTATAAAAATTTCAATTTCATGGTACTATTTCACTTTCACGCGTGTCAGGACCAGCAATTCATTTTTTCTGAACCATTGATATAATATTAAAAAATACAAGTGAAGTCAATGACTGAGATGAACATGTCTGTCTAAAAGCCAAAACAGGCAGGCACTGTAGGCTTTTGTAATATATATATTGTAGAAGGTTAATCAGTGTGGACTGCAACAAGCGAACAAGAACCTTGTGCAGCTCTAAATATTAACAATTTTTCCAAGAAATTTCAACACAAAATGAATGTTTTACACATATACTTTTCAATAGATATAAATAGCAATTGCATTGACTTTCTGTCTCCTTAAGCTAAGAGATTAACTGAATTCTGCATGAAGAAAGGCCCCTGGAAACGAAGGATAATCTATTCAAGCTTTTTTCTTGGATCATAACTATGAACAATAAGAGAAGGAAACCATGAAAAACCTGTTTTTTTATTGTAAAGCAGACAGACAGGACACAGAAACTAGGGGGTGTAAACCACCACTGGTATCTTAAGGATCTCCCAGCACAGTGAACTGAGCAACTCACAAAACAGTTTTCATTCTTTGACTTAAATGACATGCTAAGCCATGAGGGATGGGGCATTGTTCCAGTCTCTCTCTCCATCTAAACATGCAACCATCTGCTCTATATCTAAAAATCAGGGGTAGGTAGTTCTGGTCCAGAAAGTAAAAATCCAGACCAAGGTTTTGTTTTAGCCAACCGGTTGAGTACTCTGTGATTGTTGACTCTTTATGCTGCACTGGTTGGATGAAGCAAAATCTTGGTCTGGATTTTTGCTTTCTGGACCTGAGCTATACCCCTCTCTCAATAGTGGTCCCTTGAGGGGTTTGTCCTCCAGCCTCATCCCACCCCAGACACATGTACTTCCTGCCTGTATTTGACAAAGAAATGTAGATTATTTTTTGTGGCAGAATCTAACAGATGGTCAGGGTTTTTGTAGACCAGAGGCAGGCAGCCCTGATCCTGGACTGCCGGTATCCAGCAGGTTTTCTATCCTACCTGATGAGTTACCGTCTGCCTGAGAGCAGGTGAGGTTCATCAGAGACCAGGTAGGGTGGAAAACTTCTGTCCCTCTTCTTCACAGCTTGTCTGAGAAGCTATAGTTAATGATGGCAGCCTGCACATTTATACTGGCTTGTTTTCGTCCTGAGTTTCCCCCAATCCCTCACCTCCTCTCTTCTGTGCCACTGTTTTGCATGTTTACCCATGCTGAACAATGACACAATAATTATGTTGCCAAATTTTATAGAGGACAGTGGTTTATCAAACCCTCGTCTGCCTCTCTACTGGAGGCTGCTTTTCACTGGATTTTTAGGAATTACAGCTATATAATTCCCTATGATGTTCATAATTTGTTTAAAAAAAAGCATAATAACTGTTTATTGCCATTGTATTTTTTTTTATTAATGAACATGAATGCAGACCCGTGTCACTCTTTCAAGCCATGTTTTTGAAAAAGGAACTGCAAGTCACATCTAATTTTCCTATAAATACAATAAGATAATACGTGGCAACTTATTAACAAGCAATTAATTTAATGAACTACAAATGACAGACAGCACAGCTTTTTATTGTGTACATAAATTAAGGATACAGAGAAATACAACACCTATGTAGGATTGTCATACCCACGGGCATCGAAGGGGCATGGATACCCTGGCAGATTCAGGGGACCCAGCACTTGAGATTGGCACTTAAGAACATAAATTTATATTTAAAATTGGACAATGTGGCAAGGACTGCCAAGGTGACATTTTAATAGGAGGTCCAGAATACCAGGTGTGTCCCTGCTAGTAATAAGTCTGTACTACTTTCGGTGGTAACGAGTAATGTAACTAATTACCTTATCAAATTACACAATGCAGTTAAAGGCTCTGAAATTTCAAAGGGCTCGTTACTCGATGCTTTCATCTGGCGCAAAGATATTAGTGACCATGTATTGTCAGCAACGCTAAAATAAAAGTAAAATTTTAAGTAAAATTTTAAAAAAAGCGTTCGGCACATTAGAGTATACAATAATTTAAATATTGTTAATAGGATTAAATGAAACAAGATCATTTAACGAGGTTCTGATCTTAAACCAGTGTCCCAGCAACATATGTGTGTGGTCTGGGTAAGTATGCATTAATAAAGCAATTGAAGTAATGTAATGCAAAAGTTACTTTCTCTAGTAATTAATTACTTTTACATGCAGTAATTGGTAAATTGAATTACTTTTCAATTAAGTAACTAGCAATTAATTACTAATTCTCCACAACTTGTACAGCACTGGTCCCTGGCCTCACCTGCATCTGACCAAGATTCTCCTGAGTGACGCCCAGTCAGGCCCCGTTCTGCCTGGATTATAAATTCACCTACAGCTCCTGAGCCCATGTACTGTAGCTGGCTGAATATATTAAGTCTGGGCTCTGTCACGTCTTAGTGAGCTAACTAAGGTCTGTCTGTTCTGCTGTTGTGTATGACTTAATCCATTGGGTTTTTTCTCTTTTTCTAATATGTTGGATTAATTTTTTTTTCCTTCATGTTTTCTCTGTTTGGACGGCAATTTTCGGATTGTGATTTGAATTTGAAAATAAACATGATTTGGCTTTTCTCCCCAGTGCAATACAAATATATTTATTAAGGGACTTACGTTGTTCTGCATGTATTCCTAACACTGCATTGGGATTTTTTTTAATACAGAGATGCTGTTTTCTCAACGGTATTTGTTTTGCTCACATACAGTGTGTGTGTCTAAGGGTTAGGGTTAGGGTTTTCATATGTGTAATACTTACCACACTTAATTACTGAGACTTCAGACAAAAATGGCACACGTAAACACAAAGGATTGATTGATGACAGCATCAGTCATAAATGTATTTTTCTTCTATGTTTGTTGTTATCTATTGCCAGATTAATGACACGCTGATTTTCCCTGCTCTGTTTTCCAAAAAATACGTCACTGCCTCCCCCTCCCTTGTAGCTAATCAGCAGTTACTGTATGCTGACCATTGTAAAAGAGCCATAGTCACACCTTCTCCATTGTCCCTGCTTTGTGTGATCTTTTCATCGCCCCTTTTGTATGAGAGGGTTGCGTACAAATATATAATGTCTTAGCACTTATATAGTGGCATTTCAGCTATGCAGAGTTCAGTGCCTTGTGTTCGGGTTATTTATTCAGTGATCTGTTAAGTTTGCAGACTTGCCTTTTAATTGGTCTCAGCTCATTGTTTTCTATACTGAGCTCGGCATAGGGTGATTTCCCCGGTTATGTTAGTGAAGCACATGCTCTACTTTTTAAGCTGTGCCTTAGTCACAGGTGGGCTTTCCTTTCACCTTTCCATTCAGTAAATGCTAATTGCATGGTCTGAGGTTGTTATGTGTTATGTTGTCATGTGTAGTTTGAACCTGCATTGGTTAAGTAAATTGAAAGAGCCTACTTGTATAGTTGAGTGCATTGTGAATGAAGGGTTAGGCACATGTAACTATGTCCTTATGTGTCATTCCCAGGTTGTTGGAGTCTGATCAAAGAATTTAATTCTCCTTAGTTTGCCCCCCGTAGTGTCAAAAGCATAACTGAAACCATAAAAAAGCAGCAGGTTTCAAAGCAATTCCCCAATAACAGTGATTAGGTTTAAAAATGAAGTATTACTGAAATGGAACTGAAATGGAAATGAAATTTTTATAATAATAAAAAAAAAGCTGTAAAACCTGTTTGGCAAGCTCAGTGGCTAATGAGGCTAGGAAAGCACTCAGACTCTTAACTAGTGTACATGCTCATATTTGCAAATTATAATGGCAAAAAAAGCATCTGAAATGTTTCTCACCGTTTCATCATATTAAAGGGCCGTGCCGCTACTTTGAGTGACCCTTCTGGCCGAGTGCCATATTAAGCAAAGTCGGAGCGAACTAGGATGGCTCCCTGGTGGACCAGCATAACAGCAGCGCCTCCTCTTACGCAGCTCTCTGTCTGTCCATAGTTTTTGTAAGTCTGAAAAAAAATGTTTATTGTTAACCTTTTGCCCAAACATCTGGTTATTAGTGATTAGGTTACGTTTTCCTGTCTTTTTTGGGTAGTGAGGGTTAGCTAAATATTTATGCTTTTATTTTAAATAAAGTGGCCTATAGACAGTGTTGATATCTAGGTATGAACAGCTAGAACAGATGGATGTTAGGTTGCCTGATATAAACCCTTCTCTGCTTTTGTATGAGACAGTTTTTCCAAACCACAAGAACGTTAATTTCCTTGAAGCTCTTTTTAATATGACTTGCCTGTTAGTCAAATAAAAAATCAAGTAAATGAAACCAGCAAATAAGAGCGAGAACCAAAGAGTGATCAGGGAATGTAAGGTATAAATCGTGTAAGGCATGATTGAATGTCAAAACGTACCTCAATCATCAATAAATCAGCAAAGCTGTGTTTTAATTACTGACTACATGTTAAAATGGCAAAAAAAAGAAATGACACATGAGAAGTGCAGTACATGGCTGAGATATCCACACGCATGCTTTCATGGTTAAAGTTGGCTTTTGCCTGAATAATTTATTTTGTTGTCAATACTGCGTATTACTCTAGTCACATACCGCAGCTCTTTGCTCATTGGTCAATATTCTAAAATATGTTCTATACAGATATGTACTTTGGGCAAAGACACACCAAAATATGTGTGTGTTGCATGTGAACGATCCTTATGTACTTTCTGCCATTGACTTAAGTGCTTTTAATTGCATTTTCTCTGCACGATCTGGAGTGCTGTACGAAGTCAAGCGCTTCTACATGGCTAAACATAATATTTCAGTTTTCAGAAAGCTGAACATGCAACAAAATGAAACTTTTTTACATTTAATATTCATCCATCCATCCATCCATTTCAAATTCATTCCTTTCTGCGCTGCCTACCTTGGAAGTCAACGTGAATGGGGTCCTGGTAGTGCCCTTATCAATGGTCCATAATTTAGGTTTTACCTTTGATCAATCTCTTACCTTTCAGCCCCGTATTAATGCTCTGGTTCAGACTGCATTTTCCCATCTCTATAACATCACTTGCCTCCATCTTTTCCTCAGTGTTACTGATACTGAAACATTAATTCACGCTTTCATCTACTTGCCTTATTAATTGTAACGCTTCATTTATTGGTCTCCACAGATTACAGTACTGTATGTTCAAAATTCTGCTGCCTTTTCGATAACTTGTACGAAATAATCCACCTACATTACTGCTCTTCAGTAAATTTAAATTGGTTGCCAGTTACTTTCAAAAGAACACAAAGGCATACTTATCACCTACAGATGTAGCCACTTGAATTTTCCCCAGTTTCCATGATGGGGCCTTGGCTGGTCCTTGGCTGGTCCTTGGCTGGCCCCTGCTGGGTTCTGGGTGGGACCTTG
>JAODJX010000002.1:8577333-8587684 GCA_026776945.1 Isichthys henryi
TCTCATGGTAACACCCTGCAAGTGAATAAATGGGCGGGTTTTGACAAGAATTTAGGCACACCCCCAGAAGGAGGGGGTTTAATCCCTTTGGCTGGCAGTTGGCTGGCAACCGGCAGGCAGCCGACAGGCAGCCGGCTGGGAGGGGAAAATTGAGCTGGCTGCATCTGTATAAAGCTCTTCACATACTGCCCTTCTATTTCCCTACAGGCAGGCTCGTATTTTCAGACCCTAAGGTTTCAGTTTCAGCATGGTAGGTTATCTTCAGTGGGTGGGAGGGCATTTAGTGTTGCAGTGCTTACTCTGGAATGCACTAGCACATTTGTGAGATGTTCAATCTATTTAAACTTTTAAGCTTTAGTTAATAGGGCCTCCTGCTCAGGAATGTTGTAATAATTATCCAGTTTGTATGGTTGACCTTTGTTTTGTCTGTTGATTTGAGTTAATGCGTGTGTGTGTGTGTGTTGGATTGTAAATATTGTAAAGCATCTGTGAATGTGAGAAAGGCACTAGATAAGTAAAACTATAATAATAATAACAACAATAATAATAAAACTGTTTTGGAAGTGGATCTAAATATGAAAACCTTACAACCATTGAAAGCGCATTTAATAACATTTATTTATTTTAAAGCACAAGCCTTCAGTTACATAGAAGAAATATTGCAAATTATTTATGATTGTTAACCTATGTATGCCCCCATTTGGCAATTATAAAAAAAATAAAATACTGTAAAGCAGGTAACATCAGCTTCATTATGAGACGCTAAGTCAGAAGTGGGCAATCTTACCAAGTGTATGTGGGTTTTCACTGCAACCCCCTAATTAGATTACTAATTAGAGGACTGATTGGCTGAAGAGTCCTCACACCTGGGTTTGAACAGCTGACCTAAAGGTTATCCCAAAATATGCATATACACTGGCCCTTTGTGGACAACAAGGAAGGAGTATTATAGGTCTGTATTAAAAATCCTTGCTATTCTCTCAATCATGTTTCTTTATTGCTTGTGTTAATGCAATAAAAGAAGTTATAACACGTTATGAGTTTGAAATTAACCCTAAGCGTCAATGTGATACATTTATATCACTGTCACAAATACAGCCGTGGAATAAATTAAAAGACCACTCTTTTAAACAAGCATGCATTTTAAATCCTGATTTAATCCTGGTTCCGATGGCAGAAGGCTACACTGAAATTCAGGTCCAAAATTTCTAAGGCAGCAGTACACAAGAATAAGGTGAAGCAGGAGACACTGGGAATGAGCAGAAACCAGCCAGGCAGAGGGCTTAAGTGACTTTCCAATGCCAGAGATGACCGTCAACTTATCTGACAGTATCTCACGAATCGTAGGATGACATCAAGTGACCTTCAAAAAGAATGTGAATCGTTAAGTGCAGGTGTGAAGTGCGCTGCTAGGACAGTTCGTATCAGGCTCTTAGAAGCAGGACTGAAGTCTCATAAAGCAAGGAAGAAACCCTTCATTTATGGGTCTGCATAGCCTGGGAAGGCCAACCTTCTCTCAGGAGAGTTTAATTTCTGGTTTTAAATATTCAGAAAAATTGAGGATGCAAAAACTTCCAAATGACAAACAATGTGGAAAACTGTGGGCAGCTAAAATTGGAAACCAGAAAATTGGACGAGTGACTTTTTAAACAAGATCGTGTTGTCAAAGCTACAGGAAATCAAAAGCCAGGCCTATGGCTGTGAACAGAACTTGGGTGCAAGAGACTTTCCAATATTTATGTGTTTTTTTAGAAGCTTTACAAAATTTGTGAAATAGTGAAAAGCCTAGTATTAAGTACTATCAAGTGTGTCCAGGTCTCAAAGGAGAGAAGATGGTGTTAAAACTTTATGTTTACTATGTTGAAGGTGTTAAGCACTCGAAGGGTATTGTTTGAAGATTTACACAAATGTGTCAAATGGCTTAATTTGATGTAAGTTATTAGATGAAGAATTCTGATAAAGAAATGTAAATTCAATATTAACTACAAATCCCATAATGCCATGTTGTTTTTTTTTCCCTGAATGCATGTGCAAGTGACTTTGATGAAAGTGAAGACTGTTCACATTGTTTTAGCTTGTGCCACTGTCTATTATCTGCTCTCGCGATGCCTCGGTCTGCCTGATGCCAAAGTCTGACCTCTGTGTTTGGGCTAAAGTAAATGACAATAGGAGGAATGAAAGGCACCGACCGCTCAGCATGTAAGTCAGCTGTACACTTTATTTTTTGTTTCCTTGTTTCCTTATATTATAAACATACGTGAGGCTGCCGTATTGGTTGACCCTGTCCTCCACGTCCCTCTCCAAGTCCACTTTACAATTCTTTCATGGCTGGACTGTAGTCGGTCTCACCAGTTCTGTGTCTGACTTGGTGCACTTTGGGACGGGTCGTCTTCTTTTCAGTTGCCTCATAGGCCTTCTCTTTTGCTTCTTGGGGGCTTTCCCCAAATCACTTTGTGATTGGGTTTGTCTCCATTCCAGGTCAGACCTCAGCCACTCAGCGGGCATGTTGTGGGACTTTGACTGGGTGCCCCTGCCCAGTCTGCTTCTGATGATTCTGCGTCGAAGCGGCTGTATGTCTTTTCCACGTCTGAGCCAACCTTTTCCAGTGGGCTGCTCTCCTGCTGTAGATGATCATCTTGTTGGTCACCAGCAGGACACTCATTGGCCATCGCATGGCCGACTTCGGCCATGGTAGCCATGTCTGTACGTCTTGGCTTAGTCTTCCAGAACCTGAGAAGAGTGCCCTTCATTTTTGGATCCTGAACATTCTCTAGTTTAGGGTCCTGCACCTTTGTGCAACTTAACGCCATACTGAAATTAGGCAAACGAAATAACTTAGCTTCTCTTTCACCAGTGCTTTTGAAACCTGCTGCTCTAAGAATGAAATGTTAAGGTGAAATTGCTTTTTATATAGAAAAATCTTCCTTCGATGACATCACTGACCAGTTCAGAAATTCTATTCTGTTTTGACATCACAGGCCTTCCATATAAGGCATCTGTCATTTCATTGTTTATACCAGTATAGGGTATGCTGATTGGTTTAAAAAATAATATTAAATCATCATTTAACAAAAAAATTCCTGTGTGTGTTATCCATTATCCAATACAAACCACATTATTACTTAAAAGCTTGTTTGACATCCTTTAATTCTGATAATTTTCAGTAACTTCAATTAAACATTAATTATGTTAATATGATGAATCTAATATGGGGGTCATTTTGACCCCAATATACTATAATTGAAATGATATCATTTGAACTTCAACACTTTTAAATATGTATTGACTTGAAAGTAGGGTGTCATGGAGGCTTAGCTGGTGGCCCTGTTGTCTGTCACCGATGGGTTTGGGGCTTTGAATCTCCTCCCTGTTTGACTCTGCCCAGGACAAACAGACTGATGGTTGGATGATTTTTTGGTATGGAAGGCACAGAGGCTCAGGACACAGAAGTTACATCACTCCTTTGGGGGATGGGGGTCAAAGATCATTTTTGCTCTGTGTGTGAGGTTTGCATGTTCTCCTAGTAATATATGAATTTTCTCTGGATTCTCTGTTTTGCTCCCAAGATTGAAAGAGGTGTATTTAGGTAAATCTGTGTCTCCAAATTGCCTTGAGTGTATGACTGGGCATGTGTTTGCCTGGTAATGATCATCCAGGATGTTACCCTGGTTCGTGCCCTATGCCACAGCCAGTCCATGTTTTCGCTGTCTCCCTCGCAGACTTTGTGACTTTGAATATCATCTAACCGTAGGAACAGCAGTATCTCAAGTTGTTGACAGAGCACATGTAGAAATCTGTGGCTGCTGCATCAGTGTCTTCTTCAAATTTACTCCTTGATTCTGTGCGATACTTTAAATTAGGACCATGGAAAACATTGAATAAAGAGTTCCGTTTATTAAAACAGCATACGTGGAAATGTGTATTATTTAAAAGCACTGATCAAAGCAGAAATAGAAAACAATGATGTGACATTATGCGAAATAAACTGATTGACAAATTCATAAAAAATTGGAATGATTAAAAAAAACAGCAGTGAGAATGACAAAAAACCTCTCATTCAAGGCCGTAGGATGATGGAATTACACACTCACACGCACACACCTTCATGGTATGCCTTGATAGCAGTGGTCCCTTTCAGCAGGATTATGCGGCCTGCCACACCACGAAAGTTCAGGAATGGTTCAAGGAAAATGAAGAGTTCAAGATGTTGACTTGGCCTCCGAATTCCCCAGATCTCAATCCGATGGAGCATTTGTGGAATGTGCTCGACAAACAAGTCCTGTGTATGGATGCTCCACCTCACAACCTACAGGACATAAAGGAGCTGCTGCTATCCCCATAGTGCCAGATACCACAGGACATCTTCAGAGTTCTTGTGGAGTTTATGTCTTGGTGGGTCAGAGCTGTCTTTGCAGCATGAGAGGGACCAACACAATATTAGGCACTGTATGATATTCGGGGGGTGGCATGGTGGTGCAGTGGTTAGCACTGTTGCCTCACACCTCTGGGACCTACGTTCGAGTCTCCGCCTGAGTTACATGTGTGCAGAGTTTGCATGTTCTCCCCATGTCATCGTGGGGTTTCCTCCGGTTACTCCGGTTTCCCCCCACAGTCCAAAGCCATGCTGAGGCTAATTGGAGTTGCTAAATTGCCCGTAGGTGTGCATGTGTGAGTGAATGGTGTGTGAGTGTGTCCTGCGATGGGCTGACCCCCCATCCTGGATTGTTCCCTGCCTCGTGCCCATTGCTTCCGGGATAGACTCCAGACCCCTCGCCAACCCAATAGGATATGCGGTTTGGAAAATGGATTGATGAATGGATGTATGATATTGGTATTGATATTACACATCATCTATATATTAATATATACTTCTTAATGAAGTAAACATGAATACACACCTTATTGTGCGTAGACATGTGTGTATAGGAAATGCATAGCTACATACAGACACATAACTAAGTCATCTTATTTGATTATGTACAATAAAATCACATAATTGTACAAGTTTATTTGCATGTGCATAATTTGATAATGCAATGGACATGGGTTTGTACTTAACAGAAATTTTTACCCTACAAGCTTCTGAATTACAATGCGATGATTTTACACTTCATGAAGCCAAGAAACAGACATTTAGATCAGTTTCCACCTCCAACCAGATGGATGTAATTGGAACTATTCCTGATGAAGTCTTGGTGAAACATTCATCTAAAATCATTATAAACTGTGCCACGTTGTATCCCTGCTGTGATATTTTGTTGCGGAGGCCCGAGCCCCCACATGCAATGTTATGCCTTTGATTGATTCTTTTCCCTTTTTTTCCTTTGTGGCACAACAAAGGTTTTGGTTGCTCTTGCACTTAAACCCAAAGTGAAGATGTCATCCCTATACCTTAACGAAATACCATTCCATTTTGAAATTGGACTGATATTTCTCACTTAACATCTGATCTAATATAGAAACATGACATACAGTATGAGCATCTGATAGGTTAGCCCCATCTGTCCTAATTATTGTAAACAGATAATTGTAACATCTATTTGCTTTTCTTAGAAAGATGCTAGAGGACGTGCCGGGTATTCCCCTCTAGACTTTGTCAGCATTTTCAAATTCATTGCCTTCCTGTAACATGAGACAAAATGATCCTGCCACATTCTTACTTACAGTAGTAAAGGTTTCCTCTAGATCAATTTTTAGTTCCAAATTCCTGCAAAATGTTATGGATCCATTAACCTTACAAAATACATTTCAACTCAAAATACTTTAGAAAACGATTTAAATACGATTTAATCGTGTATTTTTTGGCCATAGTTGCAGTGATCTGTATGAGTAGTTTAGCACTTTAATGTTTATAGAAGAACCCAATAGCAGCTCCTAAAATTCATGAAATACCTTTGTTTTTAGTGCCTTTCTTGTTTTCCCAGTTTTATTACTTATAACTACGCAGCTTCTCTCTTGCCTTGTCTGTCGTGACTCCGCTTGTGCATATTAAAGGATTTTATTGTTTTTAGTCAGTACAAAATAGTTTCAGTGAGCATGAGGTTTATTAATCCATAAGATTTTATTGCCTAGAAGCATTAAATCTCAAATTAACAGGGATGACAAGGCTTATTATTCAGGGCCTGGAGACGATTCAGTCGGGTGTCGTCAGTCTCAGGTTCCAAGACCAGCTGTCGTCTCATGGTTTTCATCTACTAAACCTCGAAAACAGAAAAAAAAAAAAACAATATCCCCATTACTGGTGGTTCAGGAGACAACTGGGGCCCCGGACCTTGCACAGCTCACCTATTACACAAAATAATATAATCTAATTAAATCAGGTAGTACATCTTAGTAAGTGCCTGCTTTCAGATGGACGATGTCCCTAATGGTGAATATGCTGTTGCCCAGCGACCCGTAAAAAACAGCTGAAACCGAGTTCAGTGCGACGGGCTACATCTGATCAGGTGCAACTCAGCGTGTTAATGCATGACAACCTGTGTATTTATACATTTCTAAATGCACGGCTGTGGAGGCTAGGAACCACCTGAAGTGCATTGGCGGAAGAAAGCAGGCCTACTTCTGCTAATAAATGCATTTTTGGCTTGTAAACGTGAAAATGTCTTTAGGCACAAATGTGTAATAACCATGATAAAAGCGCATTGATGCACTCCAAGCAATGCATTACATGCGCCCTCCACTTTACCAATCATGTAACACCATTTCGCTTTTACAAAAAACCTACATTAGTAGCTGTTTTCGCAAAATTAAAATGATCTGAAAAGGATTTTCACATGTATGATAAGAGAAGAAAATAGCATTTTGCATTTATCAACGAAACAATTACAGATATACAGTCATGTGGCGCATGATGACGTTTCAGTCAACAATGGACCGTATATACGACGTGGATTATAATGGAGCTGTAAAATATCCTTTTAAAGTACTCCGTGGAGGCAAGTTTCCTCCACAGCACATTGGTTTGCACCTTCTTTGCAGGGTGCTTCTTCACCTCCACAGCCGTGCGCTTAACATATAATCCTTACATATTCTGGTGTTCTTACATTTTTGATTAAGACCTCCCACTGGAATTGTCCCATATATTCTACAGTATGAGCAGTTAATACTGTAAATTAATTTAAATGCAATCAAAAACAACTACCGCTTCATAAATGCTCTCAGTGTTACAGAATGTCAGTATAAAACTGTATCGATTTTTTAATGAAAACAAGCTCCATCCGACGGTGCCAATACATGAACATTTATGAGCACCACAATTCCCAGAGCATAGTACCAGCAGCGCGATTCTAATGATCGTCATAAAAATGCTTATAAATAGATGAGTGATATCGATCAGTGCAGCTGATAAATCTCACCTTCACTATGACACATCTTTGGTCAAGTGGATTTATGCCATGTGAGTAAAATTTTAAAAGCTTCACTCTTCCCCGTAGGATACAACAGGCAAGTAAAAGAATGTGGGATGGAAAAATCTTGAATAAGTTCACGAACATGAAGCCAGTACCGTCACGCTCCAGGGCTGTTTATTATTGATCAGACATTTCATTTTTATTGCCTATAGCGATATCCTATTGATGAACTTCTGCTACATATCGGACTTACTGCCAAATAAATGACATGTGCTTCGATTGTTGACAATTGGGCACACCTTCAGTAATGAAATATTATATATTATATATAACTGTCCATCCATAGTGCACCCTGACCGGATTGCATTCTTTCATAGGGCAGTCATACATTAAGTTTTATTTTTAGAAACACCAGTTTATACAGTATATAATGTGTGCTTAATTTGAGTGTTTTGTTTGCTTTACCCAAGGTAACCACAATCGGAGAATCGCCTAAAGAGCAGTTTTCTGATTTCCTCAGTCAAATGGCAATACGTTTAAATCTTTTTCCTATCTGTCATTTAGAAATTCCTTGATAGACAAGGTTTGTTTTTTACACAGAAAAAATGAAAGGCTGTTTAGGGTCCATGACCGAAGCTAGACATACCCAAATATAGTCAAACAATTGCACATTTTTCCAAATAATAAACCATTTAAAATGCAACTAAACTATCTATATGAGAGCTACAGCTTAAACTTTTCACCACTAGTTAAATCTTCATTTTAACTACTTCCACGGAATGTCTTTATTGTCTTAGCTGCAGTCAGTAGTTAATGTCTTTGGAACCTATAGACATTCGTAACACATTCAGTGCAATCAGGCCGAATCTTGCTTCAGTTAAGCAACTAAATGGGCTTATGATCTAAAATTTAAACATTATTAATCTACAACGTACAATTCACTATTGTAGTCACAAAAATATAAACAACGTTTTTCTTTGCTACTGACTAAGCAAATTACAGCACGGCTTTGTTACAGTAGCAAGCAATAAACAATACAGCATAAGCTACTCTGTGTCACCAGCATTATTTTTTTAAAGGGGCCGGTGTGACAGGAGGTAGCTCCATGCTGGACGGCCATGAGACAGCTACAACTGACAGTGTGGCCAATCTCCCATGCACAGAACCAGGCGGGAGCTGTCCAGTGCTGAATCGCCCAGACAGCTGTCAGCTCCTTTGCTCATTATGCAGCTGTCTCCTGTCTACTAATGACCTGTGCTACAGTACAGACTAGAACTGCTTGCAGAGGGGGACAGGACCAGCTACCTGAGCGAGCCTCTGTTCACATTTTCTTATTATGTTATTGCTCTGTGTGCTACGAAAGGAAATGGGGAAGGTGTAACAGAGCAGTGGCTTGTTTGAGAACGAAGAGACCCTACGGTCTAAGCAGCCATTCCAAGTGTAATCAGCCAGCGGTTTCTCAGACTGTCGTGGCCCACAGGGGACCTTATTAAGCTATAGTTGACAACCATTGGCCACACTAACTAGGCAAGCACACATGCTATCATCATCCTGGGAACTCACCAATTATGGCTCAGTGCTGGGGAGCCAGTACCCAATTTCACTTTTGTTCTTTTTGTGTCGACCTCAGATTAGTTGGTGTGCTCATTCTGAGATGGTAGATGGATTGCAAATATGCACATAATTTTTCAAAATGTAATAATTAACCAGATTATAATGCAAAGATCAAACAATACAATGGTTAATGGGATATGCAAATACTGACTCAAAATTGTGAAACACTTCCCTTTGTTGTGAGGAAGAAATCAAAGGAAAATCAAAGTTAGTTATTTGAATAATGAATTAATTATTGAGCATAACTGAAGCATGAGTGTTATTTTTATTATTTCAGGAGTAAAATGCAGATCATTAACCCTTAACCTTGAATTTAATGCACTTTATTGACTTTATAATGGGAAGTATTACAACATTCTTATTAGACTCCTTGGCACAGTGGTGCAGTGTCTCTCCGTATCCCCATAAAATTAAATCCTTACCTTGGATTTATAGAGTTTTCATTATATTATTTTCATGTTGTCTAATTTTCCTCATACAGGTGGTGAAGTTCTATGTCTAACATGCTTGGTAACACTTTGCTTGACGGGGCACAAATACTTAGTTATAGCTCAGCTACTACTGAAGTAAAAATCATGAACAAATATACTTGAGATAAAAAAGATGTCACGTTACAATGATGAATAAACATGAGATCAGTATTTCACTTGTGTTATTCATGACTGGTTCCTTCAGTAGTTCACAGAGGTTTACACAAAGAACAGATATAGTAAGATTATAGTAACTGTTTGGCATTAATGATTCATCATAATTCATTAATGATGAAGAAATGTATAATCAGTATTTGACTCGTGTTACTCATGACTGCTTAAGATAAAAACTGTATCATGATTCATTAATGTAACTCAGAATTTAACTAAGACCTAGTTTGTGGTTAATTAATACATAAGTAATGGCATAAAACTATATTATTTGTGCCCTGTGTTGACCAGCATGCGGCCCTCCTTTGTGCCCTGTGCTGGTCAGCATGCGGCCCTCCTTTGTGCCCCGTGCTGGCCAGCATGCGGCCCTCCTTTGTGCCCCGTGCTGGCCAGCAGGCGGCCCTCCTTTGTGCCCCGTGCTGGCCAGCAGGCGGCCCTCCTTTGTGCCCTGTGCTGGCCAGCAGGCGGCCCTCCTTTTTGCCCGTTGCGGGGCAGCAGGCGTCCCTCATTTGTGCCCTGTGCTGGCCAGCAGGCGGCCCTCCTTTGTGCCCTGTGCTGGCCAGCATGCGGCCCTGCTTTGTGCCCTGTGCTGGTCAGCATGCGGCCCTCCTTTGTGCCCTGTGCTGGCCAGCAGGCGGCCCTCCTTTGTGCCTTGTGCTGGCCAGCATGCGGCCCTCCTTTGTGCCCTGTGCTGACCAGCATGCGGCCCTCCTTTGTGCCCTGTGCTGGCCAGCATGCGGCCCTGCT
>JAODJX010000002.1:8621410-8642899 GCA_026776945.1 Isichthys henryi
CCATTGCTTCCGGGATAGGCTCCGGACTCCCCGCGACCCACTAAGGATAAGCGGTTTGGAAAATGGATGGATGGATTATGACATATCTGAGTCATCCAGAATGTCCTGAAAACAAACCATAAAGCATATGTGACTCATACATATCATGTAATAAGCCTAAAATCAAAGGGACAGAATAACGCTCAAAAATGTATTGGATTGAAATGGTTAACTATTAGGACTATTGTCATCATAATAAAGAACATCTGTGCAGTGATGATGCTACTCAATCAACATATTGATACCTGTTCAGTAGATGGATAATAAATAAATTAAATACAAAATTAAAAAAAAAATTACTTTTTCTATTTGCCAAAATTTGAAAGACATAGTTATGTGTCCACACATACAGAAGGCCTATGTGGTTTACGGTTTGGTTTTCTCTCCGTTCCTTGTTTGTCACGCGCTGTCTGATCTAGGCGCCATGATTGGTTGGAATTTCTGCCAATCGGTGTTGCTGAACGAATAGCCTGCGATGTAGGAGGAGCAGATATTTGAAAGATGGCCACGCCCAGAGACGGCAAGCCGCCTTGGCTGTCTCTGCCGTTCATTATACTCGAGTCACACTTCTATCATCTTGATATTAAGTTTAGGGACGTTAAGATCTGTTTAATTTATTTTTCTTTTCATTGGCACCATCCTTGTCCCTCATTCCCCTCGGCAGCCAGTGGCATGCTTATCCGCAATGTGCCAATACTGAATGAATAAAAGGGCCGTTTTACTGAAGCTTCCCAAACCCGTGTGAATTATGTTTCTCTTCCTCCTGACTGCAGTGCACTTCAGTCCCCTACTTGCCTGTTACTGTATAGCTTCCTGACCTGAACCACGACCATGACAGCATATATGCCTAAAAATCCTTGTTGTTTAAATTGCTGCAAATGCGGAACCAAAAGTACATAAACTTTTAAATTTATATATACACACACAAACACATACTAATTGTTTTATGTTTGTATGTAAGAGCATTGTTGTAAATACTGTAAGACATTTAAACAATTAATTCATTTTACTTTTGCAATACCTTTAAGGTTATACATCCTGAAATATATAAGGACCCTTATCTTAACATGTATCTATACTGCCCTATTGAGTATGTATTGTTAATTTGGCTGCTATTTTCAGCTTAAAACTCTTTTTATCTTACACACCATCCTAATGTTATCAGGCTGACCTTGATCAGTCTAGCCTCATACGTCATGTCTGCTAGATCCATTTTGCCCTTGTATATAGAGATAGCACCGAGATCGCTTTCTTGCCCAACTGACAGTGTGGAAGCGTTGATGTGCCACTGGCATTTTACACCGAGACGCAGCGAATTTTTGCAACCAAAATTTAAATACAAAGGAATGCAATTTAACCTGACTATATATGCGCTTATTTTGTATATTTAGAAGATCAATTTACTTGCTTTTAAATGTAAATGAAGATGTCAGCTGAAAACAAAGTGCAAGGAACGGACCGAAGGGCTCCAATCGCAGGGCGAAATGATGTGTAATTTGCTATAGCAAGAGGCAGAGAAATGAACCAAGCTTAAAAGGAAACGCAAAAAACAAAAATGCAGGTATAGGCAGAGGGTGGATAGCGGCAAGGCAATCAGGGAGGCAACCAAACCCAAGAAAATACATAAGCAAGAATCGGAAATTCATGCCAGGAAGTAAAAAACATGGGAAACATTCGCCGAGGTGCAGACACTCGATACTTTGCAGAGGAGTAGGTCAGCAGTGGGCTTCCATCGGGTAACTAATTACTGGGGGCGTGTTGCAGCTGTTCAGCATTCTTGGGAGGATGGTGTCTGGAGGCGTGGCGGTTCGGGTGGCTCTGGAGGTGTTTGGTTATGTTCCAATGCGGGTGTGACGCAGAGCTGATGCCTTTAGCCAAGCTAGGAGAACTAATTTATAAAGATGTATTTAGCATGAATTTGCAGATAATATTGAAAAAATTTGCTTTGTCGCTTTCCGGCCAATATAATATATAAATGGATTTTGTTCAATGCAGTGCTTTCGAGTACTATTAAAGTTAAGTGAACAAAATATAGACAGCATATGTCATCATATAAATGTGCTTGTAATTAGCTTCTTTAACTGGATTCAGCATTTCTGGTAAGTGCCTTTAACTAAAGGTCGGACTGTTGTCTTTCCCCGGAAGATATATGTGGAAGATATCACAACCAAAGAAACACACAAAGTCAGGACCCAGGTGATACCCGTGTAAAACGTCAGAAGAATAGCTGTTAGCTATTTCTTAGAGTTTTCAAAATTGTGGATTGTTCAGCTGTGGAAACTCCTCACTGACTGGGAACACAGGAGCCAAGAGCCTCCCAGGTCAGGCAGTTCAGTTGAAGTAATTTTGTCCAAATGACCTTCAGCCCTTCCTGTATGGTGCACAATAGAATCGCAGCTGCTATCTCCTGCTCTAAAGAGAAAATAGCTAATGGGCAGCAAATATGATGTTAGAAATGGGATTGTTCAGTCCAGCCTCTCACATAAACCTACAATTATTCTGTTTTTTATATATATATATTATATTTGATTTTATAATAATTAATTAAATAACAATTGAATAACAGAAGTTCCAAAAGTCTTATAAACAAGCAGCTATAAAGTGAACCATGCCTCTTAAAGTAGTTACTGGTTTGTAAATAAAAATTATACAGACTAAATTTATTCAGTGTGCAATTTCATTGTAGAGGATATTGTAATAAATCACTATTAGATGTATAGGGAGAGACAGGAGCAAATATTTCGCTTTTATCTTTCCCTTGTGTTTAATTCATTGTTCCTAAAACATTTTGTGTATCAATGCACAGACAACTCAGTGAGTTCAGTGAATGTATCTTTATGTGAAGATTGTCTTCATAATTTTCTTCTTAACCTCATAAAACAGTTTGAACACACACTGTTAAAATATGTAAAAATATGTAACAAAGGTGGCATTTCATTTCGCATAAACACTTTCCTGAATAAAATAGACCATCTTAGCGCATAAATTCAGAAAATACTAAAGATTATTTTCAGCCTACAGTATAATCACATTACTTGAACTGTATATTGTGACAGAACTGGATACTTTGTACCACACTTCTGATGTTAAACACAAAAGTCAGTTAAGTCGGCTCTGGTAAGGCAAGTCCATTAACCAAAGTTTTTATTTGGATGAAATGATTAATTTAAGAATTCCACATTTTTAAGAATTCCTGTATAGATGTTTTAAAGAAAACTATTTAGGTATTCCGTCCCTTGGCAGAAATATACAGAATTTGCTGCATGATAAAAACATAGGTAAGTATTGCAAATACTGTAATACATAATAAATAGTATTTATTTGCATTCATATTGGAGTTCATGCTGACAACAGAATATTTCTTTAAGAATATTTCTTTTTTAATTAATTAATTAATGCCTATGTCACTTTTATTGCATCTTTGTGGTCTGGACAATTTCGTTGTCCAGGCAACTGAACAATGAAAATAAAATCTTGAATCTTGAAGAGGCAGAGGCAGTGATGGATGGATGGATGGATGGATGGATGGATGGATGGATAATTAATCAACACAGTAATCAACAATTCTGTGTTGTTTTCAGGCTTTGGATTAATCTCATGTGCAAGATTCGCCTGCTACCGTATGAATGTCTGGCAAAAATATAATGTCATATTTCCGTCATACCTTTCCAGCTGATGTGGCAGCACGGTGGCTTAGGGGGCGGAGCTGTTACTGCACATCTCCGGGGTTGGGGCCGAAAAGTGCGAGAATTGCATGCTTTCAAGTGTCTTTCCTATAGCCTAAAGACACAGATACCCTTTATATCCTCTCACAGTCCAAAGGGATACAGTTAAGTTAATTGACGGTTCTAAGTTGGTCATCATATGTGATTAAGCGTGACAATGCAAGCATATGTAGTTCTCACTGCAATGTCTTGGGACGCTCACGCAGTTCAGTAAAAATATTGCAAATTTATTGGTTTTATAACAAAAATCATTGCTTTATTAATTTGTTCACAATATATATATATATTATAAACAAGCAGTAGTTTCTATTTAAAACATTCATTTCCAGTTGCAACAAATTGAAACCAAAATTATAGTTCTAAAAGAGCCGTTCTGAGTTAAAAAGAGAATTGCCAAACAGTCTCATTGGAGGCTTTTTAATGAGTATCACGCTTGCGATAAAATAAAACACCAAACATTTGTGTTCAGTATCACTTTGGGATCCAATGATTGCAGTTGTAATTAATAGCAACATGGCCAATACAGAACTGAATGAGTCAGTAAAAAAAAATGATGACACTTAAAATGAAAATGTCTGCATGTAACTTTAGTGGACTTTAGCTATGAAACAAATAAATTTGTCACATTTTTGCAGATTTAAGTAAGGATCCCTATGCTTCCGGTGAGCGCTGCATGGTCTGTGATGGAGTGGCATCCCACTCAGGGCCTTCCCTGCTATCTGCCGTATTCCAGATTCCTCTGCAGCTGTTAGGGTAAATGGTTGGTAGATGGAAAGATGGATTTCTCTGGAAATATCTGAATAATAGCTAAAGAAAAATTAATATTGTATGAGAGAAATTTTATGTTTTATAATTTCTCGAATGGTAAACAGATAAATATGGAAGCGTTGATAACTAATACATTAATAATACTTGTGAACTGTAATGTAATTCATGCATAGTTAATTTGTTTTCTGATCATGGCTGTTAGCTGAAATTGAGAAATGCAAAATGTATAAAATGGCTCAATGTACGAGCCCATTAAAAATGTAAGATTGTGCTATAATTACAGCAATCCACCAGTTTCATTTTAATGAAGCCATAAACCATTACAAAATATCAAAATAAAAATGTAGCTCACTAATGCTGTCTTTTCTGTTCTACAAAGAGCAAATCCTCTAATATCTAATACATTGTTACATGTAGTAACTCTAATAAAGTTTTACAAACCAATTTATATTAAAACCATGGGACTCCTTAAATATTTCCGCTTCCTTTTCCTCACACCTCCCTCCAGTATCTGTTCTTCTGCTTTTTTATACTCCTTAATTCCTCTGATGACATTTTAAGCTGAATCTGCTTCACAATTCACCAGCATGTCGCGCTGTGTTGTGCGTAAGGCTTCCTTCTATCTGGATTGCCAAAAGATCAATGTCACACAATGATGGGAGAAAGGGAAAAGTGCTTTATTTCAGGTTTGCCATTTAACAGAAAGCTGTTTTGTCGTTGGCATTGCAAGGGAGGAAGATAGACACCGACAGACATCAGAGGTGCAAATCAGAGCGTACCATCTGGGCATGCGGTCTGGTTTGTCAAGCTAAAAGACAAGAACACTGTTTTATATTATTCGACACTGGCCGCAGGTGAATGAATGAGCTACGCATGGGATTTTTACAAAAAAAAAAGTTCTATGGGCAGAATGAAAAATGATTGGTTCAGAGAGATAACCAATGAAATTATCGAGGTAGGTCCAAGTAACTAGAAGAGGCGGGACTAAGACATCTGATTGGTGGGTCCTGCCTCCTTTAGTTGCTTGGACCCACTTCTTCTACAATCTAATTGGATATCTCTCTGAACCATGGCATCTTTAGGTCCGATCACTCGGGGCCAATCACTTGGATCCCCGAGTATTCTAAGCCAAGCCCAGAGTATTTTGTTTTCAAAAACAAAAAAAGTCAAGCCTCAGGTAAACTTGACTTCGTCCCTGATCTCTTCAATAGCTAGAAACACCCCTGCTCTGAACCAATCATTTTTCATGGTGCCCTCAGATAATTTTTCTGTAAGTAAAACTCCAGTGAGCAAATGGGCTCACCGTACCTTATTTCACCCCACCATCAGTACATTCAGCCCCGTGGGTTAGTTAGTTTCTTTGTCAGGCATATTGCTTGTAACATGTTGATGAGATATGCATCAGTCTACGACTGACCTTTGCATGACATCTACTGTAATGGAAGGTTTACGTGAGTTTCATATGTATGTGTATACAGTACAGTAGTGAAAATATGCCCAGTGATTTTTGTTTTTGTTAATGGTTCAGACAACGAGAAAGTTGCTGGGATCTTCAATTCATTCATATGGGGAAAAACCTTAATCCCAACTATTACGACCTTAATCCCTACCCAGCCCTAACCTTAACTACAAGTAACCAAACACAATACAAGACTTTTGCTAATTTTAGTTTTTTGATTGCAGTCACAGATTTTATACATTTGAGTTTCTTGTGGGGGCCGAAAAAATGGTTCCCACAACATCAAAATAACAGGCTTTTATCATATGATGATGACAATTGGTCCCCACAATGTAATATATTCATAACCCCCCTACACACACACACACACACACATATATATAGTATATATTGTAGGCCCAAAGACCCAGAAAATATACTGCATAAGGAAGTGGTTGTGACTGTTCATGCATGGCTTTGAACATCAGCCTTAAAACTGCAAACGAGCCCAGTTGAGATGGATCCGCTGATCTGCAGCAGACGCCTGGAAGCAGCTGGTTTCCATCCTAGTTCACACCAGGAAAGAAAGCACACTGTATCTGACAAACGATCATGCCGGGGCATCATCTCTGCTTCAAGCCTTTCTGATAGGGATTCGGTTTGAAGCGTTTGTGAGATACAACACCCCCCCGGTACTGAAGTGCTGACTCACTCTCTACTTACATGAAACTAAAGCTACATCAGTCAATGTATAAGTTATATAAAAATAGCAAAACAGATGCCAATAACATAGCTTCACACACACACACACACACACACATTTACATTCATACAGTATCTCTTTGGGGACCATCCATTCATTTCTATGAACAAAACCCTAATCCCAACAATGACAAACTTAACCCCTACCCAGCACTAACCTTAACCACAAGTAACAAAATACAGGACTTTTGACAATTTAACTTTTTTAATTGCAGGCACATGTTTCTATAAAATCGAGTTTCCCCTTGTGAGGACCGAAAAAGTGCTTCCCCCTAGGTTAAAATATCAGGTTTTCATCACATTGTGTGGGACATTTCGTCCCCACGATGTAATATATTCATGACCCACACCCACAAACGTGCTAAATACTTCATATATTTTAAGTGATTATTTGGGGGGGGGGGGGTGCAACTTTTACCGCTCAACATGCATGCAGTTCATGATCAGGAGGTGGACATGCTCCCACCAACATGAACCATTCCAGATATCTGTCATAATGACTGGTATCATCCAGCTACACACAATGGCATTTCACGATAGCCACATTCTTGCATGTTACACTCATGGAAAAGTGATGTTTTGATGTCGACTATGGTGGCTTTCAACAATAATCAAAGGCATAATACTGTCAAATGGAGTTCTTCATAATTTGGGTAAAGGTGAAGATCTTATGACCAACTTAGCAGTCTAACCACCAAATTATACTCCTAAAACCATAGATACTTAAGGAGAAGGTGCCTGCATTTAAAACCACTGGTAAATGGTTAATAAAGGTTCAAGAAAATGTGATTAACCTCTAGGTCTATGGATAATTCACCCGGCTGCTTTAACGCACCAATCTTTCTTCATTCTCAGCCATTTTGTATCACTATGGGTCGTGAACATGTCTTCATCAAAATAAAAAATAATTTACACATCTGTGATCAATCTTTGCTTGAAAAATTACATCTATGCAAATGTCCACCTCAATATGGCGCAGAGAAAATCTAGGTCAGGTTTCCCCAATTCCAGTAAAGGGAGGGGGGAGGTGCAGAATTTCCCACTCAAATCCCTGCCTTTCCCTGCTCAAATCCCTGGATTCTAGCCCTTCAGGACCGAAATTGGGGAACCCTGATCTAGGTCATGAAGGTTTTTTGTGGGGAACTGGAAATTTGTGGAAATGTAATTCTCTGTTCTGTTTTCCTTCGAATTCAACACAATTCCCAAGATTCCAAAAGATGCAAATTTCTACTAAATAACTTTTTTTCCGAAGACTATTTGTGTCGTGTTTATGACTGTCAGAAGTGCACGGTACTTGAGAGCTTCCTTCAGTCAATGCTCACCCGATCTAAGCCCCCCCAAGAGACTCTGGGCTGAATCCAATACACTCTGAATGACTGAATCGAGGTCGGAGATATAGCACCTCCAGCTATAGCGCAATTTTCGTAGGATTTTTAGTTTTATCACGAATGCTGCTATTTATAACATTAACTAAAGCAAACCATCAAGCAGCATGGGACCGCACTGTGGGCTGCTCTCTGAGTGGCACCCACAGCAGGGAGCGCTGCCTTACATGTGACATCCTGCTTGACGCCTTCTGCCCGACGCCTTTACAACATGCCAACGTGTTGATGAGAAAAAAACACTTAAGCGCCACAGCACAATTCCCATTATTAATTTTCTTTAGATGGAAGGGGAGAGGTGAGCAATGTTTGTTAACGGAAGAGAAACCAGCCGTTGCAAACTGTTGTCAGATTAAGTCCACAGTGCCCTCACCCCTAACAACTGGGATGAAAGGATATTGTGTCCTTGTCTCTTTTAATTATTTCAGTTATTTAGGAGGCTAGTGTTGTAAAAGTTTATGAGGGCAGCGGATTTCTTAGGCGTTTAGTGCGGAAGATGTTTCTTTTTAACTGCATGCAAAACACCCCTTTTGCATCCAAACAGCGAAATTCCCTAAACGTTTTTCAGCTCCATTAACTTGCCCTTCACGCAAATTGATATCCGTTCAAAATAAATAAATAACCATGGTGTATAATATCATTATAACTGACTGCATCTGCAGTGTGAAACACTTGCCTCTCACAACCTTATGTTTTCCTCCCTCCTCCTTGTTTTATTACATTTTATTCTTAAATCAATTGCTAAACCTAGATTTAGATTTAAAGTACCATAGGATCATTTAAACCTGATGATCAAAGTGATAAAGTGCTTTTCAGTCATCATCATTGTATAAATTAGCATCATGTCTTATTAGCCGCTTATTACTTTGATCAATGGGTGACCAGGTGAATGGATCTTTGTTTGATTGATTGATTGATTGATTGATTGATTGATTGATTGATTGATTGATTGATTGATTGATTTTTGACAAGATTCCTTTTCTCATTTTCAGGGTCTCCATACTATTGTTATACTGTCTCACTAAAAATAAGATTAATGTCTTAATATATTTATGACCATGTAGCCAAGAAATGTAGCATTTTTCTCCATGCTTTCATCCATGGCACATTATAATTCATCTCTATATCATAAACAAACAAACAAAATGGCTGCAGACATCTTCGGTCCTCGTCTGTTGTGGGTTAAAAGCCTGTTTTGTGACCGCTGAGGTGTACGGTCTCCTGCTGGTTTGTACCTCTACGGTCGAAATGCACTTTCCTGTTGAAGAGAGACATTCTGAAATACACACACCGCTGTGATAACTGTTGAGGTGACATATCTTCCCCTCCCTCTAGCTGCCTCTCATGCCAGTGTCATTCCCAGACACTTTCAATGCCTCAGCCCAAATGTCACGCAGAAGAAGCTGAAATATCAGATGGGCAGCTAATCCACCCATGAGTTGACGAGGCAGGAATAAGATTCTCACAAACTGTCACCTCTGAAGGTACTGTGACCACTGCAGGGTCTTGGTCTTTTTCTGTTCGAGAAACCCAGCTGACAGCTACCCTTTCAGGAGAGAACAACCATTCATTATTTTGAAAGCCAAAGATTAGAGAAATCATAGCTGTTATTCATATATTTTCTAGACCTTACACTTGATTTGAGATAATAGCTTTCATAGTTATTCATTTAAGATATATCATAGTGGCATTTAAGATATATGTTGAGGTATAGCTACACTGAGGAACACATTTTCAGAATGTATGAAAATTCAAAATTCACATTTTAAGTTTAAAATATATTTTTAAATTCAGCAGCTTCAAAACAACATATTTCCAATTGATTTAAATAGCAATGTCTTATAAAACACAATATCTTATATTGTGACAATTTAAATTAAGAAAATAAGCCTTATTGAAAAAACTATATAACCAAAACCAGTTCTGAAGTTGCCAGTAAGATGACCACGACCCCTTACATAAGCATCCAGTGGTCTGCATTTGCAGTGCCAACACTTGCAGTCACATCAGTTTATTTATGATCATTCTGATCACTGCTTCCTTTCCCACGTTGGTGTTTGACTCTGCTCACTTGCTTGATTTTGCAATTTGGTTTTTGAGTAGTCAGTGTATGTATTCTAAATAAAAAAAAAATGAATTTGTTGGATTTCACATAAATATAAGCAGATATTTCTTTGAATGTCTGTTACAGAATCACAGAAATAAATATTAGGTTTCCGTCAGATGTTTAAGTTATAAGCAATGATAATTATATGTTGCTGGAAGAACAACAGGAAAAACAATGATGGTTCTTAGGGTGACAAGGTTAAAAAACATGAGCTTTTTCTTGCTTTTCTTCCTCTACCTCCAGGCACCAGTCAGAAATTTGTAGTACTGATGTAACGATTGAAAAAGAAAGCATGGTTTTAGGCCACAATTAATTTTCTTTACTTTTTCAGTTATTTCCACTTAAAGCAATGAAATCTATATTTAATGTGAAATGATAAATATCCAAGAGACATCGCTCCTACGCAGCTGACTTTGTTTTTACTCTGCACAAAATAATAAATATACAAATTAGTGTCTCTATATTTTTGACCAGACAACTGTAAACCTAATTTCTGGATGGACACCAGCTTCAAAATAGACTGGTTGTTTAAAGATAATTAGTAATGTTGTCTTTCATGGACTCATATAGTATGTCAGAAATGACCTGAAAAAAGCTAAAATTTATAAAATGCTTTGTGGAACATTTTTGTGTTTTTTCTCATTTTTGTGGTTGTGTTGATAACATTTAAAAGGAAGCAAGAACGGAACATGGATAACATTGTTATTGATCAAACAGATTACTAGTGTCTTTTCCTATAGCAAATACCTATATAAGCTATTTTCTTGCATATAATATCTTTCATAACCTTCAATACTGATAATGCCATAAAGAAACTGCACAATTTTCAGTTTATTATTCAGGAATTTTAAGTTAACTTGAAAATAAACATTTACTGAGCCATGAAAAAACAAATCATTTAGGGCTTTTCTAAAATGCACATGCATTGAGGGTTTAACATCTGTTGCCTAAAATCTTAATGAATGTATTCTTTCACTGTAGGAAAGACCGAAGATGATTTCTACCAGAACAACAATTACTTTAATTATAAATAATTAATGTCAGATAGCATAAAATTGTATGTCTTGTTGTCCTTGACTAAATTTTCAGCCTACAGATTAGTCTTTAGTATTATAAAACACAATGTTTAACAGTAATCATAACATATTCTGGCATTCAGAATAGGTACTAAGTTTTTTGGTGGTTTTTTGCATCTTATATCCAGAGAGCCTGATCAATAATACAAAAAGCCATTAAAAGTCATCAGAACATTCATTGCCAAAATTAAGTTAAAGTAAATATAAACTTTGCATACTTATTTATTTGGCAAAAACACCCTAATGTGTCAAATAGATTTAATATATTCTTACATAACAAAGTCCCTGAAGACTTTGACTGAAAGTTTGCCTCAGCCAATAAAGTTTTTTGTGAATCGTGGTGAAGCATTAATTTGACCTGTAGTGAATCTGAACCGAGCAGCTTATTAAAAAAGGGGCAAGGATTTCACAGCAAGAAGTGTCTAGAATTCAGTGTCTCTTTGGTATTAGTTTTAACGTCATAAAAATGCCACAAAAAGGGACGAAAGCCTTTTGGGAATCTCTTTTTTCCATCTTTGGGTATCCTGCGTGATAGATAGGAAACTAAACAACAAAGAAAAAGCTACATTGGAGTCATGAAAAATATGTGCATGATTTACAACTGAGTTCAAAGTAGTTGAAAGTGCCAATATTTAAAAAAATGGTTCCAGCAAAAAAAAATTGTACCTCAGTGAAGAATAACTGATCATGCATTATTATACGAACAACATGAAAAGAGGTTTCAAATACTTTTTGAGGTGATTTCATTTCAAGGTGTGAGTACTGGAGCAGAGGCCTCCCAGGTGTTGATGGTGCTGCACCAAGTGACAATAGAAAGGCTCCTAAACAGTCTTCCTGAGGGTTATTAGGCAGAGACTCACGCTTCATAGGCACCTTTGCCCACTAAAGCCCCAGAATACTGTGTGGATGTCTGCTCTCACTGAGCAGTCACAGAAGAACTGTTACAGCGGTTCTGATTAAAAGAAGCGGACTGCTGCATTTATTTCACACTGGCATCCTTTACAACCCAATACTGTGGTCACTGCACCCAAGGCCACCTGTCAGCGACAGGCCATTCTCAAGCCCAAGGGAATATCGACCTCTGAACTCTGTTAATTTTTTTTAATACAATCTTATGCTGGAGCGATGGTGTTCTGTGGTTCACTAATGAACTTCTAAAGCGCTGCAGCAATGTTTGATTACAACGGATAAAGATGAAAGCTTGGCGCTCATTCCCAGCAATTCTCACCTTCTCTCACCTTTTCTTTCTCTATATCTCGCATAAATTTGCCACAATGAAAATAAAACCAAACTTTCCTCCAAATTGACTGCCGTGAATGGAAATGTTTATTTCATCCTACTGGGATTAGTCCAATGGCAGAAATGCAGTGCGTTTCAGCCAGTAAGGAATCCTCAGTGACTCACAAGTGCGATCGCTCTAGCCCTCTGGCCGTAGACCAGAAGCAGAACTAGGGGATGTGTACCAGCTTAGACAGATTAGTAGGGTGTTCAAGGGGTGCTTCCCTGGGGTCCCTAAACTGGAGAACCCCCTCAAAGCCGTAAAATCATGCAAGTTCATTGTGTATTTCTAATTAAAAGGCCATATTTCATCTGACTAATTTCCATAGTGTAATTACCAAACAGGTTCCTGGGGACATCTTTCAATAACCCCTCCAGGCATGGTAATGGTTTAGGGACCATATGAGGATCAGGATGTACAGTGCTTGACCTACTTAGCTTTTAGCGTGCAACAGCTTCATAGGTTAAATTTATGACAATACTTCCATACATACGCATGTTTAGAAAAATTTAGAACAGGCTAGGTATTATTCCAAAATAACTAGTTTAGACATATTCTCATGACACAGGAATTAACTTAACGTAATGTATAAAAAAATGTGGAAACAGTAGCAATTTACAGTTAGCAATGAGTACAATGCTTAATAAAGCCTCTATTGTTCATCGTCTGCTGGCCTTAAGTCAGGTGGAGATGAATCCAGTCAAAGTGCTCCCTCTACTGGAATGAACCCCAGTTGTTTTACCTGAACATAGATTGTTGGGCTGGAGTCCCTTTTGAAATTTTTCTTTAGCTGTCTATTGTTTGCTGACATGCTCCAGAAATGTGGTCCTTGAGGGTGCTTGGAGGTACACAGGCCAAGTACAATGCACACTATAAGAACCGAGACAGTTAAAACCTGACAGCCTAATAGGCCTGGGCGATAATTCAATTCACAGAAAATGATGCCAAATCCTCTCTGCCAAAAGTCTAATAAATCAGCTATAGTTCACCTCAAATAAAATGCCCCACTTTCCTAAAGCCGTGAACGTACTCCATTATGTTTTCATTTTAGTTTCTTTGATCACGAGCAATGCTAGAAAACAGCTGGACTGTTTTATGTATGAAAATGGCTACCACAGGATATCGAATGTCTTATGTTCATGACGTGCACATTTAAAAAGTCCCGCCACATTTGCATTATCTATGGCAGGACAAAGTTTGTCCTGAGCTCAACAGGGACGCATAAATCTTGGTTTTCAAATCTAAAAAGTAAACAGCATGTGATGAGGGGAAATAAGACAATAAGATAAAAGGAAAATTGGACGTAAAGTGAAGGAAATGGCAGCTATCAGCTCTGAGAAAGAAAATATAACAGACCCTGGGTCCATTACAGAAACCGGAATAATCAGCTTCTTGGTTGGATTGTGGGAGGCAGGGTGTATTAAGTACCCTAAATTACAGTTTAATCTTCAAAGAGCACGCTTCTTAATTCTTTAAGTATGACTGCTGAAGAGTAGACAATTTTAGAGGTTTTATCAGTTTTCTCGTAGTTCAATCTAAAGTGCCTGTCCTTGACAGATTAAGGGAACACTCAATTCTTCATGTTTAAGGGTATTCTTACTAGTAACTTTTCTTTGTCCTAGGCATATTTAGTTTAATTACCTTCATTAATTACCTGCAGGGAGATAGTTGGACAGAGTGTTTTCTGTGGAATATACACAAACCATTCTGTTTGAAGCCAATTAACACATAAATGAAACGGAGATAGATTCATTTTCAGTTTCAGTAAACCTGACTGTCACATACAGACAAGTATCACTTCATCTGCAAAGCTGAGACACTGTGAGATTTGCAGCCGCTAATTCAGAACCCAAACACAAAATGCATCAAATGTAGTGGAAGTACCATTTACGTATATGTGCATGTGGGAAGAAACTTTGATAAAATCCCAGAAAAACAAAGGCTGTGAGCATATTGCTGTCAAACATTTTCTAAATAATCTAACAGTATCTACTCTATATAGTATAATATAGTGTTTTAATTTTCTTGCTCTGTTGCTTAAGCATTAAAAACATTACTCATGTGAGTAATGACATGGGGAATTAAATAAGCCATTTAAGACCTATATTAGACATTTAAAATGCTACATTCTAGTTTCTTACGTTCCTCTACACATGGCTGAATGGCAAAGCAATATAAAAATCACTGAGACACAATCGTGTTGGAACTGCAGCCCTTTGTGCACAAGCTGATTACCAGCAGATTGAATCTATATTGATAACGAATTCAGGTATCACGACACAAATCAGGATATTGACAGTCATTTACAAAAATGCACTTCTGTAACTTTTCCTCTTGTCACAATATCATCTTCAGTAAAGGGAATATTGGCCAGTTGTGTCACTGCAGAGTTTTACAACCCTTTCCGAAATATGGCCTCCTTAAATGCTCTCGGCATAGCCAACACCACTAAAATAAGATAATTTAAAAAAATTACCCATCCAGTGGTGGTGGGCATGCAAATTAATCCATCCATCCATCCATCCATCCATCCTTTCATCCATCCATCAGCTTCAGTTAATGCTTGTTATAATTTGTGTTAATAATATTTAGACAGATTGACCTTCGTATATAAACCAAATTGCCCTGCGATGGGCTGACAGCCCTCTGAGGGTTCTCCAGAGCCTTGTGCCCTCTGCTGCCCGGAATAGGCTATGGGCCCATAAAAGCCTGACCAAGGAAAATGGTTTGAAGATAGATGGATGGGTTAAGGAATGTGGCTGTGGATAAAAGCTCAGATTTCATGTTAATTCAGACTTTCACCTAAATATCCATGGTTCTTCCATGGTTCTCTAGAGAGTGTTGAGTTAAATTAATTATGCTGCATGGATAAGCACACCTGCATGCATTTTCCTCTAAGAATACCTGACGTAAAGATTATAAGAACAAGCAGTACAAGACAAGTAATGTAAGTACTCAGTAGGTAGATGCAGTCAGAGTGGAATGAGTCAAATTGCAATTTCTTAATACGGGTCTATGACTGCAGAAATCCGCTGAGGGCCCTTTGAAACCACGGGGACCTCTGTGTTTCTCTGCTCTTTGAAACTGGGATCTGGTGATCCAGAGAGCCGTGAAAGATGGGTAACCTCCTAATGTTCCCAGAACCACGCCATGATATCATATCACATGTGAAACTTCAAACTAAGGGAAAGAGGAAACGGCTCCTTGTGAAGGGTTTGGCTCACAGCAGAAGCATGCACGTGCATTGTGCTTTTTATCAGTGCAAACTCATGTATTGGGGTCAAAAATAAAATGGATAGATGTTACTGGAGCTTTTATACAGGCCTTGTCACTGAAGTGCCCGCTGTGCCTCCGCCAGGAACTGTGGCCTGTTTACTGTCAATGCAGGTTTTGCAACTCATTACTGAAAGTGTAGGTGCAAGAGATTTGTACGTATACACCAGTCACATCTCTGGAGTGCCCAAATGCTTTCTTTATACAAATGAGCAGTATACAGTAATGCTAGTACTGTTAATATTTATACCTCGGCAATAGAAGCTTTATGTGAATGTGCACCTCAGCTTGTGTAATTTTTTTGGTAAATGCCTATATGTCAACTTGCTATTACTAATTATTTGCATTGCAGATCATAAAGAACAAGCTTCTTAATTATATTTTATTACAGTAACTCTTACCCTGACCTTAAATCCTAAGCTATATTTCAGTGAATAAATGTTTGCATTGTGTTTACATTGTCACAGAATGATACATCATGCATTCTGCTGGACTTTCTTAATTTTATGCAATTAAGAATGCCGCAGTTTAGCGCCATGTGACCTACACTGAAATTCTCCCATAGTAACTCTGCAGAAATGGTCGCAATAAAAACAGTTATAAAAGTATGAGATGTTACTTAGTATACATTTCACCTTAACACACAATACACAGAATCATTATATTAACAATAACAGATTACTTTGAAAGCTGATATATCTGTGGAATGCATACACATCTAAGGATGACGTTTACATTTTACATATTTAGCAGACGCTTTTGCTCCATACATGCAACATACAAGTGAGATAAATAGCAAATTACAACACATACACAGTCAAGGAGGAAACTAGGCATAAGTGTAGGTAGGCTGAGCTTCCAAATTAATGTGCAGGTACATGACTGAGCAGTATTGGAGCAAGAGCTTCACAACTTCTAAAGCAAGAATCTATTCAAGGACCTGAAGTGAAGCCTAAGAAGATTCAGGGAACGTCAAGAGGCTTCAGGTTAGTAGAGGAATTCATGGAACACATGGGTCTTGAAGGTGGAGAGTGAGTCTGATGATCAGATGTGCTTCAGCAGCTCATTCCACCATTGGGGAACCACACCAGAGAACCATCTGGAATGATCCTTCTCATGTGTGGGTGGGACCTCCAAGTGGGGTTGGTTTGCTAACCGAAGGGAGCAAGATCGGACACAGACCTTGAGGAGCCTCTTCGTGGAGATGGGACCCTATCAATTGATGTACCTGTAAACCAATACCCAGGACTGGAACTTGATGTAGCGTTAGTAGGGGCCAGCGAAGATAGACAAGGAATGTATTGGTTTACTTCTAGCTTTTACGTGACCTTACAAGGCTGCATTATTATGATGTCAAAAGCGTATACAGTATCCCAAAAAAATCAAATAATCTATGTTAATTTTTTGTCAACATCCATATCAGCAGCTGAGTGCGAATTTGTGTTATTGCCGATATAATGAAACCCTATTTTTAAAGTATTTGCCATTGGCCAATCAGTGTTTAACAATGCATCGAAACCCAGATTTTGTGCAGATGTTCACATATTAAAGCGTATAATTTGGTGTTATACCTATTAAGCCTTTATAGAAGAGGCTAAAAATGATATGTAAGCACATGGGAAAGGGATATTCTGCATTAAAGACAGTGTGAGATTTAAAACTCTGAAGCATTTTAGGAACATGTCCGTGCAAATGTATATGTGGATTTATAGAGGGAAAGATTAATTTGATGATAATGACCACTTTATATGAATGTGCTTCGCATAGCGGTCCCTGCAAGGATAATAAAATGAATGTGTTCTGATTTCATTAATGTTTAAACTCCAGACGCCAGGCTCTTTAGCAGGTGGTGCCTTCTGTCAGGACTGCGAGAGTGATCCCACATGACCAGTACGTGGCCACTGAGGCTGCCAGACAATACAATCATCACCCAGCTTACCATTCCTTGGAAGTAATCATGCCTGTGATGAAGACATCTAGCTGCACAGTACTGTACATAAATAAATCCGTTTTGCATAAGCTTTTATGCAGCACAGAATGTGGGGATTCTAAGGTGTATCCCAGAAAACCAAAGGCAGAGGAACATCTGGCTGGAATGAGTATTGCACGTGCATCTGGAAAGTTAGACAAGCATCTCAGATGAATCATTCTCCAGAAAATGGATGTTAACAGAACCGATGCATTCTACGTATCGATCACATAGATTATTATGCAATGTTTTTTCCATTCAGGAGATAGCTATTGTTCCTGTGCTTTCCTGTGTAATTCTATATACTGATTTTTCTTTCGGAAAGGACTTTGCACAGTTGACGATGAAGAAGCTTCAATTTGTTTTTGGATTGCCATTGTTTAATTCCATTTGTTGCATCCATTATTTGTTATAATTGGCTAGAAAAAGCTCAGTGTTTATAAAAAATATCCATCCATCTTCCAGCTATTTGTTTGGTAGAGATTTGTGGCATTTGGCCTGATTTATCCTTCTTGGTAGAATCCACGCAGTTGGTACGGCGTAGCTGTGTACCCTGAGCTGCAGTTTGCCTAGGTTGCAGTTTGACATGATGTTACTACAGGCTACAGCATAGGGTACGCGGCTACTGATAGCGTAGATCCTACACAGAAGTAAATATAGCAGCCTGAAGCCTGACCCTTGAAGTACAGAGCACACGGTAGGAAAACACCTGCATTGGGTGCTGGGGCAAAATCTAGCAATATAATTCTCTTTTGTTTGTGAACTGCTTGACTGACCCACTGACTCTGCATGCATTTCTGCACATCCGTTTCATCTGTCTGTTCCACTGGGCATCATATGTTTTCATATTTCAGTAGTCAGTAGTCTTCTTTCCCATAAATTTATGCTTAAATTCCTAGTACATGCAGTTGTACCTGGTTAATAAAGTGAACTTTTGAGAGTGTGGAGCAAACCACGACAAGATCATGTGTTACTTGACAAACAATTCGGGCTCAACTAAGACTCACTGCCTCGTCACCAGCAGGATCCAACCCCGCAAGGACCACGACTGCTTCAGACCATTTAATTGGTCTCCAGATACAGGAATGGTCTCTTTTCACCTCTCCTCGCATCTGCCTTCCTGTGACATCTTTGCAAGCTTCGCTTCTGGCTTAGTGTGTGGAGGGTGTAATTGATGTGGAGAATGCTGTTAGTATTTTTTATCTAATCACAGTGATTATAAAATATTAGCAAAACACTTTCTTTTTCAGCAATGTATTGCTGTACCACCTAATAGACTTGTATGCGCTGTATATTTGCCCTGATTCACTGCCAAGTTTAAAATTTATACTGTCATGCCAGGGCACTCAACAAGTGCTTTGCAATATTAATGAAGTACTACAGGCAAAATGTAATCACTGGTTTAAAAGATTCATGTGTAGTATGTTTTTTTTTTCTTTTTTTAACTGTAATAATTTGTCAGTAGAATTGTTAGTAGGATCAGTGATCAGTGGTTATTTATAGAGCATCTGACTGAATGTTTCTCACTAAATATTCATGCCATGCAGCATTACCAAAACAGTATTTTGATTTCTTTTTATTTTATTTAAAAAACATCAAGAAAATCCCAAAATGCTAAATAATAATCTTTTTGTCCACAAGGATTATGTCATTTTGTTATATGTTGCCTATATGCTGACTGAAGACAACTATACAGTGTTTATCATTAGTCTCACATACAGTAGGACCCACAATTTCTGTTTTTGTAGCAGTAAACTTACCAAATATGCCATCATCCATTTTAACAAAAATACACTGTACAAAATAAGTACACAGCTATATTTATGCATAAAAAATATAATCTAAAATGTTATATAAAATTATATAATATTTGATGGAACTTCAAACAAAATACTAGTTTGCTTCACCTTGGTTTCACCAGACCATAATAGTATCATAGTGTCAGTAGTATAACAGTATCAATAGTACCATAATAGTATCATAGTATCAGTAGTATAACAGTATCAATAGTACCATAATAGTATCATAGTATCAATAGTATAACAGTATCAATAGTACTATAATATTATCAACAGATATCTTTTGATTTTGTTTTTTTGAATCATAATAAACACGGGGAGATCAACATGCCATACAGTATTTGTATTGTTAATGAAACTATAGTAGAATAGTTTAGTTCCCCAAAAAATACATTCTTTACTGACCAACTGAGGTTAATAACATCTAGCTCCCACATTTCACCACAGTGATATCAGTCAATGATTTTGAAATACATGTGAACTCTTCCCATTGGCTCATGGCAGGAACAGTTCCCTTAGCTGCCATTCCAATGGCATCTTCATAAAACATTGAACCCCCCCCCCCAGCTGCATTCTCTCCATCTGAAGAAGCAGCAGCTCTACCTTGATGGCCCTCCAGAGTCCTGAGTTCTTCACCCTGTCATGGCGAGTGAGTTCTGCAACCCCATGGAGAAGCTACACTTTCTTTCAGTCTTTACCGGTAATTCATGTCTATAGGTGTGCATAGGGACCTTTAAATCGCAAGCTTTGGCCACCTACTGCTTTACCACCATGGTCCTATTCAGTGCCTGCAAAACTGCAGTCAAAAACAGATCTACTTATCAATTACATGGTCCCACACACCATCACTAGTGAATAAGATCCAAAGGTACTTAAAGTCCTTCACTAAGTGAAGACTGAAACGACTATTCTTCTTTTTCCTATGGCCTCAGGATTTGAACCTCTCAGCAGAGACAAGCTGATCCCTTGCTGGTGACCAACACCTAACTGGCTTCGGATTTGTGCCAAGAATGCCAACACAATCATTACTGCCTTCATGCAGAGAGTGTATAGCAAGCAGCAGCAGCCTTGGTATCCAAAACCTGCCAGTAAATTCAGAATCTGCATAATTCTTTCTGAATCGATAGTATCCTCTCCAGTATCCTGGCGTAGGCTTTCCCAGGAAAGCACTTTTTTAAGTAGACAACAATTCCCCACCTTGGCTACCTGAGCCAGTGCCATCCCCTTATCAGGTGCCAAACAATTTGTCAAAACATCTTTCGCCACCGGATAGTCTGTACAGATTTTATCTACCCCTGCAGACATTCCACTGTGAAGGCCTCTGACCAGCAGGCCTGTAGGCAGAAATTTATTTTGGTGGGGGGAACCCTACCGATATTACCACCATGGTATGCGGGGATTTATAGATCCAGGAGAGTGAATACATTCGACGGTGGGGGGTTCAACTCCGATACTGCCATCTGGTGAAAGGACACACCAGTTCGTAACCATACCCTCCTTTTAATAAAACCCGCGGCTGACTTTCATTATCTTTGCTGACCTATCAGTAGCTTTTAGTTGTCTCAGGAGACCCCCATGCAAACAATACCCTGAAGCTTGAAAGCTTCGCTCCTAAAACATGGTTCATTCAAATTCAGTATCTCCAATCTCACTTGGCATGCTGAGAAGGTTTTCCAGAGGTAAGGTATCCAGAACATGACCTCAAGTAAGATGACACAACTGCAGAGTCATGTCATTGATATTTTGCCTAGTTGACTTTGGTAGAGGGGTGGCATGGTGGTGCAGTGGTTAGCATTGTTGCCTCACACCTCTGGGACCCGGGTTCGAGTCTCGCCTGAGTCACATGTGTGCGGAGTTTGCATGTTCTCCCCA
>JAODJX010000002.1:8682752-8717418 GCA_026776945.1 Isichthys henryi
GTAACTTTGTACTAAGCACTTATTTTACACTTATAAAACGTTTTAGATTACTTAAATTGGATTGTTAATTTATGTATTATCAGAAAATATCGGGAGCTCTGTCAACGCGCGTCTTCACCTCCTAGAAGAGCATTTCTGAGGTAGGTCCTGATGTTGAGTGTGAAGGCCTGGCTCTCAGTCTCTGTTCTAATCATCCCAAAGGTATTCGGTTGGGTTGAGGTCAGGGTGGTGTGTGGGCCAGTTAGTTTCTTTCAGAGCAAACTTTGAAAACCGTGTCTTTATGGACCTTGCTTTGTGCACAGGGGCACAGTCATGCTGGAACAGAGAAGGTCCTTCCCTATAATGTTCTCAGAAGCATAGAATTGTGCAAAATGTCTCAGTATGCTGAAGCATTAAGAGTTCCCTTACCTGGACCTAACCCAAGCCCTGATAAATAACCCCACACCATTATCCCTCCTCCATCAAACTTTACAGTTGTCACAAAGCAGGCAGGCAGGTAACGTTCTCCTGACATCCGCCAAACCCAGACTCATCCATCAGACCGCTAGACAGAGAAGCGTGATTCGTCACTCCACAGAACACGTTTCCACTGCTCCAGAGTCCAGTGGTAGCGTGCTTTACACCACTCCATCTGACATTTGGCATGGCGCTTGGTGATGTGAGGCTTGTATGCAGCTGTTCGGCCATGGAAGCCCATTCCATGAAGCTTTTGGTGCACAGTAAGTGCCAGAGGAAGTTTGGAACTCTGCAGTTATTGAGTCAACAGAACATTGGCAACTTTTACACACTCTGTCCCTCAGCATTCGGTCATCCCGCTTTACGTTCCATGGTCTGCCACTTCATAACTGAGTTTCTGTTGTTCCTAAACGCTTCCATTTTGCAATTATACCACTTACAAATAAACGTGGAATATCTAGCAGGGAAGAAAATTCACAAACGGACATATTGCAAAGGTGGCATTCTTTGACAGTACCACACTTGAATTCACTTCAAAAGTTCTTCAGAACAACCCATTCTTTCACAAATGTTTGTATGAGCTCGGTGCTTAATTTTATACACCTGTGGCAATGGGTCTGAATTAAATGGCGAAGAGGTGTTTCCCAGTACTTACTTTTGTACATATAGTGTGAATTCAAGCCCATGTTCTACTAACCAAAATCTGGGCAGATCTTTTGGACTGTCAATGAACTCAAATCTCTCAATCTGTCATGTGACACAGGGAAGAGCGTCATGTTTTACGTGGCAGAGAAGATCCCCAAGCTGAAGACACGGACGCAGAAGAGTGGTGGCGGGGACCAGAATGCACAGCAAGGCGAGGGGGGCAAAAAGAGCAAGAAGAAGAAGAAATAATTCTGTGCCCCCCACCTCCGTCCATTTGTGAACAGTGTTTGTTGTATCCCTGGCAGATAATGGTTTAAGCACTTCCTCTGCTGGGAGTCAGGAGTAATGAGCAGGCAGTGCACCCATTTAATACACTATATGGCTGTTTCAACGAAGAAGATATTGCAAATGGGAGCTACTCTGTGTTAGTGCCACATAATTATGGTGGTTGACCTTTTTTCAATGTGTTTTTTGTTTTTGAATTCAGCGGTTGGATTGTTTTGCGTTGACAAAATCTTTTGAGTAGATGTGTAATGAAAATAAAGACTGCCTTCACTGGCTTATATGCTCCCAGTACATTAAGGGTCTTGTCTGGAACTATGATGTTTATGGTCACCGAGTACAGGCAGTCCCGTAGTTTAAGAAGGTCCGACTTACAGTCTACTCATACTTACGAATGAGTAAAAATTGTTATTTAGAGAGAGGCTCTTGTTCATATCTGGGAAGATCTCATCGGTCTGGGAGCAGAAGGCTAGAGATTCTGTAGTCCTGAGAGAGAGAAATGCAATGGGACAGTCTGAGCTGATGTGATTTCTGTGGGCTGCTGTCTTTCAGGAAGTCACAGATGACACATGGTGCTGACCCCAGGACAGTGAAGTGAAACCGGTTAATAGTCATCGTTGACAAACTGCAGTGCTCGACTTACGCCCCAGGTCTAGGGTACACATAACATCGACAATGCGACGTGTCCTCTGCATTTTTAACCCATATGTGACATAGCAGGGGGCAGCTAATTCAGCACCTGGGGAGCAGTGTGTGGGGACAGTACCTTGCTCTAGGTACCTCAGTGATTCCTTGCTCATCAAGAATTTGCCCCAGCGACCTTCCAATCACAAGTCTGCTTCCCTAACCATTAGGCCACTACATTGAGCACCATCATAGTATGACCGATACCATCTACTTACGTGCATATATGTTTTCTTTCTTAATTGGATAGAATTATTAATTTTGCCCTAACTAACCGAAAGTTTTAACGTTCACCAGGCACGTAGCGCTTCAGCCGGTCTTCAGCAGTGTTGTACAATGCTTTTGCATGTGGTCTATTCTTGTCCGTCTTTCCACCTGATGGCGCCAGAAAGCAAATTATAGCTTCCCCTCTATGTAATACGGCTGGTCTTTTCAAAATAGCGGTGGATGTACGCAGTTGGCGTGGAGTGGCGGCTCAGTGAGTAACAATGCAGCTGCACGATTCTCAGAATCCTGCAGGTCTGGATTCTGGTTCCTTGTCCTGATCAGGACACTCTGGGTTCTGTCTGTGCTCCTAAAATGTAAGTGCAGACAAATTAGCATCATTAAATTTCCTGCTGTGTGTATGACCTGCAATGGACTGACATTCCACCTAGAGAGTCTTGTGCTCTGTGCTTCCTGGGATAGGCAAAGAGTCCTTAAAGATGGATGAGTGTTCAGTAACGCTTCACTTGACGGGGCGCAAATACTTAGTAGTAACTCAGTTACTGATGAAGTACAAATGAACAAATGTAGTAGCTGCCTGAGATAAGACATGTGTCACGATTCACTAATGATGAGAAAACATGAGATCAGTATTTCTTTCAGTAGTTCAAAGGTTTGCAGAATTAACAAAGTAACGAATATATCAACTGCTTGAAATGAAAGATGTGTCACAATTCATTAATGATGAGCATGATATTAGTATGTAACTAAGACTTAGTTCGTGGGTAATTAATACATAAGTAATAGTATAGTACCATATTATTATACCCCCTCAAGTAAAGTGTTACCCAGTTTTCTTTTATGAAATAACATCAAGTTGATGGAGGGAGTAGTTATCCATCATAGGTCAGTTTAAGCTGTAAACTGTAAATCTGCTTGTTATTTAGTTTCTACTAATGAAGTGTGATGTCATCATGGCTAACCCAAGCTTAACACCCCCACCTTACTGCCTGAATCCCCTCATTTCTGCCATTGCCCGTTTGACTCAATTTCCTGACTCAATTGACTCAATCGTTTCTATCAGAATCAAAATCTTTTATCTGCTGGTGCCAGAATTAACTTTGGCACATGAAGAACCTGCTCAACATTACAGAGGGGACATGTCTCTCTGTGGGTTAGGAATCTGAACCCATGATCAGAAGGTTGTCGGTTCAGATCCCATCACCCTTCACCACTGGGTCCTTGAGCAAGGCCCTTAACCCTAATTGCTCAAGGCCCTGATCAGCACTTGTATATCACTTTGGATAAAATTGTTTGCCAAATAAATGTGTACATTCAAAACACAATACCAGTCAAAGGTTTTTGCACACACAGATTTTCTACATTTGCCTGTTACTCATTTAACATTCACTAAAAATACACTCAACCTCCTCTAGCAGTTATAGTAGCTGAGAAAATTCGAGGCATTTCTCCTACAAAGGAAATTAAATGCTACTTTGCTTCATGGGATGAAACGGCTAACTAGTGCATTTAAAGTTAAAGGACAGCCTAAGATTTAACTATTCTATCACCACGCAACCAGTTAACAGGATGTCAGACATGCACTGTTACTCTTTCTGTCTTATAAAGGAAACTTGTTTTATTAGATTTATGTTTTCAATTATGAATGGTGTGTGAGTGTGCCCTGCGATGGGCTGGCCCCCCATCCTGGGTTGTTCCCTGCCTCGTGCCCATTGCTTCCGGGATAGGCTCCGGACCTCCCGCGACCCAGTAAGGATAAGCGGTTTGGAAAATGGATGGATGGATGGATGGATGGATGGATGGATTATGGAGCAATGGAAGAAGGTGGCCCGGTTTGATAAGTTAGGTTTCTGGTTACATCCTCTAGACAGCTGTGTGCATCTGTGTTGTTTACCTGGAGGAGAGATGGTCCCAGCATGCACTATGGCAGGGGTGGCCAATCTTATCCAAAAAGGGCTGCTGGGTATGTGGGTTTTTACTGCAACTCCCTAATTAGATTACTAATTAGAGGACTGATTGGCTGAAGAGTCCTCACATCTGAGTTTGAACGGCTGACCTAAAGGTTATCCCAAAAAAATGCATACACACTGGCCCTTTGTGGATAAGATTGGACACCCATATACTATGGGATGCATTAAGCTGGCAGAGGCAGTGTGATGCTCTAGGAAATGGTCTTTTGGGAAACCTTGGGTCCTGACATTCATGTGGATGTTACTTTGACACATACCACCTACCAAGCATTTTTACAGACCAAATACAACCCTTCATGGCAAAGGTATTCCCCGATGGCGGTGGCCTCTTTCAGCAGGATAAAGTACCCTGCCATACTGCAAAAATTGTTCAGGAGTGGTTTCAGGAACGTTACAAACACAGTTCAAAGTATAGATTTGGCCTCCAAATTCCCCAGATCTCAATCCGATTAAGAAACAGTGGGATGTGCTGGACAAACAAGTCCGATCCATAACCCCACCTTGCAACTTATCGGACTAAAAGGATCTGCTGCTAATGTCTTGGTGTCAGATACCAGAGAACACCTTCAGAGTGCATGCCTCGACAGGTCAGAGTTGTTTTGGTGGGGGACCTGCACAATATGAGTTTACTTTTATAGCTGACTGGCATTGTGAGGATTGGTCCCTGCCTTGTCCAGCTCTGTCTGTCATTTGCCTGAGTTCCCAATTTGACCAGCAGGTGTCGCTGGTCATCCGGTTCTGTTCCCTGTGTTCCCCTAGATTGACTCCCATTCACGGCCCCCATAATTCTCCCTGTTCCACGGCTGCTGCCTGACTACACATTAGATTATTTGCACCCCCAGAATTTTCTTTTGGTCTACCCTATGCTAATCAGGTTCCTTGTGTTTATATACTCCTGTTTGATCTTACCTTTAGTGTCATTATTTACCTGATCTGTGCATAGCTAGTATTGTCCTGTGTTCCTTGTTCATTTACTCCCTTGTGTTTGAGAAGTTGTTAATGACCCACACCTGTCCCTTGTTAGACTTTCATAGAGATCTGAGCCCTCTGGCCTAACAAAGTATCTGATTTCAGGCCAGGTATAGGTCAGGTTTTATTATTTAATTTTGCATTGGATTCAGATTAGTTTTTCTTATGCTTGTTTTTTTCTTTAAATTAGCAAATTGTTTTGTGTACTTGCAGGGTCTTTAGGTCATTTGAAGGAACAACTGTTTCAAGCGGTACAACAATCGGTAAGACCAGTAAAACAAATAGTTTTTCAATCATTATTATGCTGTGCTAACAGGTCGCCGTGCCTTGCTAATCTATGTAACTAGGCTGGCTAGCATTACTTTTCTAAATGCGGCACTTTGCATTATTACACCTCTTGCCAGATTGGACCTTCAGTCATGAAAATGTGAATTATGATTTTTAATTGCTGGTGTTTTGGCTTGAATTTCATGAACCTAGATGCAAAGTCTGTAATGAGCTGGCCCCCCGTCCTGGGTTGTTCCCTGCTCCCATAGCTTATAGCTTTCGAGGTAGGTTCCGGACCCCCCGCAGACCCAAAAGGATAAGCGGTTTGGAAAATGGATGGATGGATGGATGAATGGATGGATACAAAGTGGAAGCCTATTTGATTGGCTTTTTGTTATTTAAATAATATTAATGTTTTGCATCAGTCAGCATATTACCAGCTCATGTAAGTAGGCAGTTAGAAAATGCCATCTTTGAAAATCTGTTTTCATATACAGTATGTGTATGACTTATATTTCCACAATTTTGGGTCAGGTTTGGATTTTAGATTTTCTAGTGCTATTAGGGCTGGTTTGGGTTTGGTCTCAAGGTCTAGGGTGTGGACTAAGCTCAGTCTATAATTTCAGGCTCGTACAGGACTCTAGACCTCATCACCTGTGTATATATATGCTTGCCCATGCTCTATTTCTATGTCACCTATTGAACGTGTGCTGTTGTTAAATGTTCTGCTAAGTATCCTCAGCATTTCCTTGTGTTTAGTTTCAGCTTTTGTAGGTTATTGTATTGTCTACCTGCTTTTGTTCAGACCCCATATGATCTTCTTGGTTTCTAGTTCTTTTGAGTTAAATAAAAGCCACATGTTGGTCAGTCACGTAGTGAACTACTGTCAATCGTCCCATCGTAACAGGTGTATATTCTATATACAGTAATATATTTTTATTCCTTCTAAACAACAACCTTCTTAACCACATAAATAGTTTTAAACATTTCAGGCTTTCATGGTCTAACAATTTTACACAGCAATGTGTGTTGTCTTTTGTTAACGTGACAATGTAGTACTTGAAGAATATGAGGTCCCATTGAACCATAATATTTTTTTAACACAGTATTTACTCAGCAGCCAATATACAAGAAAAGTAATGAGCTCTCAAGTCCACAGTGAGTAGAATTGATTTGCTGAGTCATTGTAAATATAAAATAACACTTTGTCCAGAGTTATCATTGTAATTGAAAAACGGCACCTTAAAGAACTAGTGATATATGTCACAAGGTGCTTAGTGTTGCCAACTGTCATGTCTGTTTCACAACCTACACATTTTTGATCCTCAAATCCTTTAAAAGAAAAGCATTAATATCTTCATGGATACCTGCTGCAGATCAATGCTAACAAAGTGTCTGGTCCACTAACTCCTGACGGGCACATCGAAGATTTGGAAGAAGTTTGTTCTGTTGGCAAGCAGCCCTGCTTATTTATCAAGTTACTTTTTGTTTTTTTCTGCTCAGGCTGTTATTTATTTTTATCGTCTTGTCTGTCAGGACTGACAGCGTACTGAAGGCACTGACGGGAGCTCCTCTTCTGTTTAGCGTGCCTTGCGTAAAATCTGACACTGTGACATCACTCAGCCCATGAAACGGGAATAAAATGGGAGGGATGGGAATTAAGCCATGATGCGGGAGGCAGATGTGGCGGCAAACGTGGCAAGACTTCATGACTGATCAAAATGTCAGTTTTCATGTTTTTCAAAATTATGTTTATCTTTTATTAGTTTACGTTGTAAATGAAGTCAAGCAGCGGTAAAAGAGAGGAAACTATAACACGGGGGTGGCGGGGGGGGCAAAGCCTAACAAGGCAGCCTGGCTATGTTAATCTGCAACTTCATAACGATTTCATGAGCAGCGTTTGATTAAAATTCATAAATAACAGAGACACTCACTTATGCAGGTTAAGAAGGTTACACTTGGGGCTTCTCAGCTGAAGCCTCTCAGACCGTGTGAGGTAAAGATTGCACAAAGAAGTTGGGATTAAACTTTTATAGCTCTTTCTTTTTTGGTTTTGATTTAATCATTTAACATCGTTTGTTTCAACAAAGGCATAGATCCTCTCATCTGAGTTTCCTTTTAATAGCTGACTGTGAAAAAGTGTCCCGCTAAATAACGACAAAAAAAAGAGGAAAAGTTAGAAATATCATGCCTCCGTGACAAATTACAGGATAATGAGACACAGGTAACTTTCAACTTGAATAATTCATCACCACAGCACCCAAACGTGCAGTACAGGCCGGTGTGTGTTGTGATTGCTCACATTACCCGAGGACACGGCCACGATGTGGCACACACACACGCACACACACACACACACACACACAGCCCTCCCTTCTCCTTCCTTGTCTGTAGAGCAGCAGGAATGTTCTCTGGAGGTCAAGTGAGAGATGTGCCCACGGTTCACCCTGGTTCCAGCGTGTCATCAGTAACCGCTATAATCTGCCCGTTGTCTTAACGACGCTGTCAATGTGCACCTAATGACGCTCAACTGGAGGCGCCTGACTGCACAATATTAATTTGAACAGGCCTGTATTGCGAAGGTTATTTTTTATTGTGTCTGTCAGGGCCTGATAAACCCTTTCCCCCCCAACCATCCATCTCTCTTTGTCGGGGTAGCGGCGCTCGTCCCTCCACCAAAGCCGGCTGACTCTTCCTCTCTCCCCAGTACTGTCAGGTCTCCACATGTCCAGGGAGGTTTTGAAAAAATGTCGAAGCCCAATATTGTACATCACAAGGCATACAGACGCTGACGAATGGCTCCGGCCCGCGTATCGATTTCCAAACTGAAGCCATTTTAAAGCAAAACAAGTGGCAGTTTATCATACCAGTGACCCACCCGATTGAGTTCCCCTCTGTTACGATGGCACTGCACTGTAAATGAATAAAATTAATACATTGCTAAGTTAATTCATGCTGCTAAATGATTTTTATTAATTGTGTTATTCTTTCCCGCTGGATAGTTGTTTATCGCTCATTAAATCTTCTCAAAATGGGTTTTACTTAGGTCTCCCTGACATGTAGTTTGTGACTTACAGCCTCTAAATCTGATTAACTAATTCATTATCAAGTCCTTGTGGAAAAAAAACCCAAACTTATAATTACAATAATACCTGATACATGATATTTTGGATGTTTGACTCATATGCACTAATTAGTGTTTAATTCTAAATCTCTGGCTGCCTGTATCTGACTTCTGTTGCTGCTGCAAGATTGTCCTCAAATTTATTTCTATTTTTTTTCCAGAAAACTAATTTGAGATAAAGCCTGCCTCTGTTCATAGTATTTAAATGAAAAGGAAAACCTGTATGTAAAGCACGGCGATGATAGTGATAGCCTGCTTGTAACCGCTGTTGAGAATAAAACAAAATCTTCATAAATTCAAACAGCCATTACTAATGCATGGAGAAAGCACTTCCACGCTGAAGAAACAAAAAAGTAAAAATATTTTGAGGGTCAAATGGCAGGGAGTGTCTTTGGGGAGTGCACTCCCCGAATTGCATTACAAAGTTGGGTTTCCTTGCCATGGAGTCAAGTGTCAAGATCATCCTTTAAAAAAAGATTAGATTTGATTACAATCTGCTGACGGGGCATGAGGCATGCGCGTCTGAAAAGCACGCAGCCCTGCCCTGAATGCATTAGTGCTGACGGGAGTGCCACATTCGGGATGACGGTGCCCTTGGCTATTGATCTCCGAGTCAGCCCCCCCACGGCAAGCACGCCCAGCGGCTTGGTACAGAGGAAACAGGGTGTGGAGCAGATGGGGGTAGCGTGCAAAAAGGGACAAACAACAGCAATAATGCAGAAAGGTGCATTCGATATTGCAGCCATATTGCTCAGCTAACCTTCTGTCCTCCTGCTTGCCAGCCTTTATCCTTCCACACCCACCGAGCCCCCAGTCGAAATTACGGGTACGTCATGGCACGGGGGAAAAAAAAATAAAATAAATTAACATTTGACTTCTTTTCCAGACACATGCCCAAGTTGTAAAACAATAAAGACAAAAAAAATCTTAAATTTTTTTGAAAATGATAAACAAAAAAAAATAATTGAATGTGTAATGTAAGAATGATTGTAAGAGTGTTTACTGCCATTCAGAGAGAAGGAAGGTTACATGGGAAGGACACAGCTGAAGGTTGCAGAGCTAATTGTGGCAAGTTACTGTATGGGAAACTTCTGCTTAGAAAATTAGCTTATTTGTTCTCAACTGGTTGGGCTCTATATCCAAGTTACCTCTCAGTGATCGTAAACAAGCCTCTGTACCTTGGACAGCCTGGAAATAACACCAAAGGAAAAAGAAAATAGGTCTGTTTTTCACTTCTTTTTCATTCTTTTTTTATATAATGGTGCCTCATTATGACCTGGTGTCATAATGTCGCTGTGCTTTTGTCTGAAAACTCAGCATGCTAGTTGGCTGACGAATGCTTTGCTATTGAATTAGCTACAATGAAAAATGTTCCATTGAGTCCCCAGAATAGCTCACGGCGACCAAAATTCAAATAAGTGTAGCTGAGTGAGCATTTGAAAGTGAAAGGCAGTGATACCGCTCACCAGTGTATCACAGCAACAGTTCATATCCTACGCTGTGCCTCCTTCAAATTAACTGGCACTTGTCACACCATACAATCTGTATTTCCTATCTTTGGCTTGTGAACACTGCTGAATGGAATAACGATTCTATATTTCTAGCAACTGAACAGCATTCCAGGATGATTTCCCTCGTTCCATTACGATGTCAGAAATCCTCTTCTGTGTCATTGAAATGTTTAACAAACAACTGATCCTGTAGATTATAAAATATCAGATTTTTGAAAAGACTACAGCTCCAGTCAATGTGGCTGAAACTTTTCAAGAGACACACCTGGATATAATTATACAGTATTTATTACTAGATCAGTAGTCACTGGATGGTAAACTAACAAGCAGAGCTACTCAGGAAAACAGGGAGTTATGTAAACCAAAAATAACAGTTTTGGCTATGAATTATATCTCCAGAAAAAACACAACCACGTATGTTTTTTATAGACTGGATGAGATGCTTCGGAAGAGTTTTCAGCCAAAGAAATTGATGAAATGATGAACTGCACATTTTTGCATCATTAAAGAAACAAACACTGTTTTTAAAAAGGCCCTTAGAATTTTAATGGGCAGTGCCCTTTTTTAAATCATCCTCTCTTCGGTTCATTTAGAACTATTTTGTTGTTCGTTTAAAAGTACCTTTTCCCGTGTTTTTTGTAGGTTTTCTCCAAGGACTCTGCGATCATAATCCAGAAATACAGTCAACTCCAGAAATTTTGGTAACCCTCAAGAAAGTGATCAAACACATTAATATAAAATCACTCTAATTTTCCTCAAACGTATGGAGAAATCCCTAAGTATTCCTGCAAAAGTGTTCATCTTTCTGTCAAAAACGTATGTGGCAAAATTATTGCCAACCTTGAAGAATAATATAAATAAAACCAAAGCAATTTGTGTCTTTGGGTAACAATGAAATGTGTGTTGATATTAATTTTAATGTCTAGGAAGTTAATTTTGTCTATGACCATTTCCTGGGGTATAAATATGATGTAACACCCAGGTAAAATGCTTTTATCATCCATCAACATGATGAGGTGCATAAACTGAGCAATGGTTACAAATGCTTGCACACCTGAAATATTCAGTTGACATTATCAGTAACTGGCACAGTGAGGAGGAGGCCTGTATAGGCAAAGGGGAGCCGAGAGATTACAGTTTCACAACTGCAGTGTTTAGCTGAACCTTGGGGTTTCACCATTTCAAAATCAACGTCGAGACGCCATCTCCATGACCAAAAGCTTTGTGAATGAGCTCCATGAAAGAGGCCCTTCCTGAGACCAAGACACCAATGCCAGAACTTTGCCGAGCAACACTGGATTTACATCGGGAATTGTGTGTTGTGATCAGATTAGATGAAACTTAAGATTTTTTGGAAACACACGTCATCCGTATGTTTGATGACAAAAGGGGACTGCATACAAAGAACTGCATCTCATACCCACAATAAAATATGTTGTTTTGATCCCAGTGGTCCGGGGGGGCGGGTGGGAATATTAGCATCAGTGGCATAATGAATTCCATCCAATACCAGAACATTTTAGTCAAAGTCTGATTGCCTCTGCCAACAGGCTGACACTGGGCTGCGGCTGGGATTTCCAAGACAATGACCAGAAGCACACATCAAAGCCGACAAATAGATATTTGTAGCAACACAAATATCAAGGTAATTCAAAGACTCCCTCTATCTCCAGAATTGAACCCAATAGAAAATCTGTGGAATCAATTGAAGAGGGCACAAGAAAAACCCCAAGAATCTCAATGCCTAGGGAATGTTCTGCGTGGAAGAGTGGTCCAAGATCCCTCCACAAGTGACCTCCAACCTTGTTAAGCATTACAGAAAGAGGCTGAGTGTTGTCATTCTCACTAGGAGAAGCTCCAGCAAATACTGAAATTTGGGGTGCCAGTCAGAGGTGGAGATTTCAGGTCCAGAAAGTACAAATCCAGACTAGGATTTTGTTTCAACCAACCAGTTGAGTACTCTGTGATTTGTGACTCTTTATGCTCAACTAGTTGGTTGAAACAAAATCCTGGTCTGGATTTGTACTTTCTGGACCAGAAATCTCCACCTCTGGTGCCAGTATTTTTGGAATCTGCATTTTTATGAAAAACTGTGTTATTAAAGGAAAATTTTATTTTGTTACTAAATTTTGTTTGAAAGTAAAATCATGAGGCATACCCATTTGTTTTAGCCCAAAATATCGCTCATGCATGTGTGGTTCTTTTTATATATTAATTTTAGTTCATGTTCATGAAGGGTGCCAATCATTCTGGAGCTGATAGAATGCAGGTAGGTGAACTGCTGTTTCTGAACAGCCTGCAGTGTGTAATTATCTGTGAGCCTTAAACCAGTGATGGACTGGCATCCTGTCTACGGTGTCCTCTGCTTCATGCTGTTTGCTTCCTGGAACAGATTCCATACTCTCTGTGACTCACTACTGCAGTGTTTCCCAGTGCAGTGGGACCCACAGCCAGTCCACATTTTTGCTCCATCCAAGCTCCCTGCCAGACAGTTCACATTTTTGCTCCCTCTGAGCTCCCGGGAGCAACAAACAATAAATAATGGATGAATAAACAATATATAAGCATAGAAATATTTTAAAACAAGCTGTGATTTAATTGATGGCACCAATACTATGTATTCCAATGAAAAAAATGCATGTCTGTAACACTTCAACTGATAAGCAGATTCATATGAAAACAATTGTCTAGGCCAATTGTGTCCAGCCTTAGCACTGACAAATTCTGGTAGACTTAGAGTGCTCACAGTAAGCCATGGGATGCTTGCTTAATTCTGTAAAAATGTTGCAAATGTATTGATTTCATAATAAAAGTCCATTGACAAGCAAATATTTAACATATCTGCACATATCTTCCACACATATTTTCTCTTTATTAAGTATCATATTATTTTTGACTGACTCATTCAGTTCTGTTATTGGCATTTTGCTATCAATTGCATTTGTAGCCATTGGCTCCCAAAGGGACACTAAACACAAATGTTTGGTGTTTTATATTATTGCAAAGATGTTACTAATTAAAAAATCACCCAATGAGATTTGGCAATGAACTTTTTAACTTAGAATAGCTTTTAGAACTATAATTTGGACTTCAGTTTATTAGTACTTGAAATTAATGTTTTACTTAAAACTATTGGTTGCTTGTAATGTGATATATGTTTTTTTAATGTTTTTTTTATAGAAAATGGACAAATCTGCAGTATTTTTGCTGAATGAAGCAAGTGTCTTATACTGTCTGTGAGTGCTGTACATTTGACCGTAACGGTCCATTTATGAGGAAGCAGACACACTGCTCTCTAATGACGAGGAAACGAGGCCCATCAGAGTTCTCCTTGCTTGCACAGGTCCTGCAGATCCATTCAGGAAGGACATGAAAGCCTCACATTAAGATTCATTTACTTTCACGTAATCAATAAGTATTTCCTCTTGTGTGTCTCGGTTTCATGCTTCAGAGTAGCGAGTCTCCGATGGTTTTTAGTTGATCCCTCCTGCGCATATAAATGGAGAAAAATATGAGAAAAGACAGCAAACTTGATTTTGATCTTCAGAGTTTTTGTTGGTCATTTTGCTAACAGTCCATTTACAATGGCTATTTCCATCCATACATACTTTGTGTGAAATATTATGGGCATACCTACATTAATTTTGCCAAAAGCATCTACTTGCATCTGGCTACGTTTTCGTTGGCACAAAGCGCACACATTTACAACATGATGAACATAATTTATAAGCAGCATTTACTAACAGGCAAAAACAACTACAGTATAAGCAGTTTACCTTATCAGTTAATCATACTAATTTCTGGTAATTCGCAGTGTAAATATCTACTGAATAAATCTGCACAGAAATTTGGCAGAGAAAACCTCATTTTTTTGAATTTACATGGTTGTTGTTGGGATCTGTGCGTTTAACTGGCCACGACTCTTCAACCTTCTGTAACTGATAAACATGTAAATCAAGCATGGGCTGAACGTAAAATGGCCGCTTGATTTTTTAAAATAAACTGTAGGCCTCTTTCCGCCTCTTACCTTGAGGTAATTACAATGGATGTAAACCAGGCAGGACGATGTGACCGGCAACAAACACTTCTAGATCTCCTCAAGCCAAGAGCTGTTCTACGAAGTCTCACTTTGTGCTTTCCTACTTTAGTAAATAACGTAGTTATAGTTAAAGCCTCTTATCCTTCTCATGTAAAAACCTCACCTCACTTAAGCCAACCACACTTCCTATTTTCCACGCATCTTCAGCCCAGATGTATTAACTGCATTAAAGATGGAGCTCACTCTTTCATCAATATGTTCAAATGGCAACACAGCTGTCCATTTTACCGAGCCATATTGTTATTAATTCATTTCTTAGATGACCTCATTCAAACAGACTTACACACTAATAAATAGATAATGCACTGTTGGGCCAAATTATCCTAGTAGGTTCATATTGAAAATCTTATTAAGCCATAAGTCTAGAGGGAGAAAGTACTGGATTTGAATCACTATGACCAAAAAAAATAAAAAATTACCTCATTGGCTAAAACAGGTGCACTTTGTCACTTATCAAATATTTTAAGACTAATGGACAACTGTAGCATATAATACCTGCTTTCTTATCAGCAGATTCTTTACAAAAACCACAGACTTCGTCTTTTACTTCACTGTCGGGTGCAGCGTTACGCTTGAGGCTAATCACAAATGTGGCTTTAGGGTTTCAGGTCCTTCTGTCATCGCTGCCAAAATTTCTGCAATAATCCACACCCAGAAAAGGCATTAGATCCAGTTTAGCCTTATATTCAGCCATGTGGCCTTATGAATAAAATATACTATACAAACACAAGCAATCATCTATAATTATTAATGGTACTTTTCTTCTTGAACATTATAGCGCATGTGTACAGTACATGGCATTGGAATCAACTGCAATCACATATCAAATAGCATGTTTTTCAAATATAGTAGTCACGATCACAAATAATTTTATCTTTAAATGATTTTACATTACTACTACAAGAGTTAATGCACCTAAACGTCCTCTTCGAGCATGAAAATATAAAGCTAAAGTGTGTTTTTCTTGCGACGTGGTACACTGGGTCATTATTCGGTTTGACACGTTCAGGGCTCGAATTCCAGTTCCGCTCTCGGTGTGCATGGAGTTGCATGTTCCTCTGAGTGCTCAGCTTTCCTCAGTCAGTCCAAAGACAGTTCTCTGTAGGTTGACTGGCATTAGGGTGTCCAGTGTCTCTAAATTCCAAATGGTGTATTATTGTCTGTGTGTGTGAGTAGGCATGTGTGTGAAGTTGCCCTGTTGAGGACCATCATCTCATCCAGAGTGTACCCCAATCTGGTGCTTTGGCTCCACGACTCTTATCCCCTGTGACTCTGATTAAGATAAATGGTTAGATATACCTGCATACAAATAGTATTTTTTGATTATTTTGGACAATTATGTGCTTACAACTTTATGGAAACAGTTTGTGGAAGGCCCTTTTCTGTTACAGCATGACTGTGCCCCAGTGCAAAAACTAAGGTCCATGAAGACATGGTTGGGTGAGTTTGATGTGGAAGAACTTGACTGGCCACACAGAGCCCTGACCTCAACCCCATCAGACACCTTTAGGATGAACTAGAACAGAGATTGTGAGCCAGGCCTTCATGTCCAACATCAGTGCCTGACCTCACAAAAGCTCTTCTGGATGGATGGACAATGGGGGCACCAACTCCATACTGATGTGGATTTAGGATGGGATATATATATTAGCAAACATTATACAATAATAACAAGCACTATTTAATGTATAAATAGTGTAATGTAATAAAGCCATTAAGGTATGTTAAAATGTTGATAATGCTTATGAATGCAGTTTATGAATGTTCTACGCATGCATGATAAAGGCTTTATGAAGGTGCAGCTAATGTTAAGCGTTTGCAAAAATACTTATATGAGACATATTTAAATCATGTTTATTTGAGTTAAACCCATAGTGGATAATAAAACAGAGATGCAGGTCGAAAAAATTCAGGCTTTTTGCTTACACTTCTCATCCTCCACCGGCAGCTAGACACCAGCATAAATAAATAGCGCTAAATTTCTTCAGACTCCAGCTGGAGTTCAGTGTCTTCATAAACCGCTAATGAAGCCAGGAGCGCGCGAGGGAGTCGGCGTAGCCGAGACGTTAGCGATCAGGTGAGTGCAGAGAGCGACTGGAGGGGGGGCAATTTCTGCAGCGTCCCCCAGGATCTCATTTACTAAGAAGTTTAATGCAAGGCTGCTTTTTTCCTGTATTTCTTAGAGCAGTTCGTAGAGAGTTTGTACTATTTAATTGTCGTAAGGTTACAGGCTTCTGATTTTAGAACTTTTCTAAGTGAATGTAAAAATACACTGCAGTCTCTAACTTAAAATGATTATTATTGCCATCTTTAATATAATTTTATCCTTTATAGCAGAATATTAAACTTGCCCATGGTGGAATGAAAGTGCATGTGTAAGTACTCGTTTTAGGGAGTGACACTTTTTCTAAGGAAAAGTTCATTTACTATTCAACAAAGCCTAGCTATTTTGTTAGTTTGAAAGGCAAATGCAAAAAACTGCTGAGATATCTCTTCAGCACATCGCTTTCAAGCAAAATGTGCTGTTAGAGTCTACAGAGGAAAACAGATGTCTGACTTTTGTGTAGAGCCCTGTGTGGCCATTTCACCCATGATCAATCTTTCAGCAAGATCTGCAGTGTTGGAAGGAGGGCACTGGTGTATCTCAGGCAGTAGTTATGTCTCCATCTAAAAAGTTTCTTATTCCTCTGCCGCATCTCCTAGAGAAAGTAGAGAAATACTTAGTCTATATGAAAGAACGTTAAGTGCATATGTATACAAGTGTATTCCTTAAGGTATAATCCCTATGTGATAAATATGGATTCCCTACCTTGGTCCCCCAGGATAAACTCCAGACGCCCCACAACCCAGAATAGGATAAGTGGTTACAAAAAATGGATGGATGGATGGATGGATGGATGGATGGATGGATGGATGGATGGATGGATGGATGGATGGATGGAGAAATATGCATTCTCTTTGTTAGAAATGTTCGGCTATATTTGCTCACTTCAGATATCTAAATGGCACTCAGTGCATTTTGTATGACTTGGTGCCTATTCAGTCTTTGAAGCAGGGCTAAGTTTTAAACTAAAACAATGGATTATTGTCACCTCTGCTCAGCACTGAGCAGCAGAAGGTGTTTAAGTGAGCTTTCAGAAAAGGACAATGGGGTATGAATTGATTTACGAGGATTCGGGGTGCCGTAATGTGCAGTAGTAACATGGAATCAATGGCCTAGAAAAATGCTAACAGCAGACCTTTATATCGTGAGCCTCAGCGTTCGCCGCAATTTCATTAATTTAACTTTTGTGGAGTGTGTGGGGGGTGGGGGCCGTGGCTCGATGAAAGAAGGAGAAGCAGAATTATGAGTTTTGCATAAATAAAAAATAAACTGTGCAAGGGGTATAAAAATCTCACTGATCAGAATTAAAACTTGGCTTCTCTGATAAATGAAAATCTAAGAATTTGAGCGTTAAAAGGTTTTCTTTTAGATATTTTAAAATATAAGTGCAAGGACAGCAGAATTTTTATGCCGTGTAGAAGACAGAGTAGGTTGCACTTTAAGAAAAGACTCGGATACTCCTGGCAGGTTTGTGAAATTAAATGTGAAGCGCTTTTCAGGCTTAATTAATTAGATGCAGGTACGCTGCGCTTCACAAGGGATAACTACAATCACATGTTAACGCTGTCTTATTGTCTGCTCTTGGGGCAGCAAACCACATCAGAGAGAGATATTCACAGCCCAGACAAACACAGCTGAGCAACCTTAATGTCACTAAAAGGAATCGTAAAGTACTACTCACTTAGTTCCAATTTCATTCAATTAACTCGTTCAAACGAGGCCCTTGACCTTCTGATATCACCTCTAATGGTTTGCTGTATAAATTCTCCATAGAGATGGTGCCTTCACCATTACCTTTGCAATGTTTTTCATCACAGTAAACGACCAGCGAATAATTACGCCAAGAACCGTAAAATTGATTCTAAAATTAACTAATTGTGCATTATAAGAATAATGTAGATGTTAGAGTAAGTATAAATATATATGAAAATGGATGTCCATATACCATCGGGACATAGATTAATGATTCTGAGTACAGGTATACAGATTCATTTAGATACTGTAGAATAGAGAGTAATTAGTTACACACTGTGCAGTCGCACTATTAACAAAGAACCATGAATTTCCTAATTACCCTATTAGTACAACACTGATTTGTATACAAGTTGTAAACAAGTTAAACACTATTGTCATTAACTTGCCCATCTGGCAAAGCTCACCTTAGATTTGATCTTTTCCCATGTGAGTATGTTCTCTCAGATATACAAGCGTTGATAACTTATTTTTTTATTATATATACAAAAACTTATGTAAATATCTCCAAAATCAATCCATTTATATGCTAACAGCTTCTTCTGGTCTGGGTTACAGGTCCCCGGGAGCAGAGAGTACAGTGCTGGGTTCCGACCTCCATGAGATGCCAGTTCTGCAGCATGTTTGAAATTTTTTATTTGTACGCTATTATGTAGTGGCAGACTTTTGTTTTACATTGCATTTCAACAATTTAGACATCTATCTTTACATCATGTTCTTGGTGATTCGTGATTTAACTTTTATTCAACTGGCTGTGTTATTTCTGGCATTGTGTGTTTTGCCCTGTATAAACAGTAAAAAGGAAACAAAAACATAAAGGTCTACTTATTAATTACACTCTAGTGAGACAGAGTGATGCAGAATCACAACAGGAGGAATAGCTCAGATCAAGTTTGCAGCCAGGCGATGCAGTGCACAGTATGTGAGGTACAGATGGGTGAGATTAATGGCGGGTATTTGGCACCTAGTGAGCAGCACCTCAGATGCATCACTGCATTATTGTGCGGTTTATTTATTGTATTTATTTAGAGCATTACTCATCAACATTGCACTACATGTGTAAGAGTCTCAGTTGTAATGTGAGGCTGTAATATAGCATCTGCCGGTTCCAGTCTCTTGTGCTGCAGGACCTTCACAGTGAATGAACACACAGACACACACACACTGTGTGTGTGTGTGTGTGTGTGTGTGTGTGTATATATATAAAACAGTATATGTTTGCTTTGATCATTTGAACAGATACTAAATGTATAACTTTAACTTTTAACAGTTATTTCTCTTAATATATATATATATATATATATATATATATATAAATATATATATATATACACAAATATACATATTTGTGTAAATGTTAAAAACTCATAAGGAAAAAAATACCATTTATTCCTAGTTAACAAAATCTTTTTGTGACTTTGCATTTACTATTCTGAAAAAAAGACGGTCCCTACTGAAAACATACATAAATAGTTTTTCAGCAGGAGAACAGAAAATGGCTTTAGTTCTACGAATATGACTATGTAAAATAAATGAGCGAATGGAGCCTATTATTGTAAAGTATGGATGGAGAATCAAAAGGACGTTTGAAGTTCTGAGTTTTTCAACAGACAAGATCCAATTCACAGTGTTGGCTTAGTCTCTATCGTGCATTTATGCTCATGGATTTTAATACAAAAAAGATCTTAATTCAAATCTCATTCATATTTACATATGCACTTTTCCGTTAGATTGAATAGACCCATTAATCTCCAATAACTAACACTAATGATCCATTCCTTAAATCATTGGATCAGGCAGTTAATTATGCCATCTGTTGCACTGGCTACAGGGTGTGGAGAAAATTTAATAAATGAAATTTTCCTTTAAAAAAATAAAGGAGAAATTACAGTCGATGATGAGGAGTATTCGTATATAAATAAAAAGAAATATATCAGTGTAAGGGGAGTTATATACTAAACATGTTAACTGAAATTAAGCTTGAAGCAAACAGCCGCATAAATTCATCATTAACAGGTAGATGCCAGTCTTCTAGTTAGCTAATGTGGTCGTCGATTCACAGAAGCCAGGTATACAGACAGAACATCTGAAAAGCATTAACAGCAGCTCCCACCACTAAATTACTGCTGTAAGTATTTATCTGTTTTCAGAGCAAATTCATTAATTCTTTCCAAGGATATTTTGGTCAAAGCTTACCAAACCCAACTCATTTCCCGGTGCTGCTTCAGGAAGAGCAAAGGCCCATCAAAGGCGGGTAAGACGATTTACTGCAGCTGCAGATTCTGAGTCTGCAGACACAAGGACCATTCCCAGAGAAGTCATAGATGACAAGCATCACATGTAAACAGCATTTATAAAATAGCCCCCCTTTATACTGAGGCATAGAAGAACAAAGAGGGGGAAAATGTCGAGTTATTTAACTCTTAGTGATCCTTTAAAGTGTAACACCTACAGTACCTGTGGTACCGTTCACATGCCTGGTGGCTACTTGTTCCTTTATTTTCAGTGTAGCAGAGAATGGCAAGAGAATAATAGCCTGCAATGTAATCATTTCATAAAGAGCCCTGGGGTATTAATTGCTGCACTAATCAATAATCACTACAGAAGCTAGTTAAGAGTGAAACCATTACAGTTTCCTCTTGTACATTAATATCTTTGTGCAGAGCAACTGGAAAATAGAAGAAAAAAGATTACTTTGGGCGACTGCCCCACTGCAGAACTATGCATTTTAAGCAATGTGTTGGCAATTTAACCCTAGTCTGGAACAGGAAAATTAGCATGAACACCTGTGTTCAATCCATCAATGCGAGTTCACATTTAAAATGGCCCACACGTGGATCACCTACATTAATGTAAGAAGTATTAAATGCATAATTTAAAGGAAATGCAATTGCCTACACATTTGAATAAGTATCAGAGCCCAACAATTTGAAAATCACCGGAAAGTGAAGACCAGTGTAACAGCAAAGGTGCCACTGAGCTCTTAGACCAAGGCCATAAATTCTGTTGTGATGCTGTCTAATTAATCAGGTTAATAATTGGCGTCCTGGTGCGGAAGCAAAATGCGAAGCGCCCCCACAATTTAAAAAATGTCAGAGACTGAAAATAAATGTGTGGAGATTTCTGACCTCATTACAAGACAGACATCTGGAAATTCGCTTCTTAGAGAAAGAATGATCTTTCATTCAGGTCCATGAATGGCCACATATGATTAGCTGTCCCTCCCACGGTTACAGATCCCATTTTTGTGCGGACAGCTGTCATCTGCAGCTGCAAATGGTAAAAGGAATCATACCACAAGCCTCCCCCACAGACACACACACAGACAAAATAACTAGTGCATTTTCAGTCTTGGCCAAGGATAAATAACATAGGTTCTCTTAATTCTAATAAATCAGCTTGTCTACAGTGAATTCCTCATTGATTAGTTCTTTGCAAAATCTCCCAGAACAAAAGGTTGTTTCATTATTTTCATTATTAACGACGGACGTGTCAGCAGGTCTATTTTATCCCCTGAAAACGGCGGTGGTACTAGGCAACCGAAAAGGTTATCATTTCAGCGGTGGACCAATCACCTTGCAAGAAGCCCTTAAGGAAACTGAACTTAGTGCATGTTTCAGATTGCCTCATACGGTGTAGCCATGGCAGCAGAACAAGCAGGAAATCATGTGTGTGGAACCATGTTACTATTGTTCTAGTGGCTTTGGCCTTGTGACTGCATAGCAACAGAATTATATAAATAGTTTACCTTTTCGTATTGTGTACAGTATACATTTATAGCAGCAGAGGGCCCTGGAACAGATACATACCTTGAATTGCTTCAGCAAATATTCACCTGTTAAATGCAACCAGCAACATAAAGTCAAAATCATAATCAAGTTGTTTTTAATATGGCCGTGTTCTATGTGCCCATGCAGGGACTAGGTATGTACAGAGGCCTCTATGATCTATGGCATTAATGTGGCACACAAAGGATGCAAAGAATGGCATGATGAGACACATGAAAGTGCTATGAAAACCTGAAGCCCACATGTTACGTGTTAGCATATGCACAATTATATGTTAAAATGGAAAGCAGGAAGTCTCACGTTATCCTCTTGTTAAAGAAAACACAAGATTAATTTTACAAAGCAATTCATCATTCTGTGAATAAAAATATCGTATGGACAAGCAGGTATATAAATTGAATGGATGGGTAGATGGATGGATGTATGTCTCGGCTACCTGAAATTGTTGTAGAACAAGGAATATATACCCACTAGGCATGTTACATGATAAGGAAGGTGTCAGTTCATTGCTAGAGTTTCCAAAGTTTCACTAAAAATCCTTATTTTTATCTGGACAGAGTAGAAGTTATGCAGTGTTGTAAAGTGGATGGGCTTTCAATGTGTGTGCTTGTCTTTGTTTGAATTACAGGAAAGGGGGCACAGTCATGCTGAATCAACAGTGATTCAACAGAGTGTCGTCTTCAGGCAGCCCATTCAGGAAACAAAAAAATACATTATCATTTGGTACAGAGCCGGGAGCAAGGAACACTTGCAATCAATAAAAATCAAGTGGTGGCCTTCCATGAAAAATTTAATGAAAAATCAGCATTTATCTGTTCGATGCACATGCAGCAAAGCAAACCATTACATGCAATTTTCAACAACACCAGATAAGGTTCGCAGTTTACACAGTATTCACAACTTCACAGTTAGCCATACAACACTGATTTATATCTGTGTCGCAGCCTCGTTGCAGGGTATTGGTTAGTGTTACAGTATTTAAACATAATTAAGTAAATGAAATGCATGTAATAATGGTATCATGGCTCACTGATAAAATGGAATATACACATACACACACCCACACACACACAGGTTTGTATTCATACCTTTGTGGGGACTCTATAGGGAAGCCAAGCACAAAGTAACCAAACAAAACATTTTTTTCAGTTTTTTGATTGCATTCACAGATCCTGAAAAATGGTCCTCACAACGTCAAAATAACAGCTTTTTATTACATTGTGGGGAACATTATTTTATTTATTATTTCATTTATTTAAATTATAATTATTCAATGTGTCGTAGCACCTATCATCCTGCTGGACGTGTTCTCAAAGGAAAAAAAATGCTTCCCTTGTGTTTCTGTCAAGCACAATGTCTTTTCTGGCTGGAAAGATGTTTCCTATGAACTGACAGTGGTAACTATCAGCTTAGCCATTTATCTATCCATCCATCCATCCATCCATTATCCTGGACATGGCTTCAATATATACAAAGTATATCCATCCATCCATCCATCCATCATCTTCCACTTGGTCCGGGGTCGGGTCACAAAGTATACTCCATTCAATAATACTGCAGATTTATAATCTTGAGCCATTTTTTTTTAAATGTGCAAATAATTAGTTTAGGTGTTTTTTTTTTATTTTTCATGACATAGTGGGAATACTAATTACTACAGTTGAATTACGGCACGAGTGTGTTTACAGAAAAAGACTTTTAAAGGAGCCTAAAACCATATTTAATAGAAAACTTAATTACACAACAAGTTATCCACCTCATCTCTAACATCACACCAACCATTAAGTTATAGGTTGTCGTTAAACACAACCGACTGCTACGTGTACTGAAGTAGCTTAATGACTGAATTTAATTTAGTCGATGAACAGCAGCTCGAGAGTATATCGTTCTGGACTCTGGCCAGAATAGTACTCTCACTACATTTCTAGGGTCAATACTAATTGACAGCATAACTGGGTAATATATCATTTTTAATTAGTGATAGCTTGCCTGCACAATCCATATCTGTTATGGTCGATTTTATGATACAAATGAATTCAATAGCAATTTGTTTTATTTTGCATTTCTTACAACTTGGTTGTTGTGAGGTTTGTTTTCTTACATTAGGCAGGAGCTTTGCAAGCACGGAAAATAATCATGTTTCATTAACAAACAAAGTTGCTGGTACTATGGTTGATCATCCAGAGGACGGCGATTCGGGGAGGGTCCTGTTATTTTAGCCTTGAGTAAAGCATATAACCCGAGTCATTTATAAACAAGCTAATTACATCAATTACTTTTACATTTGCATTTTCCCACTCTCTGTTAGTGCTGAGTAGCAACATTCCAAGCTTTGCATCCCTGGATTATTGCGCTGGTATGTTAACCATAATTACATCTCTGTCCATGCGCACTCCCTTTTGTCCCATGGTCCCTAAATCTATCCTCACATTTCAAAATACGATATGAAGAACAGGACACCCGGTGAAATCTTGTATTACTGTCCTGGTGAGACTCACTCATGGCGTCTCTGTGAAATGAGGCCTCATGATCCGTGCCTGGTGCCCCCTGTAGCGTGTCGATCCCTCGTTAGCTTCCTGGGTTCTGAGATGTGATAATTACCGAGTACATGGATGTCACACATGTCACCGTCTCTCCGGAGGCAGGTGGCTTCCCGGCCAATCTGCCCAACCAGAGAGAATGGAGGGAGGGATGCTTCTTTACACTGCCTATATTACATTGAACCTGGGACGCCCTTCTGTAAAGTTGATAGCTCACAGTCAAGGTTCATATGATCTCTGCCACAGCCTGGCCAGCTAAGGCTTGATATGGAGAATGATACCCTTGCATTACTTTATTGGGATCAAAGGCCCTCTCAGCTTGGCCCTTGGGTCAATAAAAGCCCATAACCAAGAGTCTAGTGTAATGCAATACAATGCCTGAACTCATGTGATGGGTGATTGTGAGCTTTCCAGCTAAACCAATAAAGCCACTCGCTGAACTGGTCTGGAATTTGCAGAACTGTTCTGGGCTACGGATGGGTGATCAGTCAACTGAAGCACACATACTCTGCTCTGTTGTTGAATAAGGATATATCTTGAAACCTGGATCACTCACTCTAATTTTCTCCTTCTATTTTCTGCATTCCTTATGGGAGTGGTGTCTCACATCTTAATTTTGCGATAATCAATTTCCAACATCTACACGACTTAAGTTTATCCATGTTATTTCAACATTTTAAGGCATCCGTAGTTCAGTTTGTGCACATATTGCTATTATACAAAAAAAATAAGGTATTCAAATAGCACAGAAATGCCATTTGTCGGCAAGGTAAATTTCTCTGCATATTTTAGTGTATTAAATTACTCCCACAATGACTTTGCAATGCATTTATTGCATACTAAGCCATACCAGAGATCAAGATAAAACAAGATAAAATGGTCTCATTCCCCAAAATGAGCTGAAAAAGTTAAATTTTTTTGTGTGTTGCAGTGGCAAGGACATTGAAGCAGATGGTGCAGTGGACACACAGAAGTTGTTTTCTAATTTGCATAAGTTCTCAGTTATTGCTAACGTTCAGTAATAAACAGTCTAAGTTATTCTATACTTCAGCAGCATGCAAAATGTGACAAGGAAAAGATAGAAGACAGAATTGTTGCTCATTACCATTAAGTCAACTACACATCCACTAGTGACCCCACTAATTACCAGGTATATCAACTGAAAAAGTAAAAAAAAAAAAAAAAAAAAAAAAAAAAAAAAGATAAATATTATAATTTTAAAATGTTATTACTGATATATACATGACTTAATGATTTTGACTTAACGGTTGCTGTTGATTATTCCTCGATCATATCGTAAATCTAGAGAGGATCGTGCCTCTACAGTAGCTGAGCCTAGGCTATAGAATAGCCTGCCGTTACAGGTCAGGTCAGCACCCTTGGTAACTGCCTTTAAGGGATCATACCTTTGTAGTAGCTGAGCCTAGGCTACGGAGCAGCCTGCCGTTACAGGATAGGTCAGCACCCTCGGTAACTGCCTTTAAGGGATCATACCTTCGTAGTAGCTGAGCCTAGGCTATGGAGCAGCCTGCCATTACAGGTCAGGTCAGCACCCTCGGTACCTGCCTTTAAGGGATCATACCTTCGTAGTAGCTGAGCCTAGGCTATGGAGCAGCCTGCTGTTACAGGTCAGGTCAGCACCCTCGGTACCTGCCTTTAAGGGATCATACCTTCGTAGTAGCTGAACCTAGGCTATGGAGCAGCCTGCTGAGACAGTACAGTTTGAAAAAATGAATAGGCAAAAGCCTGGGAGTCCATACTTGATCTGCTGATAAAGGAGCTCCAATTTTTGGATTATTAAAACCAAATTATGATTTCCTGTGTATCTGGAGCTATTTAAACAAAAACTGCTTGAGTAACACTATTAGTTATTGCTAGTTATAGGATGGTGTGTGGCTCAGCAGGCTGAGTGTCCCTGACCAGACGGTTGCAACATCGAACCCCCTGCTGCTGTTGGACTCTTGAGTAAGGCCTGTAATCAGATGTGCTGGGCCTATGCTGTGTCCCCCAAGCTTACTCTGCTCTGTCTATGTGTCCCATGGAGAGTAAGATGGGATAGGTGGAAAGACAGTTTTACCATTGAGGAAAAAAGAATGACTATTCCATTTGCTAGCTATTTTTCTCCCAACATCCAGTCTTTTACACAATTGATCCAATTTCGTATTACTTCTCCTGGTGAGGGAGATGGTGGTAGCATGGTCTTCTGGGGTATGCTCGTTTTAATACAGAATATTCTTTAACAATTTGTTTGTTAAGGGAAGGGATATATGTTGAAAGGCAAAATAACCCAAAAGGGCAGTTTTGGGATGAATTAGCAGAGCTAGTTGAATATGAAAGAAGGAACGGTTGCATTGACTGACAGACGAAACTCGGTAGGGATAAAAGAAACACATAAGTTTGTGCATCGCTTGACCTCAGGCACACAGCAGGGGAAGTGCGGAAAGCCCAAAGGAGCCTCAGTCAATAAACAGAATTACTGTAGCCCCAAACTAAGAAAGTGCCAGCTGAATAACGCTCACAGTTTCAGCCCCTACATGATTAGTATTTAGTTTAGTTTTCAAAAATCTCTATTTTTTTCCTTAAAAGGTTTTTTTCAGACTGGCATGGTGAGTCTGTAGAAAGCACTGTGGACTCATTCCTCCAGCTTTGTGTGTGTGTCTGTGTGTGTGTGTGCCAAATGTTCCCCACAATGTAATAAAAACTTTATTTTTGATAAAAACTTATTTTTATGTTGTGGGGACCACATTTAGAATCTCAGAAAGATCTGTGACTGCAATCAAAAAATTAAAAATGCCAAAAGTCTCATATTCTGTTTGGTTACTCATGGTTAAGGTTAGGGCTGGGTTGGGGTTACGGTCATCATGTTGGGATTAGAGTTTTCCCCATAGAAATGAATGGAGAGTCCCCACAAAGATATGATTACAAACCTGTGTGTCTGTGTGCGTGTGTGCGTGTGGGTGTGTGTGTGTGTGTGTGTGTTGCCTCCCATCCTGTGTGGGTTTACTCCAGTTGCTCCAGTTTCCAGCCACCGCCCAGAGAGGCTTTCACTTTTCACCTTATTGGCCAATGGCTTTTCCTCACGTCCCTCAGCTGCATGACAGTCACTGGCCGCAAAAAGAATGCCCCCCATCCGCACTGCATGCCTTTCCGCAGCAGCATGCGGGATCCCCACAGCCTGTCTGACAGCCCTCATTAGGAGCTGCTGGGCATAACAGACCCAAATCTAGCTGTCACTCAATGCTTGGCAGAAGGTAACACAGCACCGAACCATTTTGTCTAAATGTTCCTCCCCTCCCACATTTTCTTTCGACACTGGTTTTGATAGGGAGCAAAATGGTGTGATTTCCCTAGGGATTCTGGACACTGTCTACAGGAGTCTGGAATGGAAGGAAACATGCCTGTCCGACTCCCTCTCCAATGAAGCTGAATACCTTCGATTGAACGCTTCCCCGGAGCTTACTGCTCTTTCTTGTCTCTCATCACCCTGTTGCGTGGGCCAGAATGAGCTCTCCTCCTGCCCAACCACCCCCCCGCCCTCCTACGATAATTATATTCTGCAGATGCGTGAGACGTGGCAGATTAGCTGGGAGTGATGCGCAGAAAATCAGGACAAATGATTTTGGCAGCAAAGTGCTCATGACCATATTGCCTTTGTGTGCATGAGAGAGTCTGTCTGGGAATCAAATCGAGTGGCTGCAAAGCAGGCAAGACTGAGACCAGCTTCCATAATCCCATTTTCACTTGGTTCCACACAAAATACACTGCATTATACGCATTTTTATTAAAGAGTCAAATAGTGACATTTTCCTTAAACACGATTTAAGACAGAAGGTTAAGAGCATCCAGTATAGATATTGCGGCGTAAACTTGTCTGCTACTCCGACATGCAGCTAATTGAAACTGTCATTGTAACGTAGGACCAAGAGTAAGTATAACTCTTACAATAAAAAAAGAGCTAAACCTTAAAGATATTTGAGTAAGCTAATGAACTGGAACAAAGGGATTTGCTTCCTCTTGGAGATTCCACATGTTCCTGTACTTCTACAGGTTAGAGATTCTTTATTGACGTAGCTAAACACCGTGATCTGCATAAACATCTAACGCACACAGCACAAATAGCAAAGAGCAAAAACAAACGCGGAGGTACAGTTTATTTGTTTTGTTTGATTATTTCCTCAGGATGTGCGTGACTATGCACAGCATGACATGTCAAGCGATGAGGTTTTCCAGCTGAAAGGGCGAGCTTCTCCTTCTTCATCCTTTGTGTGCCTGGCTGAAAGTTATTTCCGGTTCTCACTACCACACCAGCCATGTTTCACTGCATTACTTATAAATTGCATCAATCGTCAGGTTCATTTCAAAGTAGTGTTTTACTTCTCGGGTTTCCAATGAAAGCAACATGCCATTTGATAAGGGTATTACTCTCCAAAATGTAGCAGCTGGCTTAGCGAGATGTGAAATGCTTCTGGACCTTCAATGAGTGCAGTTAACCCAAAGTCTCTGCAGGAACTAAAGCAAAGGCTTCTGGAAGTTGAACCTAAATGGTGAGTTATATTTTAAAACAAAGGTGCCTCATTAGTAAGTAACTGATACAGTATTTATAACTCAAAAATCCTAGCAGGGAAGATCATCCCAGGCAGTGTAATATCCATTCATATAGTTTGCTTTAAAAATGTATATATTTATATAATAACATAGTTTATATATCATTCCATATAGTGTAATATAATTCAGAGGTTAGCGCCTTTGACTGGCTCCTTCTGGGTTGGGGCTTTGAATCCAACTCCCAGTCCACGCATATGGGGTCTGCATGCGTTTAAGAAAATTGTTTTTCTAATGTGCGTACCGCGCGATCCATCCAGGGTGTCGCCCTTTCTTTTGTCCTTTGCTGCCTGGTATAAACTCCCAAGTCCCTGTAACCCTGTTCCAGATAAGCAGCTGCAAGATAAATGATTAAAAAAAAAGCTCTGGGTATAAGGATACCGGGATCTTGAGGATTATTTTAAAGGCATGATTCATTATTTAGTCTATTATACAAGTTGACGACTGAAAGGACATTCAGAAAAATCATCAGAACTCCAAATGAATAGTGTTAGTTAATTGGCAGACATTGGAATCAGCCTGAGAGTCTCTGACTATATGTAATACGTGACAACAGCAGTTCTAAATGCACCTAAACTGCTTCATTTTCTGTGTATGTGTCCTTCATCAGGCAGTGATTCAAATGGGCAGGTCACTGAGTCCGTGTCTGTGGACTGTTTTACGGTGTGGATCAGTCTATCTTTTCCCACCAGACAAATTTAAAAAACATACCAAAACTATTTCATTTTTTTATCACTCCTTTTAAGCCATGCATCAACCTTAATATATTAAGAGAAAGATTTGATATTACTTTTGAAATCTTACAATATTAAAAAAAACAACCTTTTAAAAGCCAGATGTCTGAGCAATTAAGAACAAGCTTTCAAACTTGAAATAGGCCACAGTTCAAATTTTTATACAGGTATGATATTTTCTGGTTCAGTTTAATGATGCAAATGACACGTATTAAGTGCATGAGTGAGTGTGAGAGCACAGGGCTTATGAAACACTTCTCGTACAGAGCGGAAATGGGAAATCTCTGTATAATAAGGACATCTTTGAGTAGTTTTATAAAGACATCGAATGTCAGCCACGAGACACAGGCAAGGAAGAGTAAAAAAAAAAAAACTTTTTTATGTCAGAAGACTGAATTCCATCCTTGTGATTTATCTTTAACTGTTGTTTAGTCCTGACATGATAATAAAAAAAAAGTCATTGCACCAAGAAATCTATATTATTTCATTCATCTTCCAAGGCAACCTGGAAGCTATTACCAAAAAACATGGGGCACAATGCAGGGATGTAACTCTGGATGGGAAGTCAGACCACGGCAGGGTGCCCACATACACACACTATGGGCCATTTACAGTGAACTATTCACGAAGCTGCATGTCACTGGACATGCAGACCCATGCCAACGTGGGGAAAACTGCACACATGCACACACACACATAGCAAGAGCAGCATGCTGATTCTTTGAATAAGCCGGAAACAACAATTTGTTGCATATTACTTGCAACATAACATCTGTTAAAACAGTGCTGAAGGGAACCAGAAGCAGTATTACCTTATATGATAGAAAATTGTCATCATCATCGTAACTACTTGTGCATGGCAACTTTTCAGAATGATGTAACACTTTAATTGTCCATATTTAAACAAACCTGACTCTGAGAACAGGAGAATTGTCAAAAAAACAATTTTCACATAAAGATTTTATTAAAATGTCAGTGAAATCAATCAGCTGGCAACCGCTGCCTTTAAATGAAGACATAAATTATTAAGAGCAAAAGGTCTAGTCACTGGATGGGGAGTACCAATGAACGAATGCATTAGGAATTATTACTATTACCAACTGGACTGAAAAATATAAAAGGAATTCCACGAATGCCATATCTGTAAGATCTATGAACACATTCATAACACGTTATAATGCATTCATAAAGCATTATAAACATGGAAATGTGTATATAAAGGCATAACACATTATTATGCATTATAAATGCTTTATAAAGCTGTCATCTACAATTCATTATAGATACCTTCATAATGCAGCACAAAGCATCCTTACTTCTTATACAGACCATTATAATTATTAAGGTATCTATGGTGCATTACAGATGAGAGCTACATTGGAGCTTATGAAGTATTATAATCAACACTATAATGCCTTATAACTATCATTAGATGATGCTGTAATGCTTTATTAATTCTCATACCAACCATTATTAATGTATCTATAACGCATTATATTATGACAGCTTCAAATAAAGTATTACTAAGAATTCCATTTATAGTGAATGACTTTCCATGGATAGGATGACATAAATTCATCTCTGTTGTTGACTGTCTATATCACATATATCTATAACTGCTGATTTGAGATATGGTCCATATTAACTGCTACCACAGATGATGTGTAAAGGACAATGATTGCCAAGAAATGAGCTGCAATAAAACTGCCTCCCATACATCCCTTTCTGCAATGAATTACTGCACCATGTTGCATACGTTATATCATGAGTAATCACAAGAGAACAGTCAATAAACAGAGCGCATAGCAAATAAATACAATTAATGTATCATGTCAATAGCAAAAAAAATGTCATGTAAAGGCGAAGATTGCACCTCAGTGGGAAGGTACTGTTGCTTCACACCTCCATGGTTGAGCGTGAAAAACCCACAGCCACTCTTTGTGTCTAGAGTTCATATATTGGCCCTCTGTTACAGGGCTCTCTTCCCATTTAATTTCCCAGTCCAAAGCAATGTCAGGTGCCTGTGGTGTGTGTGAGTGTGTTTGCCTTGTAATGGACTGACATACTGTCCAGGGTTTGGCAAGGGTGTCCAAATTCTCCATGTCAGGGAGGACACTTTGAGTTAGGATAGGACTTGTAGACTACAATTTCAGTTAAAAGGACCTGGATTTCACTTAAAGCACTGAGTTCTTGCTGTGTGATGATTGGTCAGTCTCCTGTAATCATGCATGTCTCACTGATATTAATGTGAAACAGATGGACAGGTGTTCAAGCAAGGAAACAAACCAGTCAAACCACAAGAAGAACCAAACTATTCAGCCAAGAACAGGAACACTTCAGATTTATACTACATAGTAAAGCCTGAAATAGCTCAAAGTATCCTCCATGAATGATCTAGTCTTCCTAGGTATGCCCCTACCTTGTGCCCTCTGCTTTCTGAGACAGCCACCAGTCCCCAACGCTCCACCAATGGCTCTATACGGGATGAACAGGTAGAGGATAGATGAATGCACGTAAAAACCAAAGCAACAGGCTTGAAAAGTTGTCATACTACACAATGTACACACAAATTAATGGAACTATACAACATAAAGAGAGCGCAGAACTTCTGAGGGAAAGATGTCAGATGTGGCTACCCCTGTGGGAACAGGATATATCTTGAACGTGAAGAATGGGCACCATTTTTCAAGCTCTTACTTTTTAAACTTTCCAACAAGAAGAATGAACGCTGAGGCTAATGGGTTTCTTTGCAACTTCTTGTTTCTCACGTATTTCTGGAAGTGGTTGCGCAGGAAAACAGACCTGGTCTTTTTAATCAGAGTTCAAGCTTTTGAGATGCAGTAGAGTAAAGCAGTCGCTTGCTGCCTTTAAGTTGATCTGCTGAAAGATCAGCAGAAGCTGTGGAGTAGGCAGTGTGGAAAAGTAAGTGCGTGAGGAGCATCACACATGTTGTGTTTTATAGCAACGCTTCACAAGTCCTTCACCAACATATCAGGACACAACTTAGGAAGAACTCACTGACAGACTTAATGAAACTGCAACGGCGAGCATGTTTTGGTCCTCTAAAGCCAAATCTTGTCAACTCAGCTGAAGAGAAGACAAAGTCACCCCCGTGACAGAGGGTGGCTGATATGTTGGAGCAAGTTGACTTTGGTGCTGCTATGGGACTAAAGAAGTAGACTTATGGAGGAATTGTGCTCTATGTGTCTCACCCTTGCAATGATGCTCATCATCAATTACCATAAAGAAATGCGAGAGTCGAATGGGGAAAAGGACGTAGTGTCCTAAATGTGGAATTATTCTAAAGCTCCCATGACTGAATAAGAGCAAAAACATAAAGGATTGCTGCAATCCATGTTCCACAAATGTCCTTGTTAAGAGCATAAGTAATTTACAAACGAGAGGATGCCATTCGGCCCATCAAGCTCATTTGGGGAGAACTTATACTAATAACTCAGAGTTGTTGTTAAAATCTTATCTAGCTCTGACTTAAAGGAACCCAGGGTCAAACACTAGTTACCTGATTACAACATCAAAATAAATTTCCCTTTGTAAATATAAGCTGAAAACAGGTTTCCAAGAACATCAAAGAGCCTTGACACACAAATGATTGCATGATGTTTCATACACACAGTGTAAAATAAGATTTCTTGGTAGCACATTATGTTTCCTTGGTAACCTAGTAGTAACTCATTTACTGCAAATCATGAGCAAATATAGTACCCAATTGAGGTAAAGAAATGTGATTCACTAATGACGAACAAACATGAGATGCATGTGTCATTTTTTTGTGTTATTCCTTATTTGTTTATTCACAGATTAATAAATATAGCAAATAGTACAGTATTATTAACATAATAATGACCACCCACCCCTTTTTCTGTAACTGCTCATCCTATTCAGAGTTGTGGGGGGGTACCCAAAAGAAAACCCACAATGACAGGGCTAGAACAGTGAACTCCACAACCAGGGAGCCATGATAAAAACTCAAACCCTGGTCCCAGGAGTGAGAGGCAACGGGGCTAACCACTGTTCCACCATGCTACCCCACATATGCATGAGCCTGCAGCAAATGGTTAATTAACAATAATAACTAAATGGTTTTAGTAAAGATGAACCCCAAAGGAAAAACAATATGAATTTCCCTGCCTATTTAACATAGCATGTGTTCTGAATAGACGGATTTATTCAATATAAAACCAGAGGAAGGTTGGTTGCATGTTCTTCCACTCCAATTTCTGTCCACAGTCCAAACACATCCACGCTTAGTGAATCGTTGTTCATCATTAAAGATAAATCCATTATTTGTCATTCGCACAAGTACAATGGAATTCTTCTCTTCACCTACCCCATGTTGCTCTACATAGCTTTTTGTTTTTTGAGGGGGGCGGGTCACAGTACAGAGTCAGTCAACACACAGCACCCCTGAAGCTGAGGATTAAGGCCCTTGCTCAAGCAAACAGAGACACCTAACTGTTCCATTGATACCAGAGCTCAGACCAGCAATCTTCTGATCGCAGGCACAGAGGCCCAGTCCACTGAGCTACACGCTGCCACCTATTAATGCTTTGTGATGGATCATTCATTTCAAGCGGTTACTATATTAGTTACAATATTTGTTAATATCTATAAATCTTTGTGAAGTACTGAAAAAACAATGAATAACACAAAAAAGTGAAATACTGATCTTATGTTTATTCATCATTAATGAATCCTTACGCATCTTTTAAATCAAGTAACTGTATTTGTTCATAGTTTGTTCTTCAGTAGTAAATAATTTACTACTGAGTTATTAAGAAACCATACTGTAAAATGTTACCGATTTATTTAACATTCATATTGTCACGTTTCGTGGCTGGCGCAAGCAGCGATCGTGCGGGTTGGCAGGTAAGGGACAGGCAGGCAGGCGGAATA
>JAODJX010000002.1:8725152-8749989 GCA_026776945.1 Isichthys henryi
GGGTTGTTCCCTGCCTCGTGCCGATTGCTTCCGGGATAGGCTCCGGACCCCCCGCGACCCAGTAGGATAAGTGGTTTAGAAAATGGATGGATGGATGTATATGTAGAATGCATTTTTCCCGAAAAATCATTTGCCTGGGTTTTCTGTATTTCATTATACATTGGCTACGTCAATCCTGTTGGAGAGGGAAAGTATTGCAGTGTGATCTCGGCATTTCTATTCTATTTCTGTTTCACCTGGATAAAAACTAGATTGCAACACAAAGGACAGTCAAACTGCTATCACTCACATTCCTAAGGTTTTTGTACAGCATTGTACAGATCTCATTCCTATCCCTCCTCAAAGTTTGTCTCCTGTCACTCTTCTCAACCCATTTTAAAATGAGATTTCTGTATGATCTCACCTTTTTCTCTCTCCTGACCAATCTATTTATAAATGCGAATGATTTCTCATGTGACTTACCAAGTTCTCATTTTTGAATTTCGTTTTTTTTGTGATGCTTATTTCTCTCACAGAAACATTAGGAAAACAATTCATACTGCAAATACTTCAAGGATAAGTTTTAAAACTTTGAACAGGAAAAATCTCCCAAAGATTACTTCTGAATTTCCCTCCAGCTTGTATCTGGGTACCACGCATAGTGAACGTTCATATTCCATCTGCAGCTTAATGAAATTATTGTCACCTGTTTTATAGTCTGTGATGGGTTGGCGTGCCATCTTGAATTGCTCCCTGCCTTACATCCAAAGCTTTGGGGAGAGGCTCCAGACCCCCTGCAACCCTGAATAGGACAAGCAGTTACGGAACATGGATGGATGGATTGTCCTAAAGTGGATCAGCGCTGTGTATCGGAGGTTAGCTCTGCAGGTTCACATTTCACATTTGTGGGTTTGATTCTCATCCAGGGCTCTGTGAGTGTGAAGTTTGCATGTGTGTCTGTGTCTCTGTGTGTGTGGGGGGGGGGAGGTCTCATGCACTTCCCTGTAGGCCAACAACATGCTGTTAGGTGAATTAGTTACTATGTTGTTATTGCACTCTGTAGGATGAAATTGTATTTCATTTGTATCCCCTTGGCTATCTCTGCCTGCCAAATGAAAAATATTACTAATTATTCTAACTAAATTGAAAAGCAACTGAGTAAGAGAGAATTTTCACATTCTCTGGCATAAATACAAGAAATAAAACTCCTACCCTTCTCTCATGGTGCCACAATAAAAAAAAGTGTCAAAGATTAATCTGCAAAAAATAAATATGGTAAATATACATTAGAGTTTACTAGGTTCAACAAAATGCATATGCTCTCCTGAAGTCCCTTGTCCTTTAGCTCAGATACTTGAAATAAAATATATTCTGCAACACTACTGCAAAGGCACTGAGATATGAGCCAGTCTTGCAGTCTCATAATCATAACATGTTCTAGACATCTAACAGCTGAACACCCACAGTCATTTTTCTGCATGGTGTCTGAACCTTAGCCGCGCCATTTGGTTGCATCATGTGATGAATAGGCCACAGCGAAGCCTTGATCGCATGTATAATTTTGCAGTAAAAAGATGTTCCGCTGCACAACAAGAGACACTGATGAAGAAATAAAGTGAAATAAGAGCCAGCTGTTCAACGGCTGATGACGTCTTTTGCGGTTCTTTAGCGCACGACACGGGGAGAAACAGATCGGCTCGGGGAAGCATGAACGTACAGTGAGTGCATTATTTAAAGCATCCCCTGAATCTGCCGCTCAGAGAAATGGATGCTGCCAGCGTTTCTCAGAATCCTGTATGTGAGCGTAGTTAATGGGGCTGCGCACATCTATCACGCTGATGTGCCGTAGAGCAGAGGCTGTAATCCCCTTATCTTCCAATCGGCCTTCCTCCTTCCGCCATCTCTCCGATTTGCATGTAATGAGTAAATGTGACTGAAAACAAATGCATTCGAAGTCACAAAAAGGGAAAGACTCAAATGTAATGGATCTCGCAGCCCGTTCGATCGATCCTAAAATATCTGGTTAATTTCAAGCAGTAAAATTAAAGGATTTTTTATACGCTTTTTTTTTTTCCAGAGGCATAAAATGGCCTCTTGGGTAATTGAAGTTCAGCCTGATAAAACACAACCCAAGTGACCCTGGATAACTGAGAATCATGCTGTTGTGCAGAATATGAAATGCAAAGTCAGTCTGAAAAATGTCTTTGTGCTGATATTTTTTTAATTAATCATTAAAAGCAATATATAGGCAATTAGCTGTTTGGCAGTGACGGAGTATTATAAAAGGAGTTCGCGGGAAAAGCTCTCAGCTTTAGATACAATCCTGCCCATATGCTATATTACTGCCTTGTCCCATTTTCATGTTCAATTTGCTCCAAATATCTTATTTACGACGAACCCTAAAACCAATAGCCTCCCATTAAACCCTTAATGGAGTTTGTCTGAAAAAAGGAGACATCTTGCTCTCAATATTAAGCATCAGAGACAAGAATTAGCCTGAGCAAATGGAAAATCCTCCCACACGCCTGCGAGATGGTCATTTGCTCTGATCAGAGGGACCTTTCCTCATAATTCTATGTTATTGGCCCCGTCAATGAAATAATATTCCTCTTATATTTCTAGAAAAATATGGCAAAAAAAAAATAAAAAATTCCCTCTAAAGTAAGCAGTAACCTAAGAGGACTTTTACTTAATAGATTTTTGTATTAAAAATACTGAAAATAACATAGACTAACCAGACCAAATATTTCTGCAAGCACTAGCACTGCACTAGCAGTTAGCAATAGTGCAAGTGTTTAACAGCTACACGGTCATGAAAAACAAAAGTATTTATTGTACTACCACAGAAATATCAGCCTACATCTTGTATGCTGCATCTGCAAGAATAATGTAATTATGTTACTTCAACCTTATTAAAGATATAACCAATGCATTTGAAATGTTACATTTTTATGAGCAGAAGACATTTTGATTGATACTGTTATTCAAATAGTGTTTATACGGAATTTTCTGACTGTCATTGAATGTCTTCAGGTGATGTCAAAGAATCAGTGAGGCCTTCAATTTTAGGATCAAAGGGGCTGTTCCATACGCACCTGATGGACTCTTAATGTCCTGATGAGTTTGACATAAGCTGTCTCTCTGGCACCTCTTCCTTTTCAGTGGCTGACTACAAAGGGAAGTAAAATTTATGGAAAGCACACTGCACATATTTTTGCTTCTTTTCACTGGCTACCCCCCAGAATTCGGCAATAGCATTACGATTTAAATGAATTTGAAAAATGAGCAAAACGTGCAGAAAATAGTTTAATCAGAAAAGGCTCACGTCGTTTGATACTTCATGAAAAAGGTGTTATTTTATTCGTCTCGATTTGCACTGCAGATTGTGCTTAATTGCTGAATGTCTTTCACACTATTTTTTTTTTCTTCGGCAAACAAGAAATGAAATGATGGCTGGAGTTGCTCTAACTGTTCGGGGTACCATAAAAGGCAACATGGTTAAAATTGTAGCAATTTCATGATTTTCAATTACTTTTTTTAGGAAGAAGAACAGGGTAACATCAAGTATAATTAAAGAAAAACAGTGACTGTTGTAAGTATCTTTGCCATAGCAACCCTGAAATTCTGCTATTTATGGCAGTGAACATCCTGCAAATCAATATCTCAAATCATAAGCACTGATTAAACCTGCTTTGAATACATTTTGTCAGCAGGCGCAAGTACATTATATATATGTATACACAAATGTATATGTATATGAGTGTATATGTATTAGATAGATAGACAGATAGATAGATAGATAGATAGATAGATAGATAGATAGATAGATAGATAGATAGATAGATAGATAGATACATACATACATACATACATACATACATACATAGATGAAACTCCTGCCTTTTCTAGAATAAGTACATTCAGGGTACAATACGCAGTGAGGTGTTTCAGTGGGTGTTTTACAATGACATGTCAAATGACCTTTTAGCCTTTTTTGATAATGCTTCATTATTAAATTTCCCAGTGCCGTATTAAGAGTGAAAATAATTTAACATATGCATATCGCACATTAAACTGTACTATTTTGTGTCAATGGCCATTAAACATTGTAATGTTACTTCTGTAAGTATCCTGGTGTAGAGAGGTGTAAAAACAATACTTAAAAATGGAGTATTTGGTAACGCTTTACATTAACTACACCTTCATAATGCCTTTATAATGCATTCGTAGAACATTCAGTGCATTGACATAATGCATTTGTAAAACAACTTCATAAGCAATATGAAAGTATATCTTAACATGCTAACATACCTTAACAGCTTTAATATACATTAATAAACAGTAATGCTTTACATTAACTGCCCCTTCATAGTGCCTTTATAATGCATTCATAGAACATTCATAAGCAGCATGTAAATATACCACAACATCCTAACATATCTTGACAATTTTAATATACATTAATAATGAGAATTATATGATAATAACAAACTTTATAATCGTATAATGTTTGTCATTAATGTAAATTGAAGTTGTTGAGGTATGTTAGTATAAGGTGTACTTATATGCTGCCTATGAATATTCTATGAATGCATAATGAATGTATTACTAGGGTGCAGTTAATGTAAAGTGTTACCAAATATTTTAATATGTCAGTTTATGCTCTTTAGAATATAAAATATATGGCATATTTACATAAATATTTCCTCACAATATTCCCACTAATTTATAATCCACTATTATATTTAAATTATGAGCATATAAAAGCATAAATAAAACTAGTTTTGAGAAAATTCTAATAACAGTTTCAAGATTAAAATGCACTTTCAACTAAAAAAGAAGGTGTTGCTTTTTTTTTTACCTATCTTATACACTCTTTCCTATTTCTGTGTTTTAGGATTTAGGTACTATGGATTTTGTATAGCTGTATGTATGTATGCATGTGCACAGATGATCAAATAATGTACACATATATTTGTGCTGTCACATATATTAACAGTTTTTATCCAGCGTGTCTTATGTAACTAACCTTGCGCTTAATTGTTTTGCACAGCTTAATACTTTTGCTAATCCCTGTGGCGTACAGCTTGGTGGATCTTGTTGAATCATGACTTTGTGACAGTGTGCAGATGTCAGAGCATGTGTTGAATTGCTTCAAATTTCACTCCAGCCATCCATCCACTTTTTGTACCCACTTGTCTCATGCAGGGTCTGGAGCCTACCCTGGAAGCTTCAGGTACAAAGCAGGGAACAACCCAGGATGGGTGCCCTCGCCCCCCTCCACTTAGGACAGACGAGTCGCATCTGTGGGCAATTTGGACTGTGTGGGGGGGAAACCAGTGTACCTAGAGGAAACCCCATGACGACAAAGGGAGAACATGCAAACTCTACACACATGGGACCATGGCGGAGACTCGAACCCGGATCCCAGAGGCGTGAGGCACCATTGCACCACCATGCCGCCCCACCATGCTGCCCCAAAATTCATTTCAGTTAAATTCACTTTATTTTTATATAGCACCTTTCACAACACAGCTGCCCCCAAGGCACTGCAGCCCATATTCATTCATGAATACAAAATAGTTTATAATACAGGACAAAAGTAGAAAGGGAAAAGCTGGGGGGCATCAGAGGGGATGAACCAAAAACTCCCCAGGATGGAGAACAAAAAGTGTGGGGCGGCCAGGTGTCAGCTGGCCACCCGCCTCTCTGGACACCAGGCCTGCAGGCAGAAAAAATATCATGGGGTGTCCAGAAACCCCACCAGGGGATGCTGGGGGAGGGGGTACCTCTTGGTGAATTTTGCCAAAAGGGGAGTTTAAAAAAAAATTTTTGGGGGTGGGGGAGGTAATTTTACTACCTGCCTAAAACTATAAAATGCAAATAAAAATGATGTTTTTATTAACATGAAGTGTGAATTGTGGCGAAAATCAAACCCCATTGGGAGCCAGGTCTCTATGCAGACCATAGAGGATGACAGACCAACAGCTTCCAGCAGGTCACGTTTGGATCCATAGGAGTAACACAGCATCAAGCTCAGAAGGTGCCTAACCTGGGGTGCAGATGCCAAACACACAGAGGCTGACGACATTACATACAGTACTTACATAGTTGGAATAGGGTGACCCCCCAATTCATGTCAGGGGGGACTATGAGCTAACACAGGGTCTGTAAACCACCATTTCAATTAAAAGGACCTGGATTTCACTTTAGCACTGAGTTCTTGCTTTGCGCCGATTGGTCAGTCTCTGAGTTATTGCTGTGTGCTGATTGGTCAGTCTCCTATAATCATGCATGTGTCCCTCATGTTAATGTGAAACAGCTGGATGAATCTTTCAATCAAGGAAACAAACCAGTAAAAGCACAAGAAGCATTGAACTAGCTCATAGTGTCCCCCCTGACATGGATTAGGTGCCCCCCTCCCCTAAAGTTGGAACCATGCAACTGACTGGTTCTGACAATGAAAGTTGCTAACAGAGGTTTTGGAAAATGTGTCCCCTGGGTAACCATACAGACATCTGGGCCGGGCAAAGGCTGCATGGTCAGAACTGAATATACTTGCTAGCAAAGGCAGAGAACCACAGGGCGATGCACAGCGTTACCCATAATCACAGTCTGTGGTTTAACAGACAGGGGGAGTTAGACTAAAGTAATAGACCCTAAATGGAGATTTAAGAACGTAGACCAACTCAGCTTCCTTTACATAATATAACAAATTGTTCCATAAATTAGGGGCCTTGTAGCTGAAGATTTCTAAGGCCTGCATTCTACAATATAAGTGAACTATTTGCATTTGTGTAATTAAGTAGGCAAATGCTCTGTGTCTGTTGCTGTCTTATATTGTTGCAGATCTTGGCAACGTGAACGTTAACCCCTTAGACTTCCATCTGCGCTGTAAACTGCAGCACTGCTCTTCATGAGACCACATGGAATCATTTAACAATGGGGAGTGTCTGTCGGCAATTTAAAATCTTGGCGATAATATGAGAAACCGCTCCGATATTTCTTGGTAATATTTTTATGCCAGTGGCAAACAGAATAAGTAATCTACCATTTCACATTGTTTTAACTGATTAATTAAACATAATTAATTTGAAAGGTTTTCCATCTTTTTCTCTCATTTTAAGTTCAATAAGATTTTCCTTGCACGATGGTGATGGGGGTGACCGGAGTTGGGATAGCAAGCATGTTCGATGTCATGTTGACGGCATTTACCTCCGTTTGTTTATCTTTCTTCTTCTATTGCTGCACCTGCTTTAGAGCCTTTTAATAACTCATGAAGAAGGAAGACAGCGAGGAATTCAAAACTTCTCCTCTTCTCAAAGTGCCATTTAAATCATATAATGGGAATGAAATTGAATTGTTTCCAATTGTCTCCAGCCAGCCTTATCCATCATTTTTATCAGGCAACAGTGAGATTAGAGTCTGTTATCTCTGACAATCCTCCGTCTCCTGATTGAATAACTTGAGGCATGAGGCACAGTACTGGACCCTATGACACCTCGCAGGGTTATGATTGGGAAACGTGGCGTGGTGAGGAGCGAGGAGGGCGGAAAATTAATTTTGCCATGCTTGTTGTTCTTTTGCCGTGAAAATTCTAAAGCGAGTTTTAATACCACTTTGTTCCATTCACACGGAACTTGCCAGAAGTGGAAATTCTATGATGGATTGAGACAAATTGTAGCCAAAATGAGCTGACAACAAGATACCTCAGGCAAAGCATTACTATTCAATTAGACTTTAAAAGGGCTTTGGGGAGGTATCTTTCTATTCTATCTGCACAGATAAAATATGAATGCTTCATACATAAAGCTCATTAGGATCTACACTTACACATTCATCATCTGTAAGGTGGAACTTGTGTGAATTATAATTTTCAGTTGGGATGGTTACAGCTCTCTGGGTAAAGCTTTTTGCTTTCCGTTTCCTCTCTCTCAAACTTTAAAGCTTGTTCTGGACTGAGGTCCAAAGCAGCTTGTTCTGGTGAAGTCCAAAGCAGATTTTAAGGATGCTGTTATTATGCTGTGTGAGTGAACTGTTATTGCCATCGCACTAATGACACAAGCGTTAAGTTTAACTTACACCAATGCATGCGGCACAATACCCTTCAACATGTCCCTTCTGACCACACCTTCTGCCACACAAACTGCATAGTCCGTTTCTATAAGTCACTTTAAGATGCATTCATCAGCATATCCGTGATGTTGTTCCATTCTAAGCTAAAGGTCACAAACAGAATGGAGCTCGGAATCAGCCGCCTGAGGGCGACTTCCACACAAAGCGATGGCTGATTTTACCATGAAATGCTGAATGAGTTCAAATATGTACGGCCTTCCACCTGTACAGCCTAACACACCTACACCCCCTCGCTACTTCACGTCCTCAGAAAGGAATCAATTAGATTCTTTTTTTTTTAATTATGGCAGGTTGATGATGTATGCATCCCTAATAAGACATGAATGGGCAATGAAAGGTCGTGAGAGGTAGATAAATGGCTCCCATTATTTCACCAATTGGATAGAAGCCCTCTATATGTTCTAATTTGAATGATAATAAAATTCTGAATGCTTTTTATATAGCTTTGTCCTACCAAGTCCCTTTCTGTGTGATAAGCAGCTTGGCAAGGTAACCTTGTCTCATAACTTGGTATATTACTGGCTTTTTGAGCCCACTATTGCTTTAAATTAAAGTCACTGGAAATATATCACAACTCAACCCTTCAGGCTAATAAATATATGATTAGACAAAACCTCAGCAGTAGTTTATTTCTTTTTGATTTATATAGATTTATTGCGGGCTTGGTTAGTTTTAGCAGTTCACTATAAAACAGTAGACTTTTTCACTTTTGTGATTATTGTGCGTAGCCAAATGGATGACACAGCTAGTTTCAAAAATACTTCATTGAAATATGTTTTAACTGTGCCCTATATCCGAGTTTGAATCTATCTCTATTGAGTCCTTTTCTTGTTTGTACCCTGGCGTCCACTGGTTTCACTTGCACAGCAAAAACATCTGATTGACAAAATGAATAGAATAAGGACTGTAATAGGTAAGATTCAGAATTAGTAGAGTTCTTTTAAAACATCAAATCAAAGTTCTAACATTGTTCGACTTTGTGAGAAGGAAAAATTCATGGGCCCTGTGAAAAATGACATATGAACCAGCCTCGGCAGCGATCCCAACACATGACGTAACGTGAAATGAATGACAATGTTTGTAACGGCAGTATGTTTAACACCGACGATGTGGTTATGTGGAAAATGTTACCGATATCAGTGCTTAACTTACAAATGAATTATTTATTTTGAAGAGACTCATGGGCAGTGAGGGATAGGGTAGCTATACGACTATAAATAATAAATTACGTTATCTTTGTCTTGGAATACATTTGAAAGGCAATGAAACACGATGAACTGTTTCAGCGTGATATTTGTGGCATTTCAGAGTGAGTCTCAATAGGTCTATAACACAGGAAGGAGAAAAGCAAACAAGTCAATCTGTACTGTAACTGTGTAGCGGCTGCGCAGTGGCAGAGTCCCTGTGTGTCAGTTTGTCTTCACTAAATGTGGAGTCAGGCTTTTAATGAAAAAACTTTCTCCTTTTTTTTCTTCGAACTTGAAGTTTGAAGTCTCTCAAAGAAGTGCAATCTGAAGCTGAGTACTACTATATATAATCGCATATATTTTTACATGACAGTGATTTGATTAACATTAAACTGTTATGCTGTCAAAGAACATTTGTCATTACTATTAATCATATTATCATGCATAACAACTCCAGCCAAGACGTCTTTAGGCTGGTGCAACCAGTGCATCTGTACTGGGAACCTGCTCTAGGGGAACTAATGATATGGATTAATAGGCCGGTGATAGGCTGAATAATAAGTTATTAGATGTTTTTTTTGTTTTGTTTTTTTGTTAGGTGTATGCACCTACGCTTCATCTGAATAAATTATCCATCCATCCATCCATTTTCCAAACCGCTTATCCTACTGGGTCGCGGGCTGAATACAGTACATTATTTTGGCTAAAAATTAGAGCTGCACAGTTCGGTAAAGCATTCTCAGCTCAGTATGCACAATGAAGCGAATAAATACATTTATCCATATTGGTGGAATCTAAATTCACAAGTAGATGTTCAACTGGGAAAATTTTTTCTTATTGTGGTTGTGAGTCTGTCCATTTTCTGTGACTGCTTACTCTACTCCAGATGTGAGGGGTCTGGGGCCTGTCCCAGAAGCGATGGGCACAAGGCATGAGAACAACCCAGGAACAACCCATCTCAGGACACACACTCACACACCTATGGGCAATTTGATAACTCCAATCAATCTCAGCAAACTTTTGGACCAGGTGGAGAAAACCAGAGTAGCCAGAGGAAGCCCCACAAGAATACAGGGAGAACATGCAAACTCCACACACACGGAACTGTGGCAAAGACTCGAAGCCAGTTCCAGAGGTGTGAGGCAACAGCACTAACCACTCTGCCACTGTGCCACCTGCTGTGGGTTACTTGTGACTGGCGGTTTGTCAGTCATAATCAGCAGTTTGGGAACATTATAGTTTCCCAATAAAGTACACCAGTACTGAAGAGAGAGACCACGATTGTCTGCAGGCTCTGCTACACTGACCTCGGGAATGCTGTTGAAGGCAGACACATCCTCTTCAAGTTAGTCTCCCCAGAGCATTTAAAGGTGCTTTTGCCAGGAAATTCTGAGCATGCTGAAAAACAACAAAAATTACAGTTATAGAGCTTTTTATAGCTATAGATACATGACCATACATGCGATTTAGAACATTATGATTGTTGTGATGTTATATATATTTTTTTTTTGTTTTACATAATTGTCTTTACAATGTGCAAATAAATGTCTCGGTAACAGTTTACGTAAAGGTTTCAGAATAAGAATTAATAAAGTATTACAGCCTCTTCAGTGACACTTTACTTAAAGCACTCATGTGTAATGCATTATAGGTACCTCCATAATGCATTATAATGCATTCATAAAGTATTATAGACAGGGCTGTAACTAGGCTGTAACAGGGCACAACACATTATAGCCATGTTTATTATGTATTACAAATGCTCTATGAAGTTCTCACGTATAATGCACTATAGATACCTTCATAATGCATTATAATGGTAGTTTAAGCCATTTTAATGCATTATGAAGGTATTGGTAGTGCATTATAGAAATCCCACAACAGCAGCTAGACCTGAATAAGTTGGCTAGTTCTAGGTCCTGCTTATCCTCACAGACAGGCCTGAACATCAGAATAGGGGCGTGGGGTGGCTGGAACTGAAACAGTATTTGTAAAAATAGGCAAACACTGAATGGGCGGGATTTGGACACCCAACCCTTTAAACATAGACACACAGTGAATGGGCAGGATTTGGACACCCAACCCTGATGTTATTATTATAATAATAATAATTATTATTATTATTATTATTATTGATATTATTAGAGGCTAAATCATGTGAGTAAGTGAAGGTGCAAGGCTGTGTATAGAATGTCAGGCTCCCGTGTTCCTGTTGGCAGAAGATGAAGGTCTTTCCCTTTTTTAAAAGGGGTACAGCCTCCGTATGCTGTACAGTACTTATAGCAATAACATAAATATTAATTCCCTAACGTTACACACATTTGTAATTTTGTTTTTGTTTGCCATTATACCTAAAATGTGTTTAAAAACATTTTTATTGACAAAATATATTGATTGTTAGAACAAAAAACAGGCCGTCTTAGAAAATGTCTTATGATTCATTCAATAAATTCTTCTAGCATGAAATAAATAGTTATAGTCAGCTAGTATTTATATGAATGTATCAATATAAAGACTACCATGGTCTTTGACTGCCAAAATGTGTTTATGTGAAGTAAATTTAAACAAAGAACAGCCCCACTGCCCACTGTTGTACAATATCCTCTTAAGCAACCAGTAAATGGAATAATGGAAAAATACCTAAGAGAGACTCACAACAACTGGCCCACTGAACTGCAGAAATATCTATCCTTCTGTGGCATTTACCTCCTAGATCTCCTGCAACCCACAAAGGCGAAAACAAACGCAGGAAGAGTGAATCGGAAATCCACAGTCTGTGATTTACTGCAAAACAAGATTGGAATGCATTATGGTCCTTAGAACTACAATTAAACTCGGGCTGGCAGTATTTGCAAAGATTAATTTAAGTATTTGTCTCTGTCTCTGTTTCACTTGGCACTACAATACCAAGCAATGGTTGTGCCAGTATAACAGGATTCAGTCGTATGCTGATTACAGCAGTGGAACTATGCGAAGTACGGGAAAAGCTGTTAATCACACTTAAAGAAGGATGCATGGAGGTATATTCTTCAATCAGATCAAAGAAGAAGTATTGAGCAAAATACAGTCAATGGAAAGAAAGAACAAAAAGGACAAGTGGAATCATTATTGGTTTTGGCCTCGTAGAGGGAATCAAACTGACATCTAGAAACAATTTATCTATTTCTCTGGCCTACACCTGCATTCTTTTATTTAAGTATTTCAGACAACTTCCGCCCCTTATCAAACCCATCCAAATACAATATCTGATGATGGCAGTGAACATTGCTCTGACTGTAAATGTATTACTTCATTAAAATGAAATTATATTATTTCAAAATACTTTTGTTTCCAATAAGTTTGAAGTCATTTTAACTGACCAAAAGTTTAAATCTACCAATATGATCACTGACACTCTCTGGAAGAGTTGTCCAGACAACCATAATTTTGTAAACATAATTTTACTCGTATCTAAACTTCCAAAGATGTATTAATGAGCAACGCAATTTCTGAAATTAATTACTAATTTCATATCTAATATCTTAATTTATCTTTTATGCATACATTTTCATTTGCATGTTTTCATCACTGAGTAAAAATAATATGTGATAAAAGTTTTTTATGCATGAGAGGCATTTGGCGTGTCATATTGCATAAACTAGTTCTGTGGTTTCATATCCATCTGGGAGAAGGCTGGTCACTTCACTGGTCTGAATCACATGATGCAGGGACGGCTATATTTACAATGGTGCCTCTTCAGGATCACATGGGGACTGGGTTGGGTTCGGTTAGTACAACACAAATGGAAATACAAGGTACTGGGTTCATGGACAAGGACAGAAAAAAAATAAACACACCCAACACAGTTGAGTCATGGGGGGATTCTTGGGAGACTGCAAGACTTATGTCTAGCATCAAGATCATATTTGAGTTATTGGAGTGAACAAAACAGAATGTGCCAGTTTCTGAATTTTTCAGCCAATGACAGACAGGTGGAACTGCTGAATACAAATAACCCCATTTACCTTACTCTCCCTATCAAGAAAGCTGCCGCCTCCCACACTAAGAGTGTAATATTTTAAGCTAAATAAATGTGTCTTCTCACACATTTAATTATTTAGTAAAGTCCCAAGGAGTCATAACGAATTCAAAACCCCATCCTGAAGGACTGATATCGATCGTTATTCTTTGATCGGAAAATAATCTTTGCAAATAAAGAAATGTTCTTTCGACGATTTAAAACGGCTTATACCTAAATGAAATATTTTACCCATGTTTCCCACAAGGCAACATATTTATTCATCCCAGCCCAGGTCTCCTGAATAATCAAGAAAATGGCACTTTGAAGACATTATATAATAAAATATGTTGTTACACTATAGGAGTTATACTATAATTTTTTTCCTCGATTCTTGTAATTAAGGCTGAGCCTGCAGATATCCCTTAAATATGAAGTATAAAAAGCTGAACAAGGCCAAAACAAGGACAGGAACATCATGCTATCAGAACTGATTTGTCACTCAAGGAAAGAGGAAATCACACATTGGCAACAATGGTTGTTTTTGAGCACATCAAAGATGTGATTCCCCCAGGGCATAATAGAGCTCAGCACCTGTTGACGGCACGGAATTGCTGTCCTGATGTTTCCTTCAGGCTGTCTGCTATTACCCACCGCTTTCAAATCCTCCATCCGCACGCCTGTTCACTGTAGAACACGAAATTACAATTCAGCTTCACACTCACCAAGCTGCTATTTCAGAAAAGGACATAATGACTCAATCCTTTGGCCGCTGAGGCGACACACTGGCAGCAGTTCCTCTTGTCATTAATTTCCATCACTAATGACAATCTTTTGTTTCTCTTTATTGTCTCTGTAAACATCATAACCATTGCGATATTTAATTTCTCCTTCAAAACAGTGTTCCTTTGCTATTCTCTAATGGTAGCACTTATTTAATTTCGAATGGCTGCAAAAAAATTGCGATTGGCAACTTATTTTTAACATATCTGTAAGTAACCGTAGCAACTGTAGAGGGAATGCTGTGCAATGAGGTCAAATTGTATTGTTAAAATAAATTGGGCAGACCAGTGCTTATAAAGTCCTTTGATTAAATTCAACAGGTAACACAGACAGGACCATCTGGATTACTTGTTTAAAGGCTTGGACAGAAAGTGTTTAGACTCTAAATGGTTTCATTTACTAATGTATAAATAGAGAAGCAGAAAAATATTTAACTGAAGTGGTATAAGACCAAGACAACAATGTAGTCTGTACAATACGTACCAATAGTAGATAAAAACAGAGTATTTATCCATAAAATACATGTACATGCAGACCACCATACTATGACACACAGTGCCGAATCCAGGCTTCAGATTTGTTCTCTAGGGTCCGGTTTAGTTCTACGTCTTGCAGCATGCATGTTACAGTACGTGTCCAGCCTTGCTCAGTCCTACACTCTCATTTTTGATACCAATAGTAGCTCAAAACTTGTATTCTAATTTGCTATATACCTTACAGTTAACAAACAGCTGCCCATGTGCTGTCAGCACTGCGTACTCAGAGGTAGACAGCTGATGGGAGGGACATTCAGGCAGAAAGCCTGTTCATGTACACAGTTTGCGGGGGGGCGGCGGGGGTGCTATTGTATGAGGCTCCCTGTACTGCTCTCAGGATGTGGTTAATAAAGTTATATTAACATTGTCCTGTTTCTGTAACACATATTATATATAACATATGGTTATTTCAGTTAATATAAAGCATGTTTGGTGTACATTGCTGTATATGGATGATTTTTACTTTTGCATTTTTAAGTGTTATTTATAGATAATGGCCCCCACTAGGGTCATAAGCATAATGCTGCAAACCCGTATCATCTTCTTAGTGCGTCCTGACTCAAAGCCCAAGAAATCCCTTAGGTTTCACAGGCCCACTTAACAATTCAAAAGTTGTGATTTTCACTGATGGAAACAGATGCAGGCCTTTACAGTACACAAGCCAAGTGCTTATTCATTCCAAGACATGCAGCTCACATTTATTTCAAATTCCTCTCCAAGCATTTCCTGTTAATGACTTAGTGTTACACATCTATTATCATGCAGCATAAAACTGGGCATCGCAGCAAAGTGAATTATAGGGCCGGGTGACTGATGCAGTTGTTCGTAGTTTGGACATTGTTTGATTATTCTGGAATGTAGCAAACAATAATGTAATAAAAGGCAAATAGGAAAATAATTCACCATAATGCATCTGAACTCAGTTGCAATTACATTTTCCCACATGTTACAGAGTGATAATAATGTTACAGCTAAACTGATAGTAGAATGACCTTTAAAACAGAAGTATTTAATATCTGCTTTTATTCTCTCTTTCAAATTAATGTGCCATTTATTCTTTTTCTGCCCATTTGCAGTGAATGTCTGTATGGAGAGCCGATAGGAAGTCAATTTGCGGAGAGCTGTTGACGAAATGTGACCTTATGCAAATCTAATTACATCGTCTATTATTCACATATGGCAACTAAACTGAGCGCATTGTATAACGTGACACTCTGAACTAATCTAGCTTTTAAAACTGCAAAAAAAAATACACAAACATCCAAATTAGAGCACTAGGCTGCTACCTTTTTAAAGCGCTACCAGTCCTGTTTTACTGATTTCAGTGGACAAAAACATGCAGACCGATATTAGCATTCTTGGTCAATACAGTACTTTAGTCCTGGCTGTACCACACAAAGCTTTTAACCAGGCGATGAGTTGCCACAATCCCAGCAAGGCAACTCACACCTAACACTGGTATTGATTGTTATGATTGATTGGTTTCCGAGCAGAAGAACAAATTATGATGTTGAATGCAAATGACGGGGAGGAGAGATCTATGATCGTATTTTATTATAGAAACTGACATTATTTGTGTTTCCAGCCCATCAGTTAATATAACATGATGAGTGACAATGATTCCAAAGACCTTCACCCATGCAACCCTGCAATAAAAACAAAATCAATATATTATATATAATTTTACATTATCACCTAAAAAAACTCTCAAAGCAGATTTTAATTATTTTATATACACACACCATACCATTTCTTAAGTTCAAAATAAAAGTAAATAAATTATGTAATGTAAAAGGGGGTAATCCAGAGCCTTAAGTGCTTTTTTAAATTCTATATTAATATTAAAAGATGTTTTTCATAATAGTGTATGGGAGGGGGCGGGGGGTAGGAATATGAGAAAAATAAGGTTTTCTCAGGCATAATGGCTGAGCTCTCGCAGTTATGCAGAGGTAATTCGTCCAATGAAGTACCCTGATGTGACATGACCTATTGATAAATCGTTTTCGTTAAGGTCAATCATTCTTTCCTTTAATTGCATTCCGCCATCTTTTGTTTGTCACTCCTGGAGGTTTGCAAGAGAAATCCATAATATTGAGGCACTGTTGATCCTCATTTCGCTTTGGGGGAAAGGCAGCTATTGTAGAATTAGTGGAGATGGCTTCTGTGCAAGATGTTGTCTAAACATACAAGTTCATGGAATTAGGGGTGAATCTAAAACCTGTCCTTGGTTCATTTAATTTAAATGCAAAACAAGAGGTTTATCTCAAACAACATAAAGCAAGCCAATCCACATGCAAATGTGTATGAGGTGTTTAAAGTACAGTCACCTGTTAAATGTCTCATTTAAATGACTATTTGCGGTGCTCCCATTCAGCATTAAACTTACTAAATTCGGAACTGGTGAGTAACACGACGAGAAACACAGACTGTTTATGTTATTTAGGGAAAAGGCACTTTTTTTTTTTTTACTCTTTGGCACACTTTATTTATTGTATCCCATGTTTGTTTTTCTTTTTTTTTTCTTCAGGCAATGCTTGTTCAAACACGAACATTATATTTGACTTGGACTGTGTGAAGCAAACAACCAGAGCCTTGGCCGTGGGGTGTGGGTGGTGTTATTGGAGGTCTCACAGTGGGAAGCAGGGATGGAGAAAGAGCAAACCATTGACATGTAGCGTGTTTAATGCTTATTTTCTCTGAGGGGTATCAATTACAAAACATGTCTGGAAACTAATGTGCACAGTATGTTTCTAGTGATATTAGACTAGATATTAGCCAAGCTAAAAGGATTGTGGGAATGCAAACCAACAAGAGATGATAACTGAATGCAGACATCAGGAATTAAACTGACCTTCCAATAATGGAATCAAAAGTGGGGGAAAATAAGCCTGCGGTTTCTTTAGATTGAACAGTCGCACTAACAGTGCAAGATTTCACGTGCGCGTTGTTATTCAACGCACATCGCAGACACATTACCACTCAGACTTGTTTGTTGGTTTTTTGTGGTCTGCAGAAGACACAATGGGTCAATGGAGAGAAGTATTCTGGATGTTACAGTCCTTACAACATTATTTCGTTTGTATGTATGCGGCATAAGATGGGACTAGCGGCACAGTGAATGAGCGAAGAATATGGGTGGACAAAGGGAGAATCCATTGGTTATATTGCAATCAAAACAAGCAAAAAGCAACGGGTGACAGAAAACCAAAGGAAGTTTTAAATGAGAAACCCCAGAACACAATAGATCATCACAGTCAACAGCAATCCGATTAAACAGCAAGAAAAAAAAATGTAAGGCAACAAAGGGCACTATCGAATGAGAAAAGAAAAGTTGAAAATTGAACTTTGGCAGCCTTTTGCATCTGGTCAGCAGAAACAGTCTCTGCCAGTGTAAGTTTTGGTCCCTCTCATCCCCCACAGGTGATTTTCTTGCAGTGCCCTTGATGTGTGCTTTCAGCTGTACCTTTATAGTGCGCTTGTAACACAGAAATGTGCATAGCTGGCAGCTGTCAGGTGGAAGCTGGTCTCTCAGTCCTCGTCAGCCTCTCCTTCGTGCCCAGACACTGTACACTTTTATGGAAATTCAACTACTACAAAGTCAGTAGGTAGTACTGGATACCTTCTACCATAGTGTCTTTATGATGCTGTTATAAAAGTATCGTGACATTATGCGATAGCCGGTTGTGACAATTTAAGACAGTCGTCATCATTGTTATCATTGCACCTTTGGCAGCTGCTAACATTACGACAATAAAATGTTGCATAAAAATTTTCCCAGTAATTTCATGCTCTATATGGCAATATGTGATACTTCTGTAATAACTCCCCTTACCATGTCGTTAAATGCTTCACTGCATAGATTATAAATTGACATCATCTGAAATATGACTCCAGTGATTTTATGTGTCTTATTTTGCACTCTTACTTTGTAACCTTGCCCCTGATTTTTTTACCTAAAAATTACACAGAACTGAAACATTAAATCTTTAAACATTTGCTATTTCCTTTTTCACAGAGTTGTGATATTGACACATTACATTGCTGCTTACACTCAAAAGGCTGGTTACTAACTACAAGACATGCATTAAACAACATCAAGGAGCATTTTATACAGCTCAGATAAGGTGAGCTAAGACCTTCATAAAATAACCATGACAACAGCATCCATAACTAAGACTAGCTTTACAGAGACCATGTATATCAGGGATAAGGAACTCTATGGTACTGCAACAGAGGCAGCAATCGAGGATGGTGGTACAATCAGAAATAACATGAATGCAATCAACCATCCATCTTTTTAACCACATATTCCATTCAGGGTCGGTAAACGTGTCCCAGGCCACACAGAGCAGAAGGCCAGCCTGCATTTCATCACAGGGTTCAAACTCACACACTACAGGCTATTTTGAGACACCAATTAGCCTAACTGTGCGTTTGCATTGCACCAGGAAACCTAGCCAATATGGAGGGAGTGTGTACATTCACTGGAGAAGCAGGACGGAAACCCGCAACAAAGCCACCCGCCGTTCGACCCCAGTTTCAATTATGCAGTGAGTCCTACTGCGTTTCATGTCTTCTTTGGGTTTCACTGTTACAATATAAAATTTGTCAACAGCAATAATCAATTTAAAGTCGTGAGGCTTTTTTTTCCCATTCTAAGGACCAACCACAGAAAATCTGACAGGTGTCAGCACTTGTATTTCTGCATTAAAAATGAATATATAAGACCCTGACTGATGAGGTGCATAAAAAGGAAATATATGCATGATTCTCTTGAGCAAATATCCCGGCCTCTATTAATATCTGCAGCAAAACGTTAAACATCCATTGTCCAGAAGTGAAATTTCTTCTGTTTGTTGAGGCACAATTGCTCTGTGTGACTCATTTGAAGGCGCATGTGATGGTACCCAGTCACCCCCCACTGGCAATGCAAGAATCAGGAATACAATGGGTCATCCTGGTATTTGAAGACAGAAAACAAATTAAATTTGGATTTGTGAGGTACTATCAGAAGGCATCGTCCCTGAAACATCCTGTGGGTTTCTTTTTTTTTTTTTTTGGGTGGGGGGGGGAATTATTCATGTAATTTGGTTCTATCTCAACTATGTAATGCAGGAGATATACTTCAGCAGGGGCAAAGTGTCATGAGAAGGAATCAGTCAATTCTGTGTCTGTTTTGGAGCAGAAGGTTGGTGTTAGAACCATTGCTCTGCTATTTCATGGTGCATAAGATATCAAAGCATGTCTGATGGGATTATCCGTGCCACTTTTCAGAGTATGACCGGCATTTTTGACTCTTTATTCTTTATCGGGATTTTCGCAGCAATGTTGGTTTAAATTTTCAACTGAATTATACACTGAAATTAATTATAAATTTTTATCTTTGAGAAAAGCACAGTTCCCTGGTAACTGCATTCTGTCCTGTGTGTGAAAATGAAAATTGTAAACAGTATTTGCATAAAAAGGCTTGATAAAAATATATCACATATAAAATTTTTTTGTTTTTAGTAAAGTGATTCATGGTATTTTTATTATAAATAACACTGCATGAATTGTAATGCGAGTGAGGTGATACAAGGTGCATTTATGATGCCACAGTATGGCCACTGTCAATCGGCTGAGGTTTCTGTGGGGTATTTAAGGGACTGACAGACAAAATAAGAAGAAAACACCTATAGTGGTAGAATCAGCTGATTCCCTTGGCTACGGACTTAGTTTTTGGCTAGCAGACACGGTATCTCTTATAGCCGTTGAGCTGATTGTTGTCATGAGGGTCCTGTCTGGCTTTTATGCCTCACTGGTTACACAGTTATAGATATTCTCACCCAAAGCTTTTTTTATCCTGCGCCAGAGAGGTCTGCTTGGCTGCTATTTCAGTCACAATTATAACTTGTACTGCAGGTCGGAAAAAAATGATGGTCAGCTCTTAATAAAGTAAATGGGAAACCAGAAATGATTCAAAATCTGGGTCAAATAACACAGGTGTTTTAAAACAGTGATGCATGGCATTGAAGCTCACTGGCACATAAAGGGTTTTTTTTATTTCCATTTTTAACGGTTGAGGTATTTCAGGTATCTAGCTACCTTAGTCGCTTTTACAGATTCTTGCATTTGAATATAATGAAGTTTGAAAAAATTATAATAACGCCAACAATAATAATAGTAATTTTTCATAAGTGTCTTTTTAATGTTCTAACACAGTCCATGCAATTAATTTTTATTAGATCTGACCCTTCATTGAATTTATTTTTTAAATTAATAACATTAATAACATGTTATTGTTTCTCTTTTCAGATATTTAGACCAAAATAAAGCAGTTAGAAAATACTAATAAATAAGTAACAAGAAATAAATAATAAATCAGCTATAAATCAATTATGAGTTTGCATAACACCAAAACCTTTCCTGCAATAAACGAGGCAGAGCATTGTCCTGGTTACGGAAGAAATAATCATTTGTTTGTAGCTTTTCGCTAAACTCTCCACAAAGACGAGTTTTCTTTCAGAGACACTAATTCAGAATTAGAGCTATTCCCTTTCTTGCCTATTCCTGTCTGACTCTTCTGATGTATCAATGCATCAGGAAGAAAAAAAATGTGAGTAAAGTCTAAGGGGGGACCCTTGATCAATCCTGCCCCCCACAAAAATACACACAGAGAACAGAAAGGGGTTAGTCCGGAAACGAAATCACAAAGAGCCCGATGTGCTAATCTACAGTAGTATTTAGTCATTGTGATTTAGTGTCTGTACTTACGAAGAACTGAGTTACAAAGAAACTTCAGAGAACTGATTTCAGAATAGAAATTCAGAGATTTTAATATGGCCATTTTGTATTCCTGAATCAGGCTGCTTTGTGTCATTATTTTCCTGGTGAAAATATGTCTCCAGAAATCGGCACCTGCTCATAAAACCTAACCCTGGCATCCACCGATCACGTGTAGCCAAAATATATGGCCAGAATGAGCAACATTAATCAAGCTTTCCAGACAGTCACATTCATACCTGCCAAGATCACCTGTTGTCCAAAACAAAAAGAAAAACAGCACACACAACCAAACACGGCCAAATTTTGTGAAAATAAAAGCTTAGGCTAACTACACATCTACCCATCTACGCTCTTATAACGAGCACTGGTACAGATCCCTACATGGTAGCATTTGAGCCAGCAGGGACGGGCATGAAAGCCATCTGTGGCCGTGTCAGGTGTGGTGTGGCACTGTACAGGCAGAGCCCAAGAGTGTGTGAGCGAGGCGCGCAACAGTCTAATGGCCAGATGGCCCTTCATTAAACCACAAACACAAAGATCATTAACAAGGCAAATAAAATGTCCCAACAGCCCAACACAAAAACAGGTGGAGTCCAACCATTTTTCATTTCATGTGCCAGAGGTGGGGGAGGTTCTCCTTAGCAAAGTACAAATGGCAAAAATAGGAAACGTCTTGACATAATAAATGCTGAAGTAACTTTCACGATTGGTGGATGTCATCTCCCCAGTTTTTATGACCATGATAGCCTCAGCTAAAACATTTTCTGAGGTGGAATTGCATGTTGGAGATGGGCTACTATCCACTGTTGCTTTTCTGTGCATGGAGAAGGTGCTAAATGTGCAACCTATGACTTTGCCAAGCTATGAACCTCTGATGGGTAATTCACACCCCTGGATATACCTATATACTGTAGCAGTTAAATTGAAAAAGGTCGTAAGTAGTTAAAAAAAAGACGAATTGCCCAAACGTACAACACCTGCAGATATTTTGCGACTGAAGAATCTGAGACTGAACATATAAACTATTTAGTTTCCATTCCAAAAACCATGGATAAAAAAGTAGCTAATAGTAACTGAAAGGCCCTGCAGTAAAAGACTGGACAGATGGATGTAATTATTATTGATCAAAAGTAAGGTCACTGTGTTGGTTGGTACACGAATAGCTACAACGGATTCATACTGAGCAGGAAATGCTTGTTATTAATTGTATCTTTAGACCTTTCACAGAAAATTACAAATGGGGAGGTGAATCGAGAACAGAGATCTCACTTTTTAGCTCCTTTTCCTTAAAAAATACAGTAGTTCCGAAACCACACCTTCTGGGGCTTCTTCTTAAATGGACATTTTTACTCCTTTTCAGAAAAATTGTGCCATATTTAGTTGCTCAATGTCAAGGATCCAGGCGGGTTTGAAGCAGGGACGAGGCGTAGTGCAGATCGGAACAGAAATGGACTGGCGACTCGCGGGACAAATGGGGATTTATTAAACAAACAGAAGAGCACAAGAAGCACTACAAAATAAAAAGACCACGACGGGTTGAAACTAAAAGGCTATAAAATAACTGACAAAGCTACACAGGGAAACAAGCAGGGAATCAAAAAAAAATAGCAGAAATCATAGTGACAATATGATCAGCAGCAAACACCAAACAATCAGAAATGATGAACTCAGGCAGGAACTTAAATACAAAAACTGAACAGGCTGATGACAAGCAGGAGGGAAACAGACAATTAGCCAAAGGGGGAAGGTGCAGGACAGCGAGCGATCAGGGAAACACACAAGGGCAGGTACAAGAACGGGCAAAAGGTGGAACTAATTAACTCAGGGAACTGAACAGGGAAACTAAGAACTAACCAAGGAAACAGGGAAACAGGAACTAAGACTGGGGAGTAACAGGCAGGTAGAAAGACAAGCATGGGCACAAAGAATTTAACCGAAACCAAATACAAATCACAAAACAAAGGAACTAGAAAAACTCATACAATGAAATCTACAAAAACAGAGGAGGGGAATTCAAACATAAGACAGAGGGGATCATAGGCAGCTACATGTTCAATGCGTTGAGCCATGCAGCTGACAGGGGGCAAGGGAAGATACAAAGACTGACAACACAAGGGACAGGATGAGTAGTAACACCTGCTGGCCAAAAGGGGGAGGAACATGGAGTGGAACAGGAGCTGACCCTGACAAACAGACCTTGGTGAAGGAGATTGGAGATTTCGTTCTGTTTCTTTTGAGATAAACTTCAGTTTAATGGCATGCTAATCTTACTTAGAATGTCATCAGTCGCAAGGTTCCCTGGAAATAGAATATAAGGGATATACAGTCGATCTAATACTGAATGTTTGAGTTTGTGAGATGTTATAATCCAGATGTTGCATTCATCTCTCTATTTGTCTGGGGCAACCACACATGGCTGGAGGAAATGGGGGTAACCGGGGTATCGACACACAGCTGAAAGAAACAGGAGTATCCAGGATACCCATACACACAGCTGGAGGAAATAGGGATAACTAGGGTAACGACATACAGCTGGAGGAAATAGGAGTACCCAGGGCAACCACAAACAGCTGGAGGAAATGGAAGTGCCTGGCGTAACCAGACACATAGCTGGAGGAAATGGGGATATCAGGGGTAATAACACACAAAGACTGAGGAATTAGAGGTACTTGGGGTAACCACACACAAAATTGGTGGAAATAGGAGCAACCGAGGTAACCACACACACAGCTTGAGGAAATGGGAGTACCCGTGGCAACCACACAACCACACACAGCTGGAAGAAATGGGGGTACCCGTAGTAACCACACAACCACACACAGCTGGAGGAAATGGGGGTACCCGTGGCAACCACACAACCACACACAGCTGGAAGAAATGGGGGTACCTGTGGTAACCACACAACCACACACAGCTGGAGGAAATGGGGGTGCCCGTGGCAACCACACAGAGCTGGAAGAAATGGGGATACCTGTGGTAACCACACAACCACACACAGCTGGAGGAATTGGGGGTGCCCGTGGTAACCACACAACCACACACAGCTGGAGGAAATGGGGGTGCCCGTGGCAACCACACAACCACACACAGCTGGAAGAAATGGGGGTACCTGTGGTAACCACACAACCACATACAGCTGGAGGAAATGGGGGTGCCCGTGGCAACCACATGCAGCTGGAAGAAATCGGGGTACCTGTGGTAACCACACAACCACACTGAGCTGGAAGAAATCGGGGTACCTGTGGTAACCACACACAGCTGGACGAAATGGGGGTGCCCGTGGTAACCACACACAGCTGGAGGAAATGGGGGTACCTGTGGCAACCACACAACCACACACAGCTGGAAGAAATGGGGGTACCTGTGGTAACCACACGACCACACACAGCTGGAGGAAATGGGGGTGCCCGTGGCAACCACACAACCACACACAGCTGGAAGAAATGGGGGTACC
>JAODJX010000002.1:8771542-8787166 GCA_026776945.1 Isichthys henryi
GCTGGCCCCCCATCCTGGGTTGTTCCCTGCCTCGTGCCCATTGCTTCCGGGATAGGTTCCGGACCCCCCGCGACCCAATTGCATAAGCAGTTTGGAAAATGGATGAATGGATGGATATATATATACACACACAGACACACACACACACGCATATATATATTTATATATGTATATGTGTATATGTGTGTGTGTGTCTGTCTGTCTGTCTGTGGCCCTTGGGTTTTCTTGTACAGAAACTGCAATATCATATTACAGTTTTTCATTACAATGTTTGAAGATCCCTCCTTGAGATGCTAACATTTACAAATATCAAACACTTAGTGGTTTCTGTCACACAGCATCAGAATTTTTTTGACATAATGCTGCTGAGGTGGAGCTTAAAGCGCCTGGTGTATCACAGCTGGCCTCTGCTCAGATGTTCGGTGTTGTTCTCCCCTGAGGCCTGCAGGTTCCTGGATTTCAGTGATGGGAATTGCAACAGCCGTCTAATAGGCCATTAGCTTTCCTGCACTGAACCATGTAATCATGAATAATCATGAAACCATCGTGGAGAAGAACACCGACTGCCTGTAGTCTGGCACAGAATTGCCTTAACAATCCGACATAGGAGCACTTTTCTCTGGAGGCCTGCTGCTCCTCAGTGCTCCTCGGTGACGTGCCCCAACAAAGCCCTAACAGCACCATTCCTGATGGCAGACTCTGTAATTCAGCTCCTCTGTACAGGCTGAGACCACAGGACATCTACAGTGTCATTCACTGCACGGACGAAAATGCCAGAGAATTCACAATCACATCAGCCACGTCACTGAGAAGTGGTTCTTTGGCATTTCATGCCACACTGCATCAATCTGAGGAATACGGTCACTCCCAAAAACTGGTGCCACCAAACTAATGCAGGCGCTACTTTTTATGTCCAACCAACTATATTGACCAATGCAGAGAAACATGGCTCTCATTCCATCACCTACTATCAGTGTCTCTTCCCAAAAGTACAAATGGTCCCCATATCAACGTCGCGTGGAGGATCAGCTTCTTTCTGATCCATCCATCCATCCATCCATCCATTTTCTGTAACCACTTATCATATCGAGGGTTGTGGGGGGTACAGAACCTTTTCTTTCAGATATTTCTAGATGTTTATTATTTTCAGAAGACATTTCAAAGAATATATTCTCTTCCAGGTCATACTCCAAAGAATTATTATTTTTTTAGCAGATATTGCTCATAAAATGTTGTATCATATCTATATATAAATACATATGGTATGCTGGTCCTATGCCTCCATGGATTGGAGGCTAAAATCCTACCTCTTTGTGTAGAGTCTTAGTCCAGGTTCCTCCCACAGACGAAAAACACACAGTTCCAAAATTGGACAGAAAGTACGGTGGTGTTTATGTGGATGGATTGTAAAGGCATAGATTTGGGTATGGATGGTAAGAACATATGCCTACCAGTAGTGGAGGAGTTCTGTGTATGTTTATGGGGGCTGGGGGTTCTAAGCTGATGTGGTCAAGTATCACAAGCAAACCTACGCCCTTGATGGATTGGCTTCCTATTAATGATCACACAGAGAGGATCTAAGCGCAGAAGGGTTGGATGTTTAATTCAGAAGCTCCAGTTGGAGTCAGGAAGGGTCAGAATTGGTGCGGCAGAGAAGCAAAACAATCCAAAGATGTAATTCAAAGGGCAGAACGCAGGTATGGGCAAATCGGTGTGGCAGCCAAAACCGGGAAAACATCGAAAGCAAGGATCGAAAGTCCAAGAGGCCAGATCATACACGGAAAGGCTCTAAAAGACTTAGCATCCACTCAGCAAATCGCGCTCAATAATTTGCAAGGAAAGAGCTCAACGCCGGCTTTAAACCGGGTAACTAATTATTGGAGCTGTGACACAGCTGTTCAGCACTATGGTGTTGACGATCGCTGGAGGTGTGGCGGTTCAGGTGAAGGTGGGCGTCGCCGGGGTTGATCAGACACTCATTTCTTGTGCCCCATGCTGCCTGGGAAAAGGTTCATAATAAAATATAAGTTGGACATTGGCCGGAGGGAATTGAATTTCATTGATTGGAAAACTGGATCTAATGCCACAGATGTTCAAATCTAAAGATCATGGTCTAGTGCCACTTTCATGGTATTTTCTGTTCTCTTTTTTAAAGAGAAATCAATATACGTTGAGAGAATGTCGGTCTGACATTCTTCAGTTATTTTTCTGACAATAAGCAAAGCTGCTGGTGAAACTTCTTGAAGCCATAAAGGGCAGATAATATCGGCATCCCCTAGCTTAGTCAAACTTATACCGACTTAGAAGGGATCCACCTTCAACTGCAGACTCAAATATCTCCACAAAATAGATGCTATTTTGCAGTTCAGTATATGCTATGCACCAATTCTGGAGAAAATAAATTGTTTAAATTTCCCCCATTCAGGTAGCATAGGACAGATGACAGCTGAATTCATAAAACTGCAGCTTAAGTACATTTGCCAGATTATGCTGTCAAACTACGTCAGGTAAATTCAACTTCAACGACAGAAAGTATAATTCAGATTCCAAAATTATACAAGTAACTTTCTTGCTGTGGTGGCGGGTGGTAATGCGACTGCACCATACCAATAATGCAGGATGGGAAATGGCACGGTGTTCTTAAACCATAATGAAGTAGACTTTGCTATATAAGTTCTTTCATTTATTTTAGAAAAAACAAACCTGCCTAATATATGTACATAAATTCTAAATTCTTTTATAAGTTCTAAACATTCTTTTTTTTATTCACCTGCTTAGCAGACCACAACTGTCCCATAGACTCACCAGACCTCCCACAAAAGGTCTCTTTGTATCGATGGCAGTGGACACATCCCTGCACAACCTTTGCAAAAAAAAAAAATTCAATAAGACAAATTGCCTATTTTGACCATACTAATATTGATGAGTCAGGTTAAAATTAAAATGAGAAATATTACTGCTGAGCCATTTAATCACCGCACACATAAATGATTAATCTATTTCCCTTCTTTTTCTCTGTTATACCTTTCGCACCGTAGTTAAGAACCCAACCCTCCAGAACATTTGCTTGAGTATTGCCATTTGTGCCTCCTCTGACTTTGAGACATGCCCCCATTTATTCTTATTGATTGGAATAAAATTTTGCATTTTGAATAAGAACAGGTACGATCTCTTCCATGAGGTGTGCTGATATTATACCAAGCATCAGGATGATGAATAAGATCACCATAGCAATATTGAATTTCGTCCTCTCTGCAGGATCAATAAGCACCTTCCTCACTGGGTAAAATCTGAGATTTCATTAATCTATTTAAGAGGCCTGGGTTATCCTTCATGAATTATTATGGGGTATAGAGGGCAAGTACATTCCTTAGCCCTTACAGAAACCTTTTTAAGATCCCATTTTCCAGTTTAATAGTTGCGTGTTATGAAAATGTAACCAGATCTACAATTGTGCACAGGCTTGAACCAGAAAAAAAGTTAAATATACTGATTGTTCAATAGCGACATGTGGTAGTATGCAGTATATGTTAAATATGCTGATCCCTCCTCGTCTGAAGTGGCTTATTTTTTACCAGGCCTGTAATTCAAGGTTGGACTAATTTCCCAGTCCAAGTCATTATTTGGAGCTGAAAAATTTCTGCAGTAATTATATGCTTCTGTCAAAAACATACTTACTATACATAGATTTCGTATAATAATTTGTTTAATATTAAAGAAAACTCCTCCACCCGAGGCGTAATTACTGTACGGTGTACTTCAACAAGCAATTCAACCAATCTGGAGACTTAAAAACCCAACAGACTGATAAAGGCTTGAGTTATATATGGTGCTATAGAAAGGAAGTAGAAGGTAGAATTAGTCAGGTTCTTAGTCTTGTGGTTTACAGATAAATTGCGGAAGGGGGAAAAACAAAGGTCTTTGATTCCTGGAATGTTCTCTTTATAGCTTATAATAGTGTTTTCTATCCAAAATTTGTAACATGCACTCTGACGTCCGAATGATGAAATCCCAGCATGGTAGACGAATGCTTCCCTTTCTCAAATATCATAAATATTGCCGGCACTCTATGTTGCCAATCCCACCCACATTCAGTTTGGAAAAAGAGGACGGAACACGAAGTCAAGCACTCGTAAAATGAATCTCTGATGACCGTCTTGACACAGGAGACAGATATTTTAATCTGGCTGAATTGCGAGAATGACACCACCTATGGTGTTGCACATGGCCTGACCTTGCACAGCCCATTTTGATTTACAGATGAATAGGAGGTAGAATATATGTTTTTTATTTAATAGCTATTATGGTCCTATGATTGATACACAAGTGGCCGTAACCATGCCCATCTCAGTGTCTGTTGCTTTATATACGCAGGAAAGATGTAGAGTCTCTCCCCCGCAAAAAGCCAAAGAATAAAAAAAAACTTTCAAGTCCTGTCACAGGCTAGAGAAGAGAATGTCAGCGCAGTCACCCAGCCTCCCGTCTGGCACTGGGATGGCATTACCCGCACTTATGTGGCCATATGTCTTACAGTTTCCAGATGACCAGGTTTCCCTTTTGGGATTGACACCTACCATTTATTCTCATTTTATGCTCCCTCCAAGAAGTATGAGAATCCTTAGTGAGGTGTTTCTGCCACAGCTATCGACAGAATGAGCCCTCATGGGTTCCCTGATGTCTTCACAGTGCCATTGAGGCAATCCTTCTGCAGTGTCCTGCGTCCAGCCAAAAATACTATTTCTGTCCTTTAAGGATCAGCTGCAAACATCAGCGCACTGGTGTCACAGGTAGGGAATTAATTGGGGAGTTGATTTCATTTCACTTTTCTAAAGTAAAAGAGATGATGGGGGGCTTGTATTGCTGCATAGCGGATGCATCCTATGAAAAACCATCTTCACTCTTAATCAAATGGAAAAAAAATCTGCATTTTTAAGAGGATCGGAAGTAAGTGAGACCCCTATTCAAACGAACGGATCTTATGAGTCAGGATGTTACTGGGCCGGATAATTAAATTCAATTAATGAAATTCATTTAAATTCATTTACATTTTAGTGTCTTGATATTGAAAGAAAGGCAAAGTCTTCTCTGTAATATGTAGGGCTTGAGCTGTCCTTGTCTCTCGGAACATGCATGCATGCATGCATGCGTGTGACACAGTGCAGATGGCGCCTATTTGCCGCCTTGAATGTTTTTCACAGTTCCAGCCATCTAACTTTTTATTTCCTTCTATGCAGATGCACGGTCTGTGATAAAAATTAAATAAACAACGATAAAATAAGAAAACAGAGTCCAGACCTGACCTTGTGTAACCATCTCCTACAGCACAAAATAACAAAACATGTCATCTACCGATAGGTGTTTACTGCTGATAAGAAAATCAATTTGTTTTTTAATCAATAGTAATAATTTTCCATATGAAGATGTCTGTTCAATTTAATATTCCACACTTACATCTTTCAGGAACAAATATATCTCAGTATCTCAGTAATGGAATTATTCTGAGGACATTGCAGCAGAGAGAGATTTTACATGCATGTACACCTAGAGGACTCTGGGGAGCTTGATATGGGTGCATGTCAAAAGGGATTATTCTTTTCCATGCAATACTCTGCCAGCACTGTTTGTTGTAGATTTTGGCTGGGACTTACGCATCTAATAAGGGTTCATATCAATACAAACACACCTGGGGTGACATTAAATATGTATTACCAAATTAAAAACAGCCTCCCATCTTTAGTATGCATGGGAGGCTGCCGGTTTCAGGGGTTGTCTCTGTCTTTTAAACGCGCTCTTCATTTCAGGTGGTTTGCTCACTCGAATTATCCTGCATGCCAATAATTCATTCCGTCACTGTGCTCACAAAGAAAGAAAAACATAAACACAAGTATGCAGTCAATCCAGTAGCATCTCAACTTTGCTGCGATTTGCTGCGATTAATTTTTTATTTTTTTTTACCAATTACCAAAAATTTAATTCTTTGGCAAAGTAAGGAACACGGACCCTAGCAAAGATAAGCAACCATCTGTCCATCTTCAGTAACTGCTTACCCAGTACAAGGTCATGATGAGCCTGGGCCTGTCCCAGGAAACACAGGGCATAAGGCAGGGTGACACCCTGGCTGAGATGCCAGGCAATCACAGGACACACATTCACACGTAGGGTGACCACCTAATCCATGTCAGGGGGGACTATGAGCTACATCAGTGTCTGTAAACTACCATTTCAATTAAAAGGACAATGGATTTCACTGCACTGATGTCTTGCTGTTTGCTGATTGGTCAGTCTCTGAGTTATTGCTGTGTGCTGATTGGTTAGTCTCCTTTAATAATGGATGTGTCACTAATGTTAATGTGAAACAGCTGGATGAGTCTATCAATGAAGGAAACCAACCAGTAAAATCACAAGAAGAACTGAACTATTTAGACAAACAGGGGAGTCTTAAAGTAGTTTGTAAAACCTGATGCAGCTCACAGTGTCCCCCCTGACATGGATTAGGTCAGGTGTGTCAAACTCCAGCCCTGGAGGGCCAGAGCCCTGCACATTTTTGTGTTTCCCCTCATTTAACACACCGGATTCACCTTCTTGCACCTCCTTGTGATAATTAGCACACAGCTCTTGAGCTGAATCATTTGTGGTGTAACAGGAAAAGAACTAAGATACACAGGGCTCCGGCCCCCCAGGACTGGAGTCTGACACCCCTGGATTAGGGGGGCACCCTATGCACACACATTCACACGCTGTGCAGTTTAGAGCAATAGTTTTGAACAGTGTTCCACCATGCAAGCAGATAAATAATGATAGGAGAAATGTGTACCAACCTGTTTATTTACAAGCTCACTTTGCCCTTTTGCAAATTGAAATAAGACAGGACTTGATTCTGTAATATTGTGATTGGGTATAATCTGACTTCTGGGTGGAGGTGATGAAACAGCCTTCTCTACCCAGAAGTGGTCAGATCTTTACCACCATCGCCTGTTCAGCTTTCAGCTGCTGGACCATCTTGTTCATTTTGTTCCATTGGATTTAATGTGACCTTGAGGTGAAGATGTGTAAGAGAAAGTCTTAAATGACTTTTATGTTCGCATTTACGCAAATATCCCACTGCAATGAGTCGTGAATAAGCTTGCAATCTGTTCTCATTTCTAAGTGTTAAAATGTTCTCGGGGCTTGTGGTTTATTCACCACATTGAGCAGGACATTCCCTTTTAACTGCAACACAAAATTTCTCAAATTTTTACATCTTTTTAAAAAGCTGTAAATCCTGTTGCCCATCTGCCCAGACTAGCCCCCTCGTATATGTTTATGTTTCTGAAAACATCAGTACGAAACCGACTCTCTAATGTGCATGCTGTCAGTCACGACATTTCTTTTCAACCATCTTCATCCCAACAGAGATGAACCTCCTGCTGTAGGACACATGTCGTTTTGACAAGTGTGATCTAGATACAGCCCTTTAGCCTTTCGCGGCTAGCTAAGCTTAATAGAACAGCTGAATTTCAGCAACAGAAAATCAAGAACAGAGATGCTCCATTGTGACCTTTGACAATATTTATGGCGCCTCCTAGTGGCTGGTGTAAGGCATTATAAATTTGTTTTAATGCAGAAAAAACAAAGATTTTTGTTTTATTATTTACTAATGAAACCAAATTGTCAAATCGGTACAGATAAATAATCAGTCATTTTGGTATAATAAATAAATAAACTTTATACTAAGAAGCATATAATGGTTTTCTTTCATTTCCACAAAAAAAAGGAGTTTCATCCAGATCCTTGGGTGATAGTGTTGATTACAAATAAATCTATAAAGTGAAAATCCCCTCTACAACAGAAAATGCAGACCTTTCTTTCCCACATTCACTTTGGTGTAGCTTTACAAAGCATCTCCAATCATTAATTTCAGAAATGAGGGTTAAACTGACTTTATCTCACTTTGATTTTTGCTGCAATCTCCCTTTGTCATGCATTAAAGGATATTTAAGCTCTCCTTTCTAGCAAAGGAAAGTTTTGTATCCTGCGGAAAGTAAAATAATCAGATTCTCCAAATGGAGACGATCAGGCACTACATGGACAGCAGTAACATTGTGACCCCATCCACTGCAGTGAAATCAATTATCTTCACATGAAATATGTGACTAAAGATATAAATGCACATCTGAACAGTAATCCATGACTGATATGAAAGCTGTTTATCCTTCGTCCTGTCTTAGCTTTCTGTACGCATCTCTTATGTTAGACGGGTCGGTGCCGACCCGTGTCTTAAACCAGCCATAAAATACCCTCAAAACTATTTTTTATCATCCAATTTGTTTCTTACCTCTTGGTTACCTTGTTAGGCTTCCTTCTCCATGAAAAGATTGGTTTTAATATGGTGTGGTTTTCTGGGCCTTTCTTTAGACAGCATGCCTCTCGTTTTCAATAAAAAAATAATGGGAAAATAAGCCTCAAGTGAATTAAATAAATAAACTGAATTGGTCTTATCTTGCCTTACATGTCTGGTCATGCCTTGCGGAGTGATTATTTTTTTTTGTATGTATGTATTAATTTTTTTAAATAGATTTTCCTGATGGGGCAGCATGGTGGTGCAGTGGTTAGCACTGTTACCTCACACCTCTGGGACCCGTGTTCGAGACTCGCCTGGGTCACATGTGTGTGGAGTTTGCATGTTCTCCCCATGTCATCGTGGGGTTTCCTCCGGGTACTCCGGTTTCCCCCCACAGTCCAAAACCATGTCGCGGCTAATTGGAGTTACTAAATTGCCCGTAGGTGTGCATGTGTGAGTGACTGGCGTGTGAGTGTGCCCTGCGATGGGCTGCCCCCCCTATCCTGGGTTGTTCCCTGCCTCATGCCCATTGCTTCCGGGATAGGCTCTAGACCCCCGCGACCCAGTAGGACAAGCGGTTTGGAAAATGGATGGATGGATGGATGGATTTTCCTGATGCAGTACACTAATTTATGTGGTGCTTTTATGCATTTTAAACTTAAAATGGGGTCAGTTCCGACCCCAACACCCGAGGTGTTATAGTCATGACCGGAGGGAGCATTTATAATTTAGTGATTTTTATTCATTTTTTTAATTTTGTTTAAATAGAGGTTCTTGACAAAGTCAAAAAGCCTTGATGCAGTAAACATATTTATGTGGTGCTTTTGTGCATTTAAAACTTACAAACGGATCGGTGCCGACCCAAACACCATAGGAAGGATATATTCACCATTGTTTATGTAGCTGAAAGTCCTTTTTCAATATCAGTAAGGTATAAATATTCATGATACCTGCAGTTTCTTTGCAATTAAGCAGAGCAGAGATCGTAATGAGGTTGAGGAATTAAAACACAAACTTGCTTGGCTTGTGTCCTTGAAGCTCTTATAATAAACGGCCTATGAACCTGCCCGACATTGATTTGCTTCTCAGATTATTTTGGGTTTTTATTTATGTAACATAAAAATTTTTCGTTCCAAATATATTGTTAAAATTGCCTAGATTTACGTTTCTCAGATCCACTTTCTTTTCTGACATCTATTCACATTTCATTTGACTTACCAATAAAAAACCTGAGGCCTTCAACAGAGTATGTTACGTTTACCGTGACGTGCCCACGGGTCAGCAGCCGAATTTCCAGCCTACATTATTTTGATTATTGCTGCATCATAATTGAAATCTTCGACAGCCCGTTTTCTTGTGATCATTCTGAAAGCCAGTGATTAGCCAGCCACTCTGGACCGGCAATGGCAAAGGAGAAATGGCATCATTTCATTTTTCCTAGTTTTTCCTGTAAAGTTGGTAGCCTCGCTTGCACTTTTGTTTGATTCATGTGGGAGAGATCCTGTCAACACCATTAACCCAGGGGGGGGGGGGGTTCGTCTAACGGAAACACGGGGAACTAGCGCAGGTTGTCCTATGGCTCCTGAGGGGGGGTATCTCCTGGCCACATACTGATTTCCCTCACTGAGAAGTGGCCGTTATATCTGTCATTAAGGTAGCTTGAAGTTGAGTTTGTGGCATGGCGCTCTTGCCGTTTCCCTATCATCCTCTTCCATTTTTCCCCTCCATTTCTCCCCGTATGTTGACAGAGTCAGCTCTTTGGGTACCGAGGCAGCACTCTGTCATTAAGTGTCCAATCTAGATACTCAGTCTAGGCTTCGATCCAGGGCTAGTTCACTCACTGTAGTGTGAACAACAATAGCCTAAGCATTTCGAGCAGGCAGAATCCTGCACAGAGAAACTCACCCTGCCTCTCCATGCAGCTGCGTTCCAGTGCCATGATAAAGCACTTGTTACAGCACTGGTTTGACGACCCATTTGTATTGTTTACTAAGCACTGCAAAGCAAATGGGCCACCTCAACACATTACGATGCTGGAAAGTCCATTTTCTGCGGTGAGCCTTTTTTCTGACACTTTGTATATTGCAGTTATCTGCCAAATAAATAAATAAATAGTAAAAGAAGTAAATGGACTTGGAAAAATAGCTGTGACATTGTTCACACAAAAGTAAAATGCTTTACGATCTCTCGCAAAATGTAAATAAACAGTGCTATAGTGGATACATTTATTTACATGGAACGAAGAGGGTCGGGATCACATTTTGATTAAGTTTCCATCAAAATCGGAATTATATTTATGCATCGAGGCTAAAAGGTTCTAATTTCAAAGAGGTGACAGCAAATTCAGGCTGAGGCACAAATGAGTGACATACATCAGCCAGACAGAATATCCAGTGAAGGTTCTTCTGTCCTTCATAATGATGGGCTGAGCCCTACCTTCATTTATGGATAATTTAACAAAGTACTTCCACCAAATGACTTTTTGGATTGTTGTAATTTGAATAAATCGGGTTTTTCGGGATACTTTAAGCCAAGCATCTTTTATTCTGACTGAAGCCTTATTATTTTATTTTATTTTATTTTTTTTTTACAAAATCAAAGGTGTATCTTAACCAGTCCACAGCAGGGGTCTGTCAGATTTTCTGCAGTAGGAATTAGCAGTGTAGCACAGCAGACGCTATCCACTGTGACCGTCTTCACTGCTGCACATCACACGCCAGCTCTGAGGGGCTGCCTTGCTGCCTTTGAAATGGTACACCTGTAATTAATGCAAACCAGTTTGTGCATCGCTTTGCATGTCACATCTCACAATTTCTCCCAGCAGCTGGGACCGGTAGGTGTCCCGGCCCTGGCCTCGTTACTCCTCCCGTGTACAAACTTGCCAGCGCCATGGCAACGCGACGTTGGCAACATGGTACCTAGAAAAGCAGTGTCTCATTAAGAAGGTGGCATTTTCTGTTATATCCCCTTATTAGCGATTGTCATGTATTAGCAATTTGTAATTCCCTCCTTTGTCAGTTCTCCAGTGGATTAGTCTCCGAGAAATGAATAGATGTTTTTCAGATCTTGGTTTGTCAACGGTTTTGGTTTTCAGAGCCCTGCTCGCATGGCATGTCTGGCATTTGTGCATTTCAGATCAGCCTTCTTCAGTTCTCATATTTGCTGGATGGTTCATCGGGAGAGTGCAGAATGTGCGAGATTCATTTAGCCCACTTTGCTTCCAGATGACAGGTAACACTGTATGACACCATGGAGCTTAGCATAAAGAAAATTGCGTTTTTACTGTATTTAACGCCATGATGATGCCAAAACAATGACTTATAACACGGTCAATATGCTCAGAATGACTTTTTTGTGCTCCAAGTACCTCACAGTCAGCTTTTTCCAGCTCAAGTAGCCTTTCACTTTAGCCGAGATCAATAGCCTTGCTGACAGTATCCATTTCTGGAAGCCGGACGCATCCTTTGGAATTTATACTAAGAATCTGACTTATAAACGAAAAGGACCTACAGAACAGGAATAGTTATTTAAGCCGGGAGAGTTTTTGAAATTCTATCATGCATCCGATCAATAATGCATGGAGTAAAGTACTGCTAAATTTTTGTCAGTGTTGTGTTCTGTGGTAAAGATGTTTTCTGTTGAAATTGAACTAAGTCACAAAACATTCATCAGCATTTTTCCTCTTATGCAACCATCCCTGAAGAAACACTGAGAAGAAATGTAAGTTACCGGTGCAGTAAATTGGGTAGAAAATATCTTAGCTTCCTGCCTCTGTGGGTGAGGTACTGCACCTCTCATCCTGGCCGCAGTTTCCGGCATCTTGAAGAGAAACTGTGTAATTGCTGTAAATTGGCGGAGACCTGCTAAAGCCCTTTTTGTTTGCTCAGGACGACATATCATGGGGTGGCAAAGGACAGACACATTTTGTGCCGCCTTTTTCCTGATGCTATTGCCAAGGAGATAAGGGCTGTGCCAAAAAAGCCTCCCCTTTCTGCTTTGGACACACTACAATTAAGGTAGAAATAAAGAGATGATTCTGGTTGTCATGGAAACCATTTCTTGCATCAGTTTACCTGAACTAGGTCTGCAAAGACACAGAATGACTTGCCCTATCACTCATAAGAAGGGAATTCATTTTATTCACTCCTTAAAAGACAAAAGAGGCAGTGGCAGTGATGAGACAAACAGGACGGCATGTTATTTGCAAATGCATGCCAATTACATTACATTGTAAACAATGACGATAACCTTCAGTCTTTGATCACAGTGTATCCCCAGATAATGTTAATGGTTTTTAAACCAAGGCCATAATTGGCATCCTTCACAACTTCATTGCACAGCTGTCAATGATAAAAGCGAAGCAGATAAGGAACATCTATGAATCAAATCTGATCTTAAAGGTCTGCCCTCAGATGAACCAGTTATGTAGTGGAAGCAGCCCCCTGGACATGTGATCATTCACAGTTACAGAATGTGATCATTCACAGTTACGGAATGTGATCATTCACAGTGCAGTATAGGTGTGGCTTTGCCTTCACAAACTATGACAATAAACTTCAGCAAATGTTCCAGCTGGGGGGATCTTCTTGAAATATAGCTGGTTCCCTGCAGGATCTAAAATATTTACAGAAATATTATGTATTTATTGAAACACTCCATCACACAGAACTATTGTTAAAAATGAGCATTTAACCACATGCATTAGTTCCACGACCCAACTTTAACAAGGTTTTATTAATCATACACCTTTCATAGTCCAGTGGCAGCGGACAAACAGATCTGGTAACAAAGAAAGGGACTGCAGTGAAGTTTAAATTCCTTTTGTGCAGAATTTACTATTTTCTGTTATGCTCCAGGGAACATTTAACAGCCCACATGAGACCCTGAAGTTAAACTGCACATTCTAGTATCTTGACCAACCAATTATTTTAATCCCAGATCCAGACCGACTCCCACTCAGTTCAAACTCACTTCCAGCCCCGGCTTGACTTTTTACTATTTACAGCATCCTTTGCTTTGCTCAGTTTTGTTTAGACACAATGCATAATGAAAAGCTGCTTCACCAATCAAAAGTGACTCGTCCCTCCATCAAAAACAGCAACATAGCCTATTACGGTGTTTGATCTACTGTGAAGCACTAATGCCGCCCTCTCCGTCGTACAGCAGATTCCCTTGCCTATATAAATAGTTCGGGATGTGCAGGTTTTAGCCTTAGCAGGAAAGCTTAAGGTGGGCAAAAGAGGGATTTAAAGTGTTTGACTGCTATTATGTTTTACACTGGGGTGGGGTGCCATGGGGGAACGTGAGAAGTGCCAGATGGGGGCAGCCTGCATGCTTTCTCTGTAACTTATGTGATATCAGCGGTTTAAGAGATCACCATAAAATGAGTTTCTTGGTATATGAAGGTGACGCCATGCCCGCTAAGATGGGCACTGGGCATCTGTTCTTCGTCGAAACAGCACAACCTGAGCCGGAAAACAGCCGTCGGCATACATACTCGCTCACGCCTTGCCAGCTGTAAACCCCGTGGAGTACGGCAGTACCGTCTCCGTGTGAAGCTACTGAGTCAGGGTGCGCGCGGCTAAACGTGGCTAGTGAGGGAGATTAACTTCCGTTGGTAATAATTAGGGCAGTTTGGAAGCTCTGCTGAAGCTGGATGGTGGAATGAGGAGTTTGTGTGTGATGACGAGGTCGGGGTGACCAGCGGGGACTCTAACGGCGTCCTGGCGTTTGTGTGAAGGAGATGACTGGTCTGTCTCCTTTCCCCCCACCTGGAGTTCATAGTGTTGCTGCTGCTTCAGGGACATGCCAGGCCCTGTCCCCCCCTACCGTGACTCAGCCCTGTTAGCGCTCGTCAGAAACGGTCAGGGGTGTGGGGCGGCACCGGTGTCCCGCAGTCGGCGGGGTCGTCATCCTCAGAACGATACTCACTTCTTCAGCTCGAGTCCATCTGTTCCACAACTCTGCTACTGAGCCCAGCGGAATAACGATCTGGCCGAGGTTTGCGACAGGGTTTTGCGACAGAATATGAACGCATTCTCTTCCAAACCCTCTGCAGAAACCATGCTGATTACAGGGGGATTGGTGGATTTTTGTTAATGTTATTTTTTATTTGTGAATGTTTTTTAATGGGGGAAAAAATACGTGAGTTTAAATGGATCTTGAAGTGGCAGCATTGTGAGTTGATTTGGAGGGTGTAAAATCCTAAATCCTATGTCCTAAAGCCTAATTCATAAAACAAACCAAACTATGCAAGTCAGGTGGCTGTAGATTTAAAGGCTTTAAAACTCCCATATACTCTATTATCCCCAGCCATATTCTAGCCAAAGAACTTCTCAGAATGATAGCACGAAATCATATCTGTACCCAGAAACCGAATGTGAATGGAAAACAAAATATTATTCGCAAACTAGAATAGCGGGGAGCTTAATTAAAAATTTTGAGTTCGGTACTAATTAAAGAAAGTGCAAAAGGGTGGAAGTGGACAACATGGCACATTTCATCCTGTGTAAACCCAGAAGCAGGAGGTACCAGTCAGACGTAATTGAAGAAATGTCAGCTCTTAGCCTAACGCCATCCCACAGAACGCTAAGCAGCTGCAAATGCGTAGCTTTTAATAACGTACCTCATGGGACTCGGGGAATGAAAAAAAAAGTCCAACTGCTATGTGGAAATTCACACTATTGCCAACTGGTTTTGGAAGCTTGTTTTTCCGAAATGCATTTCAGAGGTGGCTTATAGCAGTGGGCACCCCCCCTCTGTACTCCCACACATCATCAATCACCTTGTTTCCACAGCGACACACGTTCCAGAGGACAGTTAAGTCAATTAAACTGCATTTATGAAAAACAAACAAAGGGTGAGAGTGTGAGCCCGCTTCATAATGCGACACAAAGACACACAAGACTAAACGTTTAACCAAAATGTACGGAATCAAAAGCCCTTTGTCGGCGCCTTTGGAAGCCATAGACAGCCCACTGAAAGAGAAATGAATGGCTATTGAGCGGGACGGCAGCCGGGCCCGAGCGGAAACACAGTCTGCTCGGCGTGTTAAAACGTGCCGCCGTGAAAAGGTGGAACAAACGTGATCAGCAAGTACACAGCTGAAGGTTTCGCCGCGGAGGCGGGTTAACTGAAATCCGGGCAAAACCATTCCCCAAACTGCAATTTATGTAACCTCAGACTCTACCAGCTCTATGCAGCTAGCTGCGAGTAAATTTGGGGCCAGCAGGTCGTGGGGGGGGGGGGGGGGGGGGGGGGGGGGGGGGGGGGGGGGGGGGGGGGGGGGGGGGGGGGGGGGGGGG
>JAODJX010000002.1:8795547-8818263 GCA_026776945.1 Isichthys henryi
ACGTCACTTGCCGTTTTTCCCACCCCCCCCCCCCCCCCCGCCACCTCCTCCTGTCATGCTCAAGGTCACAGGGGCAGCTAGCAGCCTCCTATCTGCCACATGTTGTCCTGACGCAGCGGAGGGTCCCGCTGGGGTAGCCTTGTCTCCGCCGTATCCCCAGCCCTGCTTTCAAACATTTAATGCTGTTTATTTGGTTCACCACCTTTGTATATAATCTTTGGGCTGGTCATTACACAACAGGACATTAGTGGAAGCAAATTTAATAGCACTTTAACTTCTTACTATAAGCTGAAAATATGTGGTGAGCAGGGCTTGGCGTTGAGTAACTTCCTGTCACACATTGCAGTAGGAAAAAGAACATCAACAGATAAACCATGTTACTGTCATGGTGACATGGCCACCTCAACACAACTGCCACCAATTCAGTTTTATCCAGTAGCTCCAGTTATCAGTCGTTAAATAAATATGATGTATTGAAACAGGAAAGAGTACTGTGCAAAAAAAATGAGTTGGAGTGTGCACAAATTGTCATGGAGTTCAATATAATTAAATTTGTATTGATCGAAAACATACACACACGCGCAGACACAAATCCATCAATGCAGTTTTTAATACAGGGCTGTTTCACAGGCAGTGACAAGCAGGCAGCCTTGAAGGTCACAGGATCTATCAACTTTGGTTTATTTCTGACTTCCTTCATCAGCGTTGGTGAAATATTCATGGCGTATTTATTGTCTGATATCAGAAAATCTGCAGAGAGAGTAACTATGACATTGTAACTCTCTCAGTGTTCTGTTGTGTAGTACCACGTGAAAAGTGTAGAAATATTACTAAACTAACAAATTAATTCATTCAGATTATCTTACTTTTAGTTTAGGGTGAGTATACCTAGGCAGAGTTATCTATCAATCTATCAGTATTTGTTTTTATTATGTACCCTTTTTATTTATTGTTCACTTATTAATGAATAATGATATTCTGTGGTGGGTTTGAATAAAATATTTAGAGAAGAATGTATGGTTGGTTACCCCTTGCCTGTCTTTTGTGTGTTCAAATTCCAAAGATAATTTTTTGTAAAAATTTGTTCAAAAAAATATTTTAAAAAATTGTTTGAATATTTATGGAAGCATAGTCTACTTAACACTGAGATTCATACCATCATGTTATGTGAAATCACTCTGACACTGACAGCTGTTTGTCCAAAGTGAGCTCCCAAGCAGATAGGAAACTGGTCATTTCAAAGGAGGAACAAAATTCCGTCTTGCTGAAATGGCCAAAAATGTGCATCAGTCAAAAAACATCAAAACTCTGTCCATCCATCCATCCATCCATTTTCTGTACCCACTTGTTCTATGCAGGGTTGTGGCGGTCTGGATCCTATCCCAGAAGCTATTGGTTGAAAGAACTCTGCTTGCCATTGTTTATGAGATATGAGATAGTCAAGCCATTTGCAAGCAACTGGCCAAATTAGCCAATTAAAGACATAAATGAACAAACAAACCAATGAATGAATAACATGGGCGGCTAAATCAAGCTGAATCAGTGTGCGATGCTGGTTATGATGTCACGGGTTGAGCAGATACAGGTGAAGGGAGAACAGGACACTTGCGGAGTACAAATGCTTTACTGGGCGATACAGGTGGTAGGTGAATGGAATCAAGGAAGCACAGAGGACACAGACACTGCTGCCAACAGCGACAACGTGGGAAACCGCAGACAACAGCAGCTGCACCAACTAGCGTGACAACACACAGCAAATGCTCAAGCAGCCTGCCTGGGCCGAAGCCTTCACTTCCGAAAGGCGGGACGCAGGTGCAACACACGAGGGCAATCAAGGCAGGGCAATTACCAATTAAGGCACTACAGGGGTGCACACTAGGACGACCTGACATAAGACTTACAATAAAAACCCGGTAACGCTCAACGCTTTATTAACTGCACCTTCATAATGCATTCATTATGCATTCATAGAACATTCATAAGCAGCATATAAGTATACCTAAGCATCCTAACATACCTTAACAGCTTTAATATACATTAATAATAAACATTATATTATTATACGAACATAATGTTTGCCATCATATAATGTTTGTTATTAATGTATACTACAGCTGTTAAAGAATGTTAGGATGTCAAGATGAATTTACAAGCTACTCATGAATGTTCTATGAATACATTATGAATGCATTTACAGCATTTGGCCGATACCCTTAGCCAGAGCGACTGACATAAGTGCTTAGACGTCTCAGCAGTGAATACAATCTATACTGGTTCAATAGATCCTAGCTAAGAAAACTCTCTTTTGTTGCTGGCAGAATCATGGGTACAGTAAGCAGCATGGATGCCCTCTTAAGTCTTAAAGTTTATTGAAGGTTGTCAGGGCACACAAGAACACTGAAACACAAGACTTATTTATTACAATATTATTTATTACAGCGTGTAGCTTTTAAAGATTGAAGATCTTTTACTGATCGTGTGCAACAAGTGCACTGGAATGCTGTCACATTTAGCAACATATGCTACAAAGAATTACTAACGATATACAAATATTAGACAAAAAACAATAGTTATGCAGTAGTGCGGTGAAAACAAGAAACACTCAGACTGTGGAGACATGCCTTTTCAGGCCGGTCCTGTCTCTGTAAAGGTTTCTTTGGGCTATTTTGAAATCTACACAAACAGTGACTGACTGTATGATGGCAGCATGAAACGCTGTTATAGAATGTAAACATCCAGCCCTCTCTTTTATAGGGCTCAGCAAACAATCTATACAAGCCATCAGATACAAACATTAAACAATAATAATACCTGACCCACTTTTTTCCCACGTATGCTAACTTCCTTCACAAGCGTCTCTCAGTCTCAAGTTGCCCACAGCAGCCAAACTTTAGCCGGATCAAATTCCTGTCACTGTCTGTATCCATTTACAGGAGTTTTCAACAAAGAGACACGGACACATTTCCCACTGGTCTGTGGAGATGGCAGCCTGGGTTTCTCTGCATGGAGCTGTATACTGCTACCAACCCCCTGCTGGAAATAAATGCTCCAGAACTAACCCCCCCGCCCAGAAGGAATCAGCCATTGTGTTGCCCATGAAGCAGGAACAGCACCAAATAATCACCGCAATTCCTCCTGCGAAGAGGACACTGTCACTAAAGCATCCATCCATCCATCTTCTTTGGAGGAACAAGCCAGAGGAATAACTGAACGAGGGTCTTCTCTGTCTATTAAAGGCAGATGAGGAATCAGGCCATGTTCACATCTTAAGCAGACGTTCCCTGCGCTTAAGGCTCTCCGTGTTTAGCCTTCTGCACGACAGGGGTGTCACACGGATGGGGATGAATCAGAATCAGCCCCGAGTCATTTGTTTAGATCTGATGCTTTAATAACCCTAAACCCTGGATGTGTTGAGATCCTAACACCAGACATGCTTCACACGATGGAAAAAAAGGTTGTGGAGAGCTGTGGATCACATTGCATAATACAAAAAAAATGATTTTGTTAAGGTTCAGAATAAATTAAGAATCTAGAAATCCAAATGAAACAACGATGATAAAACATATTTATATTACTGTCTGTTTGGGTCTTAGGCTGCGTTCTGAACGAGCCTCGAAGGTACTGAGAGACACTGAAAAGGTGTCTTTTCTTGAAGGGGGAGGCCTGCGTTTTCCGTAATTAGTTTCCGATTTCACGCTAGATTCGCACACGAATCCGGACGCCAAAGGCACCAGTTTTCCTTTGATTGCGCAACCATGTAGTAAGTTCGGCGGTCCTTTACACACAAAGGATCCGAGCCCTCTGCCTCCGCAAGTTCAGTGGGATCCCAGAAAATGACGGGCAATACGAAATGAACGAATAGCCTAATAAACACATTAAAAACTCGTGCTGATTTCCTACCTATATACTACAGTAACAGTTTGTTTCCATGCGCACTTTTCGTGGCGCATTTAAAATACATTTAGCCTGCTATTTTTATAAGTAAGGCCTTTATGAGTATAATTAAAATGCCGGCTTAAAAGTTACCACTACTAACGGAACAATATTTCTAAATAAAATCCGACAGCTCCGAAGCCTGTTAACTAGTATTACCTATATTCTAATTCAGCTAAACATCATTTTAATAATGGGGTAATTTCATAAAGCAAATTGCCCTGGTAATTGAGTAGTAATAACACTTCATTAGAAACGACCAGAGTCATCGCTCTTTTAATTACCCCCTTATTCCAACTGGAAAATAACTTCCCGACCCTAAATGAATTACCAGTTCTCCTTATTCGCTCCACCTCCGTCGCTTCGGGTCAATCGAGATAATTATATAGCTTCAGATATCAAGGGACGAACTTTTTCACTTCGTTAGACCTAATTTTTTGCTGCTCTTTTTATATTGTCTATTGTGAAAAAAAATGTAAACATTCAGCCTTTAAAGCCTTTAATTATACTAAGTTGGCGAAATGTAGCTGGACTTGCATTAACATTTAACTATTTAGGCCTATTCAGCAGAAGGTTTTCCAAATATGCTGTATAGCCACTAGGTATTAAAAGAAAACTAACAATTAACCAAAATGCAATTTCCGTTCGACAACATTAACAATTGGCAATATTCTACTTAACCTGTAGATTTTACCATCAGCGTCAGAATGTGGCGCTTAGACAAATGAATCTGCATTTTAGAAATTAACTAGCTGTAGAAGATGTTAACTAGCTAAGGAGTGCATAAAATAATACTCAGCAACCCCTTGGGGGGAAGATAGATGAAAAGTCCTTTTCAACATCAAAGTCGATTCCTGGATACAATCGAATTTTGAATGTGGTTCATGAGAGCAGATCGCCTGGTGGAATCTGTTCATTAAACCGTGCTTAAGATATTGTTGGAATGTGTTTCTATTCTATAAATAATAATAATAATAAGGATTGATGAATGGGGAGGAATAGTGGATGGGTGACACTTTAGGTCAATGCGTGTGGAGTAAGTGATGCACAAAAATGAGTCGCGTGCGCAGGAACCAAGCATCTTCCAGCGAAGCCACATGGGAGACGGGGTGACCCCAGCAATGTTCCTTACACCTCCCGCGGCCCCCAGTACCACTCCCCACTCACACCCCACAGCAGATGGAAAATGAAGCTTTTCACCCCAGCCTTCAATACAGCAGGGATGCAGGCTGTCGCAACGGTGTTGGGGGGGGAACCAGCAATGAAATATTCATGGAGAAATGAATGGACACCCCTGGTTGGAGAACGTGCCAGTTTATTGAAGCGCGGCAAGGCTCATTAACTCTTTGACGGGAGGGCAGGTCACGCAGATTTCCTCAGCAGCGTTTCGCGTTCGCCGCCTGGCTCCGCTAGGTGTGTCCACTCTGTACGGCAGCATGCTCGCGAGACGCTGCATTCTTTTAAATATGCGGTGACTTAAAGCTTTTAAAGTATCAGAAAAATCAACACATTAAAACGGATAAGCGAAGAGCTTTATAACATTAACTGGAGTGGGGACCCAGGCTTTTAAATCTAAACAAACTTTGTTATTGTTTATTGTAAATCCATAAATTATGGTATTGATAGCTTTTTTTTATTTCTCACAAAGAGATCTTAAAGATAGTTTATAAAGATAGTTGCCCATTGAAACGTTCAAAAAAAGGTGTTCAATAAAAGTAGATAAATTTCACGAATTTGTTTTTGCTCCACTAAAAAATAATATATACAATTAAATTAATTTATAGGATATTAATGCTGAATGCTTAAAGCAGTTTGTGTTCATTTTCTTTGAAATCGGCAGTGCTGACCTCCCAGCCAGGACATTTTTCATGTTGTCCTGTGTCTTAGTTATCGCGCTGCCCAGAAAGATTTGAACAATTCAAATCAATCAGAGCACAAACAAAGGGTTTGGTCCGCACTAGCAGAATGTCCCGTGCGTATTGTGATGGTGGGGTTAAAGAAGAGCGTCTTAATTAAAATTGATGTTGTTATTGTGATGAGTGATGAACTTTTTTATTGTAAATCCCAGCAATAAATTGTGTGAAAGTCAAACTAACTCGGGGAGTAGCATATGGGAGATGCACGCGTGTTTCAGACGATGTGGCGGCTGCCAAAGACCCCAGCTGATGTGGAAGGGGGGGGGTGCTTATGTATGCCAAGTCGCAGGTGCCTTTCTTTTGCATTATATTAAATATCGTTTCTGAGTTTCATATTTTATCCATTTTATTACGGGAATGTAGCGCGTTTGTGTCGTTATTTATTTGCTATCTGATGCTTGCGTGGTACCTGTTTCCTGGTCAGACTGAGTTATTTCCCTTAGAAAACTTATCAGTTCTAACTCCCTGGCGACAGGTGTATCCTGCGACTTGCCTCCCACCTGTTCATTTTACGACTGGTAATAACGCCCTTTTACAGTTTATTTGAGATCAGTCTTGGGTTATATTCTACCGCTATACCAACAGGCATAGGAACACGACTGGCTGCCAAGTCCGTTGCTTATCTGTAACTAACTGCATATAGCATAAGCACTCAAGACTGACATACAAGCGTTTGTTCAGCTGAGGACAAATGAGGGCTCTGCTTGTTAAAGGCGTGACGATACATATACTTATTGTTATTCTTTGATTTTTAAGTTTCTCAGACAAATCAACACATTCCTTCATCGTCAGGAAATTTTTCAAATTATAGTCTGCGACTGAAGTCTTACCACGAACTGTGTCGGTACACTTATTCATATCATCTTGGTCCAAATCAGTTAAGCCTATTTCTTATTCATTCTAAAATACAGACTATATATGGATCTTAAAATAGTATGATAGTTGGTTTAATAGAGTTGGATAATTATAACTGATCACTTGCGTTACAATTTCTTCCAAGTTAACTTTTCCGCCCTTTCTGAAAAGGCCCGCTTCATGTCTGCCATTTCATTTTCCTAACGAGTGCCTGTTCCTATGTGAAATATTGCATTCATAGTTTAGGAAGGTTCAAAGAATGTTATATTTAACTGAAATCAAATTTTGATATAGGGTATTAAATTTGTTTAAACATAAGATATATAAGATATTCTAAAAAATATTTTAAATAAAACATGCTAACAATTCATCGGATATTTTTACATATTATTATTATTATTATTATTATTATTTCGTTACTCTTTCGGGAATTGGGAAGTGTGTGACATTCGCCATTGGCTAGTAATAAGTGACCGGTGTCTTTTGTGGGCGGGAACAAGAGTAATTCAGGCTAAAAACCAAACACGGATTGGGAGTGAAGTGAGATTTTAAAGTCTCAACTTCGGCATGTGCGCATGTTTCGATGTTTCATTTGTAAGAGTCTTGCTGCCCGTGAAAAGTAAAACATTATATTGTTTTATAAGTCAACAAACGGAAAAATACTGACTGAAGGATTCTATGCTGGTGAGGAATTTAATGATCGCTTTATTTTGATTGATACCTTTTTTGTCACAGAAAAAGAAAATATGACAGCCGAAAAGAAATCGATTTTGAGCTGGCCAGAGGGAAGCATCCACGACTGCCACATAGACAAATTTCAGTTTGCTGAAATATCAAGGTTATCACATAATGATTCTCGCAGTTGGCTGAACCCCGCTTTTCAAGCAGCGAGTGCCGTTCATGCATATATGTCACCGGAGGGCCCAGTATCCACTGTTTACGGGCATGGCTCTATGGAAGTACAGATTGAAAATTTAATATCACGGAATAAATTATCGGACAGTGTTGCCATGAATGAAAATGACTGCGATAAAATGAAAGGGGAACTTAAGCAAACTTCGGGTCCGCAGAAGCACAGGCGCGTGGCTGCAAATGCAAGGGAGAGGCGGAGGATGCATGGACTGAACAGGGCTTTTGACAAGCTGAGAAGTGTCATACCCTCACTGGAAAACGAGAAGAAGTTGTCCAAGTATGATACTCTTCAAATGGCACAAATTTATATAACGGAATTGTCAGAACTTTTGGAAGGTGTTGGGAAACCGGATCGTAGAAGCTCCAGCGAGGAACACAACATGCTTGGAAATCAGGGTAAGAGAGCGGAACTGCAGCCCTGTTTGCCCGACAGCGTTTTGGGCAGCAGCATTAAGTACCCGACGGAATCCGCGCAGCGCCCGCTGCGGTTGTTAAGCGAGCCTCGAGATATTAACGCGTCTGTCGGACATCTGATCATTCTGTCTACAACAAAATCGGACTTGTCGATCGACAACAAGAAGGTGGCATCTTCCAACGGCAGCGACGGGGAATCATCGCATTTCAGTGACTGTGAGGATGCTAATTCGGACAGGCATTGAGAGCTGTGGGCAAACTGGATAGATCCTCAATGGGATTTTCTGCTTTTGACGAAAGGGACACTGGTGATTACGTTTATGTGCATTGATTTCCACATCAACTCTGGAAACCTTGGATGATGAAACGTCTCTGTTAAAATAGAAATCAAGTAGTTTAATAGCTACATATGTTGTATTGACAAAATAATCGACTGTTAGCCTACACTTAATTAGTCGCGTAGAATTAAGGGCACAAGTTCTTAACCTAATGGGACGGAGAAACTAAAATGTATTATTTATCGGCCTACAGTATGGATTAATGTACTCCTAGCGTGCGGGGGGGGTTAAGGTTAAATAATTTATAACAAGATTTATTCAATCTGCTTTTTTGAATTTTGCCTGTTATAAAGTGATTTCACATTAACATTATTTTAGAAAATGAATTACAGATACATTAGTTGCACTTTACTGACAAAATATATATTGCTATATACATATAATGGTAGGGAAGTTGTCTATATAGATAAGAAATTGGTTTTTGGTTCATATGGAGTACTAGATTTGCTTTCAACATTCAAAACAATAAAGGTATGTAACTTGTCATTTCTGTATTTTAATGTGACTAAGAACTAGTAATCGTTATTCAAGCTCGTCGTTATACATTAAATAAACGGCTGGTACATCTGATTCCTACTTGTATTTGTTCTCTAATCTTCAAATTATATAATTATAAACTTCACTTTTACTTATAAGGTAGATATATCAATTTCTAATTATTAAATTTTATATGGGGGGCGGCATGGTGGTGCAGTGGTTAGCCCTGTTGCCTCACACCTCTGGGACCCGGGTTCGAGTCTCCGCCTGGGTCACATGTGTGCGGAGTTTGCATGTTCTCCCTATGTCGTCGTGGGGTTTCCTCCGGGTACTCCGGTTTCCCCCCACAGTCTAAAAACATGCTGAGGCTAACTGGAGTTGCTAAATTGCCCATAGGTGTGCGTGAACTAAGGCTCCGGACCCCCCGCGACCCAATAGGATAAGCGGTTTGCAAAATGGATGGATAATCTTTAAATTAGGATAAAATGAGAACTAAGTTTATTAAGTCCATAAACCAAATTTTTAACATCAAGTATTACAAATCCAAAAATAAACACGAGTATTAAGTTAACTCTGTGGCTGAAAGAAAAAGAAAATGACATTATCAGATCTGTCCTTTCCCATGTTCCTTTCTAAGCTACGTTTGGAGTGATAAGAAAAACTGCATTAACTAATAAAAATTGGTAACACCCAGGGGCGTAGACAGAAACTCTGGGCTCCGTGACAAAACGTCACCATGCCCCCCCCCTCCCCGGCCAGTCCCTTAGCCTTATATAATATAATTTGATACTTTTACATATTCACGGTCCCCCGTAAAGTCCCTGCCAGGAGATCCATGCCGTACGGCGTCCCTGGTTACGCGCATATTACTATAAACCCGTAAGTCTCAAGCTTGATTTGTTCCACGTAGCAAACTTTCCTCCGGGCTCAGTCCTGTTGCTCCTGGAGCCTTGCGCTCATGTCAGTTTGTGTACTTGTCCTCCTGTAACGTTCCTTTGCTTTTTGTCTTTTACTTTTATGGTTCGTTTCCCGAGACCTTCTTCGTTCCTAAGTTTGCCTCTTGACACTCCAACGTGTTTCCTTTCACACGTTCGTAGTGAAGTTTGTCTTCCGTAAGGTTGGTCTCAGCCTCTTAACCGACTTTTACCGCTGTTGTCGGCTCATACCGCTGATTTAAACATAGTTAACGGTATAATTTAATAACCAAACGTCACTTAAAAAATAACTGATCCATGTGATAAAATGATTTTGTCTAATATATGACTACAGTCTTTGTTAGGCTTCCTCCTTGCGCTGTGAATGCGCAGCGAATTGTCCTCAGTGACCCACGGATTCATAAAGATAGATAAGAAACGCGCTGTTGATCAGGTATTTATTAATTGGGAAGTTGGGGGGTTGCTGATATTAGGGTGGACGCGTTTCCGACACCCCTGGAATGCACACACCTCTCCAATGTGCCTAAGTCACAGTATATAAAAAACTTGCAGGTACATTTACATATTTCTCTAATATTATTATTACTATTTTCCTGCAAAAATAGGACACTCGATTATGTTAAGGTAGTAACGCAACTTTTCTTTCGGCTATTGGGCCATTGCTTCATGCAGCCAGTCAGCAAAAAATCATATTTACGGTTAGATGATTCAATTTGACTTTCTATTTTATTTTCAGGTTCTCAGCAGCCCTAATTAATGTAATATTTTGAAGCATTCCTGCATTGTTGTATTTATAATGAACACCACTTTCTCTCAGAAGGCAGCCAAGGAGTTGGTGCATGGAGGAAATAATCGATTCTCGAGCCATCGATGTCAACCAATCATGTGTTCCGGCGCCTGTTAAGGTCGCTCTTAAGAAGCTCTCCCTTAATCAGTCTCTTAAGAGATTAAGTCAGCACCCCCCAAAGTCTGAGGCATAAAACCTGGTTTTTTGGGCGACACCATCAGATTTAGGGTGCTTCACGTCTTTGTTTTTTCTCATGTATATAAAACCAGTTTCAGCAAACTAAGAGTCCATATTCAGTCTGCTGTGCCACATCATTGAAAACCTCCATCCAGTCCAGCTACCACAGGCAGAAGGCCATCATGGATGGGATGCCAGTGGTTCTAAAAGTCCAGATCTCACATTGTTAGTTACCCAGTTCTTCCTTCACCTTGTCTTGATAGCAAAATGTCTTGGCTGTGTCAGTATACTTAATGGAGAGTGGCGCCTGGACCTTGGCCAGATCCTTGAATAGGATGTTTGAGAGCCTTTCCTTGAAGTCAACAGGGATCTCAGTGGTGGTAACAATGGGTGTGGTTTGACTTAAATGACTCATTCTGCCCTCGTCCGAGTTCTCCGTTCTGCCAGTTGATTGGGAGTTTGCCACAGAATTCTGATACTCTGAGCTGCGGCACTTTTCCAGGTCTCCTTCATCCAAGAAGCCCGCTGCTTTGTAATTCAGAGGAGGTTTTTTCATTAATGCATCATCGATTGTGTCGTCAAGGCAGATGCTCTCAAGGGAGCAAAGTCTGTCCTCCTCCTCCCAGTCACATTTGGCCTCTTCTACCAGCCACTCTTGTTCGTTTTTTGTCCTCAGGACTGCATGTGACTGTCTCTCTCCAGTGGGTATTTGTAAAATAGAGTACTCCATTGTCTCGGGGATAGCTCGGGGATAACTGGCTTGCTGCAGAGGAAGTTTGCCAGTGACGTCTGGAAGGACAACGTTTCTAGGTGATACTGCAGAAAGGGTTCTGTCTGGACAACTGGGCAGGGAATCCATCTGGTCTCTCGTCTTGCCAGAAACTTTGGTAGTGGGTGGTTTAGAGCTGGCCTTTGGTTCCGCACTGGTGGCACTGGTGGCACTGTGGCTGGCGATGACTTCTTCAATGCTCCTGTAGATCTGTGCCACATCTTTGGACAAAAATGTGAAGCGACCTTCCCCTGAGTGACATCGCCGTCCAGCCTCAATAGTGATTGTATCCTGGAATGACAGGGGCACAAAAACATTGCTTTCATATAATGTTATATGTTTCAAAACTCCTAATAAGCACTGGCCAATTAAATAAAAACAAAATACAAAAAGACCAATACGTGAAGAATCATTTTGTATTAGCATGTGAAACAACAGCAGAACCAGACCTAGACTAGAACTATAATTTGAGTTATGATTGTTTTTCATTGTTTCAATAAATAATTGATAGCTTGGATAAATATTTCTGTCTGGAGTTACCTTGTCTTGGCCATAGCGCCTAAGAAATGGATACGGCCAATCATAGATAGTTTGTGATGTCACGGGGTCCAGTAAGGAAATGGCGTCATTGCTGAGGGACAGCAGATAGGACCCTGAAAGGTTACAGCGCACTGCTGCTTTTGTCCTCTGGATGGTGACTTTGTACTGGACTAAGAGAAACACAACAGGCAATTTGTTAAAAGTATTTCAGTTTTAACACCAAAAACAGTTTGCAAGAGTCCACATTAAGCGATAACTGCTCTCTTTTGGCTCTAGCATATGTTGAATTTTACTAGGGTTTCCCAATCCAGTCCCCAGGGACCCACAGTTGGTCCGCATTTTTGCTCCCTGCCAGACAGTCCACGTTTTTGCTCCCTCCTAGCTGGGACTGTCTGGGGGTCCCCAAGGACCAGATTGGAAAACACTGGTCTGTACTATTATTTTGAATTTAGGGTAGGCCGGTATATAATAAGGTTTATTAACTTTCACTTGTCTAAGAGCACCGGAAATTGTTCGAAAAATACCAAAGTATTCAAAATTAAAAATTTCAAGCCATCATTGGCTTAGTTTGACAAATGATTCAGTTTCAAATTTTGTGGTACTGCCGTGAGCAGTGCAAGGACAGTCTTTAAACACAAAAACAGCATTTATTGGCAGGCTGGGGCTATCTTCATTGTTTCATCGTTAACGGCCAACTGAAAGCTGGCAGCGAAGAATCTACAAGAATTCGACAGCCACTCTGTACGACCTCTGTGGCAATTGTGACGTTTTAGCATGTTTCACAGCTGTGTAAAATTCTAGTGCTTGCATGGATGCAAACGCCTACATAACAGACAAAACCCATGGATTAAAGCTAATTTTATGATTTTATGTTACTAAGCTTGAGATTTATCATATTTTATAAGGAAGTATACGCAAAAGGAAATGGCTTACAAGAAATGTTTAAAATTTGACAGCTTATCATCACGTATTAGTACATATCCTATTACACAATAGCTGCCTTATGTCACACATACAAGAGAATTTTGCACAATTACATCCAGCGTTATCGGTAGCTTAAAGAGAGCAAGCTGATTTAGCACCTGTTTTCCACGAAGAGTATAATTCATTCTCCTCCATCAGCATTTCCTCATTTCTGCTCCACTTCTGGTTTCCGTCATTCCACTGCATATTTGGGCAGAGCATGTGAGCAGGGGTTAAAGATCACTTCTGCAAGAATCGCTCCCTTTCAGCAACAAGCTGAAATAAGCGGAGCACTCAATTAACCACACACGTGGTTGAACATATCAGCAACACAGGGGATGGACATACCCCAACCCTCATCACGTATTTACACCTACGTTCAGAGTTTTCTGTGCAGCAAGGCCGCAGATCACACCTGGAATGCTAGCTGGCAGAGCCTGGAGACCCAGTCCTCCTGGGACTCGGCGGCTAGTACGTAAGTGCGCTGGGTGGTGTTCAGGTAGAAGGCCATGTGGTCTGGGGGGCAGCTTTCTTCCGGTGCGGGGAAAATACTGAGGCAGTCGGCCAGCCGGATCACCCTCCTGCCTGCCTTCCAGATCCCCGGTTTTATCTGGCCGTCTCGCACGACATACAGCTCCACTCGGCCGATGCCTGAGGAGCTGGCAGGGAACAGCATCATCCAGATCCTCTTCCAGTTCTTCTGTAGGACCAAGAAGATCCAGATGGACACCTTAGACATGTGTTTCCGTTAGCACACTGACTTCTACTCTTTGAGAAGGTGATGACAGCCATGATACAACTGGGTCAGGTGTCACTAAAGAACCTGATAAATATACATGGAACACAAGAGTATTTTTGCAGGTAGTTTTTGAGCATTTAACTGACATCCAAATTATTACATTTTAAAGTGGAACGATATCAGTCAAATTGGTATCCACTCCCATCCATTGGGTTAAATCCTGTTCAATATTTCGTTTATGCCGACATGTCTGCATGTCCATGTTTCAATACTCAAATAGCCTAATATTTGTAAATATAAAATAAAAAGAGGTTCAAACGCTCCCTTTTAGTCTACTAAGAAATTAAAAAAGGAACTAGCAAAATGATTCCTCCTAAAATCTCCACCAAGAAATTTACTTTCACGAGCCTTGTGCATTTTTCAATTTAAAACATTGTAATTCTGTTATAATACTGTTAAATATTGTCAAAGGTATTAATGGTGTGGTTTTGGTTATATTTATACAAAACACTCAATATTTAAAAAATCTAGAGGTCTGATAAAATATACATACGTTTTTCCATAGATACATAGCACAAACCCAGATACTTAAACATGATATACATTTATCCAAATACATTTTACAGTGATTATTTTTTACTATGGTATAATGTGTAAGTGCAGGCCAATATGACCAGTCTTTGTTCTATTTGTGCCTGCTCACTGCAACCTATTGTAGGCCAGCCTCGTGCCCCGTTCTGCACAGGACAGAAGCCCTGAGCACGAAAAGCTGTTAGTAGGTAAAGTGTTGAATGAGCTTCACTACTAATAATGTTCATCTGCCTGAAAGTTTCCTGTTTATTAATGCCGAGTGCATAGATTCTACGTATGCTGAACGAAAATTCAGCAAGTTCGAGGAAGACTGAGCTTACCTTGCCGAATTTAACAACCTGAAGATACAAGGCGCCCTCTTTAGCTGGAACTTCCATACTTAAGAGAGACACGGACGGTCAGCGCGGAGCTTCTTTTCTGGTCAGGATGTTGCCTCGGTGGGAAGGAGATATATTTCAGCAGCTGCGGCTATCTGCTTCTCCTCTATCGCATGTAGCAGGGGGTGGGTGGCAATTAGCAGAGACTCGGCACCTCCCCTGAAGAATGATTTGCTTAACCTTCCTTCCGTGTTTTTTTTTTTTTTTAATTTTGAAAACCACTGGCTCAAGCTACAAAATCTGGACAGGAAGGACTGCCACTCAGCTAGAACTTCCCACACGTTTCAGGGGCAGCTTCCTATTTTCTAAAATGCCACAGCATGTACTGAAAGCAGCAGTGTACTGACTTGCCTGGACTCTCACACCGCCAGTGCCATGACTCGGATTCCCATCTGGGCCCTGAATATACACGCTTTGCTCTTCCTCCTCTTTATACGAGTCTCCCCCTACATTGCAGATATGAACAGGCATCTCTAAATCGCCCAGCGTGTGAAGATGCGCCTGTCCAGGGTACCCTCAGCAACCCTGCAGTGACTAAGCAGTTAATGGGAAATGTATTTTGGTATTTAATTTAGCCCTAACAATATGCAACTATTCTACGCAAATTTCAATCATGTCTAAGTGTACTGCCCCTGCATCTTAAGTTCCACATGACGAATTTTCTATACAAACTTACAATAACCACCAGTTTCAGTTTCCTACCTTGACAATACAAAACGATCATTTTGGTTAGAGCCACACAGCCACAAGATCAACACAATGTTCTGTATCAACTAGGTTTTGCACTAGAACTGAAACTCTCTTTTCATACACAGCACGAGTAAGAAACATACTCATACTGTCTAAAAATGTCACAAGGAAAAGCTCCTTCTACCGTATCGATCAAGGCAGAAAAACGCCTACTGTCACTATTAGAATAGAATTTTCCCCCCACGAACTACGGTACAGTGAAATCACTCTCACAAGATATAAATGTGCAAGGTCAACCACTGAACTTGGCTTTACACCTTTATTTTACATTCCATAAATGTACATTCCTTTATGGAAAAAAAAAGAGAGTAAAATATGACGACAAAAGACGATCGTTTTCACACAGTTCGCTTATGTACAAATACTCTGGGAACAAAAACATACTTTACAACTGTACAAGTGTGCAGCACTGATTAAGATGAGAAAGAACTTTATGAGCGAATTTTTACCAAACCCTTAACCAACCCAGTGACCAAATTTTTGAGAGACAGCAGTGCAAACGGCCTCCTTTCATACTCGGGGTGTCGTCCACGCCATGCAGGTCCCCGGCCGGCACGTTAGAAGTCCATCGAACTGTGAGCCAGGTAGTCCTTGCGGCCGATGTTGGTGACCTGTTTTGTCTGCATCGCCTCCAGTTTTGGGCAGTCGGTGATGCGATGGCCCAGACCTCCGCAGAAGGTACAACCTCTTTCTCCTATGATGAAAAAGTAAACAAGATCACAGTTTGTTCCTATTTCCAGTAATACAAAATTGCTAAGGTTTGAAGTTCATCTGAACATTAAAGGGCTCCACCACAGACCTATACAAGCACAGCAGACAGACAGTCTTGTCGGCGTACTCCCCACTGATGGTGAGGAGGACTGACGTGCAGCCCCAAAACCTCTTACCTCCAATGTCCAGCATCGTCTCATCTCCGGTCTGGAGGACCTGCAGGACAGGTGGGACCTTCTGCTTGGCCTCTATCAGCAAGGCTTTCAGGTCCATCAGAACAGACTCGTCTGTATCAAAGGATTGGGGGTTGAGGTTAGGGGGGGAGAGTTAAACAACGTCACGCCACATGTGTGAACCGCAGCAATGCTTATCTGTGACATCTCAACACATACGTATGTTTCGAATGGTTTTGTTTTACCCAAATGCAGACCTCATTGATATTAAAAACCAATAATTTAAAAATCATTTAAATTATCAACAACCAGACTAAAGAATAAAACATTCAGTAACCCTAAGTTATTGATAAACAATGATTAGTATTTCAAAATTATCAGAGTATCAGTCATTTCCTCTCTTCACACATAGATAAAGACTCTGTGTCTTCAGCTGGAACACGGAAAGTTCAGTGCACACCATCTCTGGAAACCAGGTGCTATACAGAAAACTTTTAAAAAAGGAAACTATAAACCACACTGTTAGTGGTCGGCGATACAACAAAGCGTTGTCACGTCAAAAGGCCTGAATCGTACCAGGCATCTGCAATACTCAGGCAAGATAATGTAGTATTATTTCTGTCTTTAGTGGGTAGGAAAATTTGAGGTCATAATGGCTGATGCATCATCCACCTGATGTCGGCCCTGAACACACTGTCAGCATCTATGTCCGGCTGATCGCTGAAAAAGAAGCTGTTTTCTAAAACAGTCCGTCTCTTTAAAACTCATTCTAATCCAATTTACATGTTTACAATTACAAACAGTAAAATAATGGTCTGGAATCCATTTATCAATCATTTGTTTTACTTTTTCTATATAAAACCTTCAATACTAGTTTCCGAAGCCAAAATGAGGTAACATAACGTTTTCTGATTTCCAGTTTTCTGCTCAAATCAAGAATGGAAAAATCGGACACAGGCGCTCATATTCTATTTTGGTTTTTTCATCTGACACAAGTGGCGTGACCCGTGAAAGTGACAAGTTAGTTGTGGGAAATGATAAAGACCACGAAAAACAAATAGCTTTGACACCATGGCCAGACACAAGCCCTGTGCTGGAACTGAATTAAAATGCGTGGTGCACGCATAGACGTAACTTTAAGGTAATAGATCGTGCATAGGAAAATGATTCAAGATACGACATACAAACCTTAAATTATGAAGTACTGGATGTATCAGTATAAAATGCAATTCTTACATAGATGTAGCAATGAAGATGTAAATATGATGTAGACAGACAAAGAAGGCAGCAGTATGACCAGCAGCAGCAATATGGTATACCGTCAGAGTAAACATAGTGATAGAAATGAAACCCTTAGCTGTGGCAAATGATTTCTATTAAATCTTTGAGACTCATGTGATCTGGTGCGGATTTTACTGGAGAAATTTTGTAGTCAAACCTACTTTCTGAACAGAGCCGCTCTCATGACGTACTGATAAGTGTCATACATACTGTGGGACCCAATTAATAATTCGTCATCAATATTTCCCTCAAGTAACTTGTCACTTACGAGGGTCACAGCACTTGTGTCAGATGAAGAAAAAAAAAACACACAGGATGTCAGCGCTTGCTGTCTGTTTTTTCCATTTCTGATTGGAACATGAAACTGAAAATCTGGAAACAAGCCGATAGCAGTTTTCTCATTTTGGTTTTGGAAAAAAAAGTGTGTTCTTTTTGTTTCTGACGAAAGATACACGGATTGTCCTGGACTTTAGCACTGCATTAATTTTTAAGTAGTAAGGTCTATTTTAACACTACGGATGCATGTAAGGACTGAAAATCTTATGCCAATGTGCATAAAACTGGGGAATACATTTCATTGCTGGGAATCACTTTAGCTGTATAGTTTGCTTGTGTACAATAAAATGTTTAATGCTATATATTACTGGCAGATGGAAACTATTACATACCACAGGCTTTGTTGATAAAGGTTGTGGCTATCCCGGTCTTTCCCGATCGTCCAGTACGTCCAATCCGGTGGACTGAACAGGAGAGAAGAACGCAATTGAGTTTATAATGAAAACCTTTTGAATACCCTCTACAATGACAGAAGCGTGGTGTAAATAAGAATGGACACTGAGCGCATCTTACCATAGTTCTCTATTTCCTCTGGCATGTCATAATTGACCACATGCTGGATGGCTGGGAAATCGAGACCTTTAGAGGCGACATCTGTGGCCACAAGTACGTCTTTCTTTCCCTCCTTGAAGGCCTCTATAGCCTTGGTCCGTTCCTCTTGATCTGGAGAGACCCAAAACAGAACTCGATTTACAGGATACGGCGTGACAGTGCCGATACAAGACAGGAGAAAATGCTAAGCTAGCCCGTCCTATTTAAGCACTATATCCGCAAGAGTATGAAGACATCCTCTCGGTACCTTTCCCGCCATGGATAGCTACTGCTTCCACGCCTTTGAGCAGGAGATACTCGTGAATAGCATCAACATCTGCCTTCTTCTCAGCAAATATCAGGACCTGTGTTGGGTAAAGACAGCCTGCATTTCAGAAGCATGTCCCGTCCAGTTCTTCAATACTTATACATACAGCCGCGGAAAGAATTAAGAGACTACAGCACAACAACAGTGATAATATATATATTTTTTTGCAAACTGCAGCCTGGCTCTTCCCTGCTTCTCATTAATGAAGGGCTTCTTCCTTGCTTTGAGGGACCTCAGTTCTGCTTCTAGGTGCCTGATATGAACTGTCCTAGCAGTGCACTTCACACCTGCACTTAATGTTTCTCATTCCTTTTGAAGGTCACTTGATGTCATCCTTCAATTCATAAGAAACTGTCGGATAAGTTGACGGTCATCTCAGGCATTAGAAAGTTGCTTATGCTCTGTACCTGGCTGGTTTCTGCTCGTTCCCAGCGTCTCCAACTTCACCTTATTTTTGTGTCCTGCTGCCTTAGAAATTTTGAGCCTGAAAGCATCTTGCTACTCAGCATAACCTTCTGCTAGCAGAACCACAATTAAACCATGATTTTGTTCAAATTTAGAGTGGTCTCAATTTTTTCCACGGCTGCATATAAAATTGTTCGTACTTACCGGAGGCGCAGTCTTCTGTAGGCATTCTAGAAGGTAAACCATTTTAGCTTCTTCTTTGACATACTCCACTTCCTAAACCCAACAGAGTACAATCTAAGACACGGAATGGCGAAAGATCCTACCAGGAGATATACATGAGCGGCAAAGACACTGCATGACAGCTGTCAGCATGCATCACCTGAATGACATCTAAGCTTGCGGCTCCAGCTCTGCCGACGTTAATGGTGATGGGCTTCACCAGGGCACTTTTAGCAAAATTCTGGATCTTCTTCGGCATGGTGGCACTGAAGAGCAGAGTCTGTCGCTGACCCTAATGCCAGAATATCATCTGATCAGACACCAAGTTACATCTAAACTTATTTTTATAAAAACTGCAGCCCCACCGACTGAAGTCACCTTAAAATAAGAGAAGATTGTCCTGATGTCCTCCTCAAAACCCATATCGATCATTCTGTCAGCCTCATCCAAGGCCAGGTAGCGGCAGATGTCCAGGCTCACCATCTTCTTCTGGAGGAGGTCCATGAGCCTGCCAGGCGTCGCCACCATCATATGCACGCCACTGCCAAGGCCAGGTGACAGCGTTAGCTCGGTTAAGCTCATTCCAGGCTCAAAAGCTTCTGCCCCAATTCCAGACACTTACTGCTTGACCACCTCCATTTGTTCCTTGACGGACATGCCACCGATGCAGAGGGCGCAGCGTAGCTGGGGGGCCCCCTCCTCCTCTAGCAGCTTGCAGTAATATTCGATAATGCTGTGGGTCTGCCTGGCAAGTTCTCGCTGCAAGAGGGCAACAGCTCAGGCCGGGAAAACAACCCAACGACTGCTCGCAACCCTGTGCTCAACTCAATCTGAGTAACTCTACAGGAACGCGTACGTTACGTAAACCTCACATGAAAAACCCACTTGTATGATCTGGCAGACTTACAGATGGACAGATGATGAGGCCATAGGGCCCCTCTCTCTTGTAGAAGGGCAGCCTTTTCTCTTGCTCCAGACAGAACATGACGATGGGTAACGTGAAGACCAGGGTCTTCCCTGAGCCAGTGAAGGCGATACCAATCATGTCTCGACCTGACAAACTAGAGAAACAAAAGCACATTTCAAATGTACAGACACAGTGTAGACGAAGGTTCAGAACCTGAAAGTGCAGGAACAATAATGATTATTACATTCCTTTAGTTATGGTGACTAATGGTTAACAGAATGAAGGCTGCAGGAAAATGACTTGAATCAGCATCATTACTTGTTACATACAAGTCTTGGGACGTTTGCTTAAGTCAGTAAACATACTGCAAATGTATTGGTTTTATAACAAAAATCAATACTCTATTCCACTGTTTACAAAAAATACATATAACATATAAAAAACAGCAGTTTTTTATATGTTTTATGTATAGGAATTAATAAAATGAAACTCAAATTATAATTGTAAACAAGCTGCTCTGAGTCAAAAAGTTCATTGCCGAGTCTCATTTGGGGCTTTTTAATTAGTAACATCTTTGCAATAATATAAAACACCAAACATTTGTATTTACTATCCCTTTGGGAGCCAAAGGCTACAATTACAATTAATAGCGAAATGGCAAGAACAGAACTGAATGAATTATGACACTTAAAAAGAAAACGTGCAGATATGTTATAACACTGCTTGATAGAGGACAATGTACAAGTATTTTTAAAGAATTAATCAAGCGTCCCAGGAGTTTCCCTGAGCACAGAAACTACCAAGCTAATGCTTTTATCCAAAGTTACAATTTTCAACCATTTATACTGATATTTTAAGGTCAGGCACCAAGGGCCAAAATGACCAATTACAGTCTAGACCTACGTATCTCACCCCGTGTGCTATAAATCACACACGCATTAACATACTGTCGCTACATTTCTCTAACCCGGCACTAAAAGCTGACTCACACAGTTGGGATTCCTTGGATTTGAATGGGTGTTGGGTGAACAATCCCTTTCTTCTTCAAGCCTTTCAATATTGCTGTGAAACATAAATATTACACATCAGGGTATAATGTACATGTATCTGATCCATAGTTAAACCACAAAGACATCTGATTAATCAGCATATGAAACACTGAATCACTGATTAAAATAAAAAAAATTTGTGGGCAAAGCCTACTGTAGTAGCAACAGGAATATACGTGAATTAAAAAAATTGTCCTGTTCTTATCTTGTTTTGTTCCACAGAAATTTCTTTAAGCTTCTTCTGTTCATAACCCTGACACACTAGGGCCAGATGCACAGACAGTGTTCAGTTTTTCAACAGCCAATGAGAGCGCAAGACGCAGAGTAAGATGAAACTAGAGGGAAGAATTTTAAAAGGTGTGTAAAGTTTGTGTTTGTTGAGAAACTGTTCTCAGTTGACCTTTTCACACCAGGGCCGGTGCCCACACCGAGCCGAAATTAAGGCCCAGTCGCTGCATCATCCCACAGCAACATGCACACACTGATGTCATCGTTCTACCCTTTCGGCACCAAGTACAGTGTGAATACGAGACGGTTTCTTTGGGGGCCGATGAGAGCTCCAGCCCAGCTACGGGTGAGCACCGGCTCTGGCACCGGCCAGGGCTTGGTGTGATAGGAGTAAGTGTTCAGAGAGATATATACTATATCCAGTGAACAGAAGGAAAGACACAGCAAAGCTTAATGCTTAGGCCTAAATGCCGCACTAACGTCCTTTTTTGATGTATCAGCAGTTTTACTCAATTTTGTACTTTCTGTTTCTGAAAAAGGATTGCTTATCGTAAATTGTGAATATGAGTTTTGTGCACGGTTAAATGGGTGTTTGATAGGTGTTTTGATGACCTAATAAAATGATTACAGTATAAAATGGACATACAGTTAATTCTGATGGAAGTTTTAATGTCCTAATAAAATCAGAGCATGGAAAAGGACAAGTATGTGTTGTTAATGTATGCAGAAAATAAATATGACCTGTGAAGGAAATATGATTGTACTGCACTTTTTCTAACAAACTTTAGGCATTCATTTTAATATATCAAAGACATATAGTAAGTCAGTAACGCATTCTCAGCCTAGATAACTAAGCATCTAGGCTTATGTATACGGTACGCTTATGTATACGGTGTGCCTATGTATACAGTACGCTTATGTATACGGTGTGCCTATCTATACAGTACGCTTATGTATACGGTGTGCCTATCTATACAGTACGCTTATGTATACGGTGTGCCTATGTATACAGTACGCTTATGTATACGGTGTGCCTATCTATACAGTACGCTTATGTATACGGTGTGCCTAT
>JAODJX010000002.1:8818363-8835922 GCA_026776945.1 Isichthys henryi
TATACGGTGTGCCTATCTATACAGTACACTTATGTATACGGTGTGCCTATGTATACAGTATGCTTATCTATACAGTATGCTTATGTATACGGTGTGCCTATCTATACAGTACACTTATGTATACGGTGTGCCTATGTATACAGTATGCTTATCTATACAGTATGCTTATGTATACGGTGTGCCTATCTATACAGTACACTTATGTATACGGTGTGCCTATGTATACAGTATGCTTATCTATACAGTACGCTTATGTATACGGTGTGCCAATCTATACAGTACGCTTATGTATACGGTGTGCCTATGTATACAGTACGCTTATGTATAAGGTCTGCTTTCTTCTCAAGGGAATTTATACAGCCGGGAGAAATAACCTTCAGCAAAATCCATTTCAGTATCATTAACATGTCTGAGAAAACTGAGAAATTTCATAGACTAAATCTTAACTAAAACAAAACGAAAACAAAGGACTAAAATGTAACTTTAATGCGGCTACAATTTTCAGTAACTGACTACGACAAACTAAATGAAACAATCTTGTCAAAATTAACACTGTATGAAGATGTAAGCAGGGCCAGGAGACTCTCACCTTGAGGGAACTTCATTTCTCTGAAGCTCTTGATGGGCGGAGGGACCCCATCGCCCTCGACCAGGATGTGGTACTTCTTCCGGACGCGGTCATGTCGTGCTGGCGGCATAGCCTGGATGTAACGGGGGCCTTTCCAGCTGAGGACACAAAGCTCGGCATCACGTACCTCAAAGTCAAGTCGCGTGTCGCAAAGTACAAGGAAACCTTTTCTGTTCAGAAGGACGGTATGGAAACTGGCAACATTGTGGTGCTTAAGTTTATAGGAACAAAGGCACTTAAACAGAGAGATGCTCTTTTAGAATGAAGTGGTAGAGATACCCGACTCACCTTGTTTTTATTGGGTCATCATATGTAATACCTTTGGCCATTTCTTTTACAGACATCAAAGCTGAAAGAAAAAAAAATCACCATCTGTGATAAATATGCACGGACAGTGCTGCATTAATGAATAATGTAGGAAAGCAATAAGCTTCCCCCCGCATGGCCCCCACCCCTCAACCCCACACTCACCTCTGCCCTCTGCCACACTTTCCAGGATCTTCTCTTCCTCCTTCAGTTGCTTCTCTTTTGCAGACTCCTTTCGAGCTGAGGGGACAGAGAAACAGAATTAACAACCATCTCTCCTTCAATTATTCATGGAAGAGAAAAAAAATATATACATCACACCCAGCTGGATGAAAATCTGATTTCACTTTACAGAGGATTCTATGCAACTTCCTGTTTGGTGTTGGTGCTATTGGTTATATCATTTTATTTTATGCTTGAAACCTATCAAAACGCTTTATTCAGATGCTTCACCACTATGCACCCTTTTAATTGTTTCAAGAATGAAATTACAGAAATTAATTTACAAATGCATAAATAAAAACGCACCTTCAGCTTTCTCCTTGAGGTGTTGGTGCTGGTCCAGCAGACTGATGTTAGATCGTGGGCCAAGTCCCTCTTCGTCGTCTCTGTGTTCATTCCTGCCATCTTTCTGTTCTTCCTCCGTCGGTCCCTTTCCTCGCAGCTGCAGCAACTTCTGTAGCTACAGACCCATCAGAAGTGGCTCTTTAGTCCTTACAAAGATGACACTTTGCCTCATTGTGCAAAATACCTCCTCTGCAGCCGAGGCACCACACAACAAGATCCTCACGTCAGAGGAACTTTGCCTGCAGCTTTGGTTTGACGGAATGCAACTGAACAGCATCTGTATCACTGCGGATTATACACTCATTTTTTCTTCCAGCTCAAAAGCAACAAGACTGCAAGACAGACGACTGGATGCATGTAGCGCCATCAAATGCACAGCTTGAGTGCAGCGTCGTCATTAATAACAGCAGTTTAGGGCCCCCGAGTCCCCCTGCTACTGTATACCTGAACTGTCACTTGCATCATTTTCACCCAAGCCCTGCCTTCCAGAACAAATTAACGAGAATCATGTGGGTACGTCGAGCAACATGGCAGCACATCAGACGAGCTCAGCTCACCCACTGATACATTTTGCATATGCATCTAATGGCTGTTCACGACTTTCAGTGAATCAAATAATAATAATAATAATAATAATAATAATGGGGAATAGCTGCAGATGTTTTGACTATCAAAGAAATTACCACCAAGCTAACAGACAAATTACACAATATAAAGGATTTTGACTGCACTCTGCACAATAGTACTAAGTAAGCATTCAAATACACATGATTTTTCAGGCAATTAATCGCCATTTTTCATGGTGATTAATTGGAAATGGCATTGCCAAAAACAGAGCTGGTTTTGAGCAGGGGCACGATGGTAGATTGTAATCGGGCGGATATATACACTGAACTAGAACTAGCAAAACGTACATGATTTAGTTGATTAAATATGGGTCAGAATGGGGGGATACAACAATATGACACTTGTCAGCCTTAACCCGCTGCATCCCTGAACAGACAGTTTCACTATATAACAGCTATTTGGTTTTGAAAGCTACACTATGACCTCACTAATGGAAAATGTAAATAGAATGCAAATAGAAACTAAAAGCCGTTCTATTTGTAACGACGCTACTGCCCAACACTGAAAATAAAGTGTGTGTAGGTTGGTGGAACAAAAGAAAAAAGAAATATATATTTGTCCAAATGACTTGTGTAAAAACCGCACAGCTAAAAAGAATAAAACTGATATCAGGTATTTAAGCTATGTGTACAATTTCAACTAAAAGATTTTTTAGTTTCTATGCATACTACTGCAACATAATTTGTCATTCAGTATAAGGGTGACACCTCTATCTGTTTTCTATCATTTTATGTCCAGTACAGGATCACGGTGAAGTCAAACCGTATCCCAGGGAACATTGACATATTCTGGGATACCAATCCATCACAGGACACACACTCACGCACTCTGGGCAAATCAGAGACACCTTTTCAGATAACTGCATGTTTTTGGGCTGGGGGAGGGAAGCAGCCCCCAAAGGAAGCCCCCGTGATGTTAGGCAACGCATGAAAGCCTGTCACAGATGGGGACAGTTCTGGAGATGTGCAGCTATGGCTATGCGAGTGGTTTGAGAAACACCTTAAATGTGGCATTTCGGGGAAAATATACGTTAACGTAAACAAAACACGCACGAATACTAGAGATGATTAATTTGAAAACAAGCCTTACAAATTAAAATGGTACAGGGTCTCCCCTCCGAATCAACATCAAGATTTTTTCCCTGCGTTACGAAGCGTTTCATTACCTTTTGCTGCTTTTTCAGTTTTATGGGAACATACGGGACATAGTCCTCATCATCGGATCCACCTGAGCGTGGCTTTTCGTCCTCTTCCTGGTAAACCCTCTGAAACAAATCAAAGATAATAATTATACATGTTCACATGCTCAATAGCTCATACACAAGTCAGACAGAAAAGGGTGCATACAACATTAAGATTAGCTTTATTTAATCCAGGGGAAAATTCCGGTACGTTCAGCAGCAAGAAAGGCAGTACATGGTGCAAACACAGTAAACACAGTGCACACAGATTGTAAAAGCACACCAGAGTTTTCAATGGTAAAATTTCTCCATGGCGTCACACCACAGCAAAATCTTTACTGCCTCAGCAAAAAAAAAAACAACCAATTAATCATCTAATCAAATGGCAAGTGTTTAGCTACCTCCATAGACAGAACCAAATAAATAATAATAATAATAATAATTATAAAACATGCACAACAATGTCCTGAACTGTTTTCTGTAGTTAGTCCTTCTCCCCTGTTAAACTGCTCCTACACTAAACCTCTTGATCCACAGGACACAAATACATGAAATACTCCACAAAACGGATTTATTTAAATAACGGTGTTATTTAAAAAAATATATAAGATAAAAATAATTAAAAAAATATTGTTAGTAGCAGTATTAATACTATATTATTAGCAATTAGTATATATTATAATTATAAATTATACATATTAATATACATTATTAATAATAATAACACTCAATAGTAATAGAATAATTTATGCGTAAATAAGCCATGTTTAGTTAAAAAGGTAAAGAACTGGATTGTACAGTAACCAGATATATAAAACATTTTAGCGATTTTAATGCATCTTAGAGGTTACGTTGGAACTGCTGAACCAAGCTGCATTTTGCTGATGCAAACTGAAAAAGAGCACTTCAGCATAGCATAATGCATGTTAACAGCTAAAAAAAATCTGTAATAAAATAATAGAAATGTAAAGGTTTTTCTTGACTATCCACATCATGACTTAAAATGTAACAACATTTTAAAGACCCAATTTAAAAAAATAAATACAATTGAGCTAGTAATGTTTAGGCGCAGTAACATTATTTTCACTAATGCAGTGTAATGCTCCCAAGTAGCTTGACTTATACGACTAATACTTAACGAACAGTGGAGCAAAAAAGAACACTTATTGTGTTAGCATATTCAGTAAAACAAATGTTCATTCCAGTACATTACCTTCTCTAACTGGAATTTGCGTTTGCGGATAACGCATTCGTAAAATAAACAAAATTAGGCAATAAACGTGACCAAAAGAAGGAGAAGCCCACAAACCCTCATTTTATTTATAACCATATGTACAAATACGCGTATTTATCGCGTCAACATTTTAGTAAGAAGTAGTTTGTACAGCCTTTGGTATGTGTAGCTTTTCAACAGTCTTCCGGTCGACAGTGATAATAGGTATGTGTGTAGTCATGGCATTAGTACCAATAAATATGTCAACTGTGCTGCTTTTAACAATTATATTTAAGCAAATTAACACTGGATACTCAAAATAATCACACTGAACGCACAATACAATCGATTAGTATCAGAATGCATGTACTACTTCTACACAAGTCCCTAACATGTTAGTAATCATGATATAGAGGCACAGATTACTTTCTATTTAAAACAGCTTTCAGACATTACTCTAATTGGAGGCTGAAGGCTACTTTTGCTAATTACACTGATACAAAACCATCAGTGTACGACAACGTAGGGTTATTTTAAAACCAGATTAAAGCTTGTAATAGGATCGTAGGAGAACGTCTATGTTATTCTATAAACTCACCTTCCTCGGTTTGTTTTCTGAATCCATCGTGTTTTTCTTCGTTATTTAGTAAAAATCTGCGTTTTCCAACGTGCCGTTTCCTCAAAATTACTATAGCGACGTAAAAATTTCGCACTGTGGGAAATGATTCGGTCGCAGCATTTCCTCGTCATAACTACGAAGTCTGGTTAGGACAAAATTCATAGTCGAAGAAAAACGCCAAAAATGTCTCAACAGCACACGTAACGTTTCTCTACATACATTCACACGTTTAATAAAATATTCTTTAAATTATGTAATACTAGACAGAATCTATTTATAAATGTCTGAACTTTCTAAAGGGTATTCATGTTTTTTAAGATGTAGCAAATTTTCAGTAAAAAAATTGATGCTGCATTTGAAGAAACGTGACATTTTTTTACAATTAAACTGTGAAGTAATGTGGAAAAAAGCAAACACCACACATTTTTCCAAAATGGTTTTGTTTTAATCTTTCAGAATGAAAGATTTTTCACAGTATCAAAAATGAATAATAAAAAACAGACAGACCAACATACACTTGGCCTTTCATGGTATAGTATAAATCTACATTCCAAACCTTTAAGATAATGTCTTGTAGTTTCATATATCCAGGATAATATCAGATACTTTTGTGAAATATGAAAAACAAAAATTCAACAGGTAAATTAAAAATCTTTAAAACTCTTTTGTCAGATGCAGAACAACTTCCGTGTAACTAAACCTACATCCCAGCCCTCACAACACCAACGCTAACCTTGTTTCTTCTCAGAGGAGGACAGCCCAACTTTGAGACAGCAGAGCACATGACATTTCCAAGGGCATCAAGAACATCGAGACTCCCTGGTAAATGAAGCTGTTTGTACCATATTTGAGAGCTAGAAAGAAGAAAAAAGAGTTTCCTATGCTGCGAGTTGAGGAGCTTCTCTAACGTACCAGAGAGGCACCGTATGTAGAATGAAACAATGGATTGAAAAGTGGATACCGTTTAAAAATTCTGCTTCAAGTGCTGAAAGGGGGGACACATTAGTCCCGAATCATCATCAAGTCAAAAGGTCACAGTCCTGAAGTGCTCCGCTGGACCGTGCCCCTAGATACTCAACTGGAAACAAGCTTGAAATTGTTCACAATGTAGGCTTATGAACATATTAAGAAACACTTGATGGGTGACAAGCTTGACTAGTCTAGAGATTTTAAATAGGTTAAGTTTGAAGTATTTGATATTCTTTTTGCTTAAAAACATCATGCAAACTTCAATGTTTTTGCAGTAAATCCATGACACGTATTCCACTACGAAATTAAATCATGTTAAAAGTAGTGTTGCAATTTTGTCAGTTGATTAAAAAAAAAGTTAATCGTAGAAGAATGTTCTTTTACGAAATGGCAACAAACTGTGGTATGTGGGTCGTGTTACACCAGTCCTAATTTCACTGGTTCTCATACAAATTCCATAATTCAGCAAATTCATCAATAGCATGTGCCTCTTTTTAGTATGGGAATTACAACCCTTACATAATGCACAGCATTAAATTTTACATGCGATGTAGCTGACGAAAGGATGAAGTAGGTTTTGCTTGTAACCAACAGAATATTTTTCTTCAGTTTAAATCGTGATATATTTACTTTGTCTTTTGTATATAAAGGATTTCTCAAATTCTCTAAACTATTTTATTTAGGGAAAATGTATAAGATCATCAGAAAAAAAATGCCATGCTATAGTGGAAGTGTGAGAATGAGAATTAAACATGTAAAACAAGTTAACGGTGTGTAATCCAGTTCGTCAAAATATGCCACACTGGCTATAAAATGTTAAATTTAATATTACAGTAATTGTTCACAGAAATGGACTACCAGGTCTGTAACCAAAGACACGTTCTGGGGGTTATCCAATAAGCACACCTAATTATGAAAAAGAGGTGGCCAGGGAGAGTCTGGCACATGGACAGAGTCGTAGCTGTGAACAGGTGACCGTTGCATTGATACATAAAAGCCAGTTAAAATGTCCATAAAAGATCCATCCTTGGACTTCCTGGATCCGCTCAGTGACCCTCGGCTGGTTGAAGGAAGTAGTGGGAGTCTGCATCACAGAGAATATGTGGCCAAGCTGGTTTTGGTGGGACAGCCCTGCTGAAAAGTTGGGTCTCTCTGCTCACGGTCTCATTAAGGAGCCGTGCTTGAAGGAACCTTTTTGAGACTAAAGTTGGACCAGTTCACAGCCACCTTCGGGCGGGTCTGTTTCGCGGAATCCAGGCAAAATCTGGAGAAAACAGAGAGGATAGGTTTAGCTGTGGCCTCGCAGACTGAGTGTCATAAAGCTTATAGTGTCCCTGAAAGAAAACGTATCTGACAAAACAATGCATACCAGAAATGCCATTGCTGTATAATGATGTAATGTTCAAAGTAACACTAAACCCTTCAATCAATCTGCTGTCTGACTTCATGTCACGAAGCCCGTATCCTAGGGTGTTGGTCCTCTCCAATCAGATTAGGATTAGAGTAAAGATCAAATCCTTTTTATTTTCCATTTACACAAGTACAGGTACACTGCCATGCTTCTCCTCTGCTACCCCATCTTGTTCTCCATGAGAGACACAAACAAGTGAGAGCAAGCTGGGAGGTCACAATGCTGGGTTCCTGGAGCTGGGGCTTGAGGGCCTTGCTCAAGGGCCCACAGACATACGGCTATTCTGCTGTGGCAGGGCTCAAACTGGCGATGATCTGATCATAGGCATAGGGCGGAGCCACTCGGCACCCAATCACAGCAGTCAGGCTTCATTTTGTATAAAAACATCTCTCAGACACTCATTATCGAAGCACAAACAATATTAAGATGGGAACAAACTCTCCCCCAAAGGTAAACAGACAGAAGAACATCCAATCATTATGGTGAATTAAAACCTTCACACTAAACTACTGGGCTTGCCAGGAGTTTCATTTAATCTCCGTCTGACAAGTACACAGTTAATAAGACTTCCTATCTTACTATCCCCTTGTCATACCTGAAGAGACACTAGAGAACATCTGAAAGTAACAACGTCCTTGGCGGTATCATTTATTTATTTTTTTTATTGCTGCACCCTATTAAAGACTATAACGGGAAATTAAATAGCTTTACAATAATTAACATTAGATCATACTAGAAATGTTATTTATATAACTAAAATGTATTTGTGATAAGCCAAACAAGGACCACAGGCCCCCGCATGCTCCACCACATCCTGTACAATCTAACAGCAAGCAACATAATTAGCTTGATGAGTCAAAGGGGGCAACTGCAGTGAACTTTAACCCAACTTCACCCAGACGATTACAATTCAAAAGGAGCTGAGTCTCCAAACTAACCTGAACACGGGGGTGAAAAACATTCGAAAATCCATGGGAGTACAAGAAGAAAGTGCACAATCAACGCACACCAAGATTATTTTAATTATCCTTCGAAATGCAGCCTGCCAAATGATCCTTGTTTAGCTTGATTTTGGTGAAATAAACAGTCATTTCAATTTACAATTTGAACAAATTGTCACGTTTCAAATTCGTTCCCTGCAAAGGTTCTTATTTTGAATCAAAACACACAACTAAACCCTCCTTTTAACCCCATTAACAGCACCAGAAAAGCACTAACTATAAACAAATCTCAAAATTTAAGATTTTGAAGTACATGATGTACATGAAAGGAAACTTTGCTGATGGGAAAGTTTTTTCCGGCTTCCTCTTGTATTACCTCTTAAAGTATTCAACCTCTCTGTCAATCTCATCCATCTCTGTGGGATCCAGGTCTTTGGGGAGAAACACATCATCTGAGAAAAAGAGCAACACTCAGCTGACAGTGGCAAGAAACAGGCAACGTCCAGTAGGTGGTAAACCTACAGTAAAGCCCAACCTATCTCCCGTTTCTTTGGCTACAATATTTGAAAGGGATGCCCATGTTTGTCTCTGAATCAGGAAAGATGATAATCAGCTGGTCAACCGGAAGGAATGATAATTAAAATGGCACGATGCTGCCATCTAGTGAAACATGACTTCATTACAACGAGAAATACAATCATTTTCCGGGTTTTCTTCACATAGTATTCAGAGATATTTGCAACATTCGGTTGTGCAGAAAATGCATGAGTGCGCCGTCCCTTACCTATGGAGCTACTGGACCTGTCTGTCTTATTTTTGTTCTTCTTGCCCTTTCCTTTGTGTTGCTGGAATCCCATCGCTGTGACAGAAGGACCTTTCCCCTCCGATTCTTGATCCATTCTGTGCTGCTTGGAGCCTCGCATCTCCACGTCACTCTTCTCTGACGGTCTAGAGACTGCCGGGCTGGAGGCTCCACCAGAGTTCTGTGCGGGTACCTTACTCTCCTCTGACCTCTTTCCCAAAACTCTGTGCATCTCTACAGGAGGAGGTTGGGACTGCAAAGCCTGTTTGGAACCCAGTTTGGAACTGATCCCCAAACCTGAGGCCTTGGTCTGAGTCTCCTTGTTTTTATGCAGTTCATTCGCAAAGGCAGCTTTGAGGACCTTAGTGTTCTGTTGCTCCGGTAGACACTGTTCCTGCTGCTGCTTCTTGCCCTTTTTCACTTTTCCACTGAAGCCTGCTGAGCATTTAGAGTCCGATGCCTCCTCCCGTGTCTTGGATGTCGGGGCCGCGACCTGTGAGACCAGAGTGGAGCTGGTGAGCTGGCAGCGCTCGGGGGAACGCACACGAATGAGCTTCGAGAGGTTTGGCGTGGCGTGCAACCGCTGGACGTCCTGACTGTTGGGGGCGGCGTCCTCCCACCCATTGAATAAATGGCTTTTGCAGCCACCCAGTGTGAGAGGAGACAGGTCCAGGTCGATCTGTTGCAGATCTGAGGACCCATTGACGTGAGACAGCAGGTGGTTGCCCTCCAAGGTGGCTGCCTTCTTGGGGAAGTCGTTGACATCCAGATTGAGGTCGTACATACTGAAGGAGGCACGGATTGAGTCCTTTATGGTGTTCTTGATCTCCTCTAGACGGCTGGTGAGGAAGCTGTTGACTCGTTCCAGTTCCAGCTGTGGCCAATCGAGTAAGCGACCTGCCTCACTCTCTGAGGTGGCAGGGGTGTCCTCCAGGGGCTCTGACAGGGATGTGTGGGGGGCGTTGCAAGAAGCCTCTGCAGGGCTCTGTTGGGCCTTTTCCTTCTCCTGGAGAAAGATAAAAAAAAATTTATACAGTGAATGAAATTTCTACATCATGATTTCTAAAATCAGAACTGGGGCCTCAAGCTTTGAAAAGGTATCGCCTAATATTTTTAAGCATTATCTACATGCGCAAAAGTTTGTGCTTAAATGTTAAGGAGCCAGGACAAGCAAGCAAAGGTAGCCTGATAAAAATGGACCAGCGAGTCTCCAGCCAGGCTCAGCTTTGCCCGGGAAGGTCCTGCCTTTCCCCAACAGCGTACCTTCTTCTTCTGTTTGTGGCGCGCACGCTTAGCTGCCTTGGCGCTGTTGACAGGCTTGGGCTCCGTGCTGTTGATGAAGTCGAGTAACTCGTCTACATCCCGATGGTCGATGGCGCTGGGTGCGACCACGTCGGAGTCAGTCCGTTGGGGCAGCTCCTCCTTACGCCGCGTCAGCTGGGAGCGAAGCCTCTCCCGGATTTCGGTGAAGTTCCGGCTTGTCGGTGCCGCCGGGGGCTAAAATAAATCACGTTATTCTCACCACGTGTCTCAGTCAATATTTCGCTAAAACCTGTCATTTGGGCGGAATACTGTCATCGACACACTAGATACATTAACATGGTTCAGCCGTGTGCATGCAAATGTTCCAGTACTTACTGATCTGTTCATATGTAAAATTCGGCTGAAATATAAAAATCTGGGTACACATTTAGTGATTAGTGCCTAGGATCAGTTAGCTCACAGTGTAGCACAAGGGGGGGGGGGCAGCTCACCGCGTTGTGACCAAAGAACTCGCAGTAGCAGCAGTCGCAGTACTTCCCATCCTTCTGGTTGGTGGATGATGAGGCACATGAGCTCCGCTCAGAGCTGCTGTCCTCGTCCTCAACCTCTTCCACTTCGCAAGCAGGGTGGCATGCGGTCCCATTCGCCAGCTTGTGCCCTTTACACGCCTGGTCCCTGTAATGCACAATAACAAATACTAACTATGAACATGTTTTGTAAACTACCTGGTTAAGGAATAATAATAATAATAATAATAATACATTTTATTTATATGCGCCTTTCAAAGGCACTGAAGGATGCCTTACAAAGAGTAAAAACACACAAAACAAATTAGCAAAATATCTAGGCAATAAAAGACATAGCGACAATTATTAAATCAAGCAAAACAACGAAACATTGAAATAAAGTAACAAATACGCAACATTGTTTCACACACACGCAACATTGTTTCACCTGTGTAATTTTTCACGAGCAGACATTACAGTATTTAACTGCAGAAAACGGTTAAAAAAAATAAACGTAGACTGTAATCCATCCAGGAAGTCGCTACTGTTTTGCCACACTAACCTGCAGGCTGCAGCAGACAAGTGTCCCGCATTCGAAGAGCTGACAGCTCCATTGCTGTGGCCATTGCACGGGTGGCTGCACCCAGAGAGGGAGGCACCAAGCTTAGTGTGTTGGCTGTTGACAGCAGGAATGTGGGAGTTCTTGCACACGCCGGGCTTGAGCAAGGAAGCGGGGCTGTCCGGACCCACCGACAGCTTAGACACCGGCACGTGGAGGTTTGGTACCAGGGGCGTGAAAGGGGCGTGCGTGGTCAAACCCGAGCCGGGCGAGGGAACGTGGGTCTGCTGGCCAGAGGCCGCTTTGGGCGGGAGGAGAGATGGATGGTGGGAGGACAAGCCTGTGGGACTGTTGGGTGGCACTGCTAGGTCTGGGTGCTGATGGTGATCGCTGGAGTGAAAGGCTTCGCCTGGAAATCAGTGGAAACGTATTTACCCCGGAGCCGCACTGGGACCGGACGCCAAAAAGGCGGGAATGAATAAGACTTTCACCTGGAGGGGTCGGTCGGCGGCACATTGTCTTGAAGTGCTTGGGGGTGGTCTTGCAAAGGTCAGAGGAAGCAGAGATTGGGGAGCCGGGAGACGTCACAGAGGAAATCTGGGACGCTGGGTGACTGTAGGGGCAGACCTTGGGCCCCGCCGACTTGGCTGACTTCCCAGGTGCCTCGTGAGAGGCTCTTTTTTCGTGGCAGGTTGGTCCAATCGTTCCACCTGGTACAAAACCGAACACACTTAATTACGGAACAGAACCAGTCAGAAAAAAAACCTTAACATATTCTTGATTTGTTTTAGAAACAGGTTTACGAAAGAAAAAAAATAAACACTGGTTATACCAGTTACACAAGTCTATCAGAGAACACTTTTAATGACATTCTCACAAGGTCATTCTAACACCCACAGTAATACCCATTCATGTTCTCGGTGCACCTTTCTGACTGACTAAGATCCCTTAAAATATCAGCGGAGAATCAGGAGGAGGGTGGGGGGTTTACACAAGCGGCATCAGGTCGGCGGGTGGGAGCTGGCCGACCTTGCGGGTGAGAAGTGGCACTGTGGTTGCAGAGCGACGCCCCGTTGCTGTGTGGCGAGTTCCAAAGGCCGGAGAGCTTGCTAGCGGACAGGAAGGAGCTGGGGTCCCACTCCCCCGAGGCCTGCTCTGGGTAGCCATTGCCACAGCTCTGCGATTTGTAGGAAGACGGGTGGGACAGGGGGACCTGTGAAGGTCAGAATAAAGAATGCCAGGGGAGTTAAAGATGGGTATAAGTATAGGATTTCATTTACGTCTCAGGTCCCAGAATGAATATGTTCTGTATAAATGATGCAGGATTTTATCACAAGAATCCCATGTAATAGGGTTGTCACCTTTTAACCAATATTTGAACATCCGTTCGAACACTATACGAAACATTCAAAGCCGTACTATGATTAACCCATTCCAATTTTAAAGTGTCACTGTAGCATATAAGCACATTAGACAGTCTGTTGCAATTTTGTCGTGTGCCATCTACAGAGTCCCTAAATGGTCAGGGTGGTACAATATTTTTTGAAATAGTCTTGTGATCCCTTGCAATACGTTTGCGTTCCCTCGCAATAGTTTTGCAATCCCGCTGCATTGCCCACTTGCTATTTCCTGCAACGTGACAGCAAGGATAAAGTGTGCTTTAAGCATTAAAATATGGGGGTTAATGTACACCATGTAACTTTAATATTATGTGTTTTTACATGTATTTATTAATAATTGCACTGCATCCATTCACCGCCAGTGACTTTTCCACAGATGAGGTTTAAACTAACTTGCTTTCTGGAATATTTCAGTATAGATCCACATATCACCACACACAGTCCATTAATTCTATGTTTTGTACTTAAAATTGACACAGTACAGTTATTAGTAGTAACGCAAAACTATTACGATGGAGCACAAAAGTATCTCAGAAAAAATTTCCCCACCCTGACCTCTTATTCTATGTTGCGTTTCATTTTGGGTTATTTTTTTTTTGGGGGGGGGTCAAAGGTATTCAAATATATTCCAACAAATAGAGTCACATTTGAAATTCCTTCAAAAATTGACAGCCCTACCATGTAAGGTGCCACATAAAGTGTAAAGTGCCTCGGGGCGACGGTTGTGAAAGGCGCTATATGGAAATAAACCAAATTCAATTTGTTTTGTTGAAGGGCACCTTGTTATTTAAAAACACATACAAAAGAAGTGACAGCTGTAAGTCAGTCAGGAAAGGACATGAAATTGCATTTTTCTCAAGACATCAATAAAGCCAACGTTATTTTCCCATTATAACGGAATCATTCAAAATTCTATCCATCCATCAATTACCACTCGCTTATCCAAGGTTCGAGTCGCGGGGGTGGCAACTTCAGGAGAGATACCCAGACCTCCCTCTCCCCAGCTACCTTTACCAGCTCTTCAGGGGTGATGCCTGGAGGTGTTCCCAGGCCAACTGGGAGGTATAATCCCTCCAGCATGTCCCGGGTTTGCCCCGGGGCCTCCTCCCTGTAGGACATGCATGGAAAGTCTCTCCAGGTAGCAACCCAGGAGGCATCCGCGCCAGGTGTCCAAACCACCTCAACTGGCTCCTTTCGACGTGGAGGAGCAGCGGTTCTACTCTGAGATTCTCCCGGATATCCAAACTTCTCACCCTCTCTCTCTGAGGGAATTGATTTCGCTAAAGAGCCCAAAGCACATGTACCTGTGACCCGCCTACCAACACTGCTTTTAAGTTTAGATTTCCTTAGAAGAGCCTAAGACTCTCATGAATTGCAGCACAGAAGCCTGTAATGACCCTCGAGAGCAGGGTTTCCCCAATTTCGGTCCTGGAGAGCAAGTCTACAACACAGTTTGCAGATTTCCCTGCTCAAACGCATTTTAATCAGCTAACTGCCAGGGAAATCTGCAAACTACTGGGCAGCCTGGCCCTCCGGGACCGGAATGGGGTCCCGAGTGGCGTAGCCCTCCTTACCGGCAGCTCCTGGGCAGCCTGACGTTCTTCTTCCTCCACGCTCTTGCGGCAGCTGTGGCAGATCCAGAGCGGCACCTCACCCAGCAGCGACTGTGACAGCGAAGGCACGGCGTCGGCCAGCTTGCGGCCCGGCGCCTCACGCAGCAGGGCCTGAGAAAGTGCCGGCACCGCATCAGCCAGCCTGGTCCCGGGGCCCGGGGGCCCGCCCGTGGGGCCCGCCCCCCAATCCTTGAACTCGCGGTGGCAGATTAGACAGCAAGTGTGCATGGGCTGACTGCTGGAGAGGGGCAACGTCTGCAATGAAAAGGAAAGGCGGCATCGTGTGAGCGCCGCATGCCATGGCAGACACACACGCACCAGATGGCTGCAGGTCCAAACGGGCACTCAGCAATCTTCAGCCTGCGTTTAGTAAATATTTAGTAATTATATGGTCAAAGTGTAACGCAAGGCAACCTGTTACCCCCTCGACTGTCTGCGATCTTTAACAAAATCGGGGGACTATCAGTTGCCACCATATAATACCTAAAGCATACATACAAACAAAGCCTCGTAAGTTAGCGTTAAGGCATGGAAGCTGCGGATAAACACGGATGGAAAAAACTAAGACAAATAAATGCGAAGGAAACAATTAAAGGGGAAAGATTAGGAAAATTTAAGGTAAAATGTGCCCTTGAGAGGTAAAGTGGGCTGTCCCACAAAAACAAAGTTTTGAGAAAATGAGCTCCAAAGCTTTTTTTAAAAAAAAAAAAACAGTGTGCCTATACCCTACAATTGATATATATCATAGGTAGCACAGATCTCGGTATATTTAAAAGATAGATAGACCCTCAATAATTAATATTGGACACTAAACTTATTTTTGACTGACATGTGGGACAGCCCACTTTACCTCTCAAGGGCAGAAATATCCGATGTAAACCAATCAGTGTGGAAAATTGCGAATAGTACTTGACTATTATTAAAAATGCTGAATTACCGGCACTGAAAGGTTTAAAAAGTGATTGCGGGAGACGCGAAATTCCACAGTCACCGAGTAACATGGAAGTGAGGCTGGCTGCCTAGACTAAAGATGCCACAATTCTTTTTGCTCGTTTTTTTTTAATACCAAAAATTATGTATTTTTAGCATAGCCGTTGTCCAAAAACATGGCCTTTTAATTCTTCACTGGCAACTCATAAATAACCAAAAGTGTGAATGTCAAATCTGGATGGGCAACTGTATCTCAGATGCCAAGAGAACATGGGGAAAATTTGGGGTGGGGTCAGAGTCCGAATCCCTCACTGCACGAGTCAGACAGGATGGACAGTCAGGTTACTCTCTGCCCGACAGCTAGTCTCCAGTGTTTGGGTGTGGCTGAGTGACCAGTGCTCTCCTTCAAGTGAGGCCTGTCACTTTGTGAAGCCTGCAGGTCATGGCCTGAAGAGGAGCTGGGAAATAAGAGCACAGACAGACCAGAGGCCCACCAAACCGCCAGAGCTACTGTGCATTGGGAAAGGCTAATTGGCCACGGCGAACTGGTGAAAGCTGAGATTTATTGAGAGAGAGAGAGAGAGAGAGAAAGCTTTTTATTAGAGAGGGGGATAAAGAGGCTTAAGCATTTCTAATTCTCATTGTATTCAGTCAAAATTAATTAGGCATACTAGAAGACTACCAATAAGTCTAAAAATTAACGGTAAAAATCTATCCGATAAACCGCAAGATCATTTCCATACATAGAAAAAAGTAAGAAAAAAAACTGAATGACACAAATCCCAACTGAACATTTCCCAAACAGCATTCATACACTCTTCAAAAACTTCCCAACTTTGAGTAGCGGTTGGTTCTTCTTAAACCATCCAACTAAACCCTTTGTTCAGCCTTCTGGACTCAACTGTCCTTCACTGGTACGTCGCAGAATGCAAGAGTTTTCGAAAATGGCATGAGCCAGCGTTATATCTGAACTCAAATGAATGGCGGCCCTAGACCCTGCACTTTTGTTTCTCACATCAGATACGCAGTTATCGATTCCGATGAACTGTGGCCAGTTAGTGAGGTGCACCTCAGAGCCAGACAACGATGGTACTCTCAACATGAATTACCCTGAGCTTCTCCCCCAGAAGGGAAGGCTGAACAAGTAAAATGTTAGAACACAGCTGACAAGTGAAGGAGGACAATCCTCATGGCGGTGATAGACTTGTACAGGTGCTGTTAGGTTCCGTGAAGCAGATACAGGATAGTATCTTCGGCACATCTGTGTGCGTCTAATATGCAAATAGTGACTCTGCAAGTTTAAAGCATCAGAAACTGTCTTTCCTGTTTAGGAATAAAATGAAATGTTGCAGAGTTTTAAGGATTCTTCAAACTGGTCTGAGTCCAGATTACTATGGCCCTGGATGTAGATCATGGCAAGGTGCAAGATTCAAATACTTCTGACATAATTTCAACCAGGTTACCTCTAGAGCCCAGCAGTTTGATGGATATCAGACTTTGCTCTTTCACACTTATCTACCTACCTGATCTATACACCTGTCTGCCGCTTTACTCACACTGCTGCCTTCCTGCCAATCTACACCTCCAATTTCCTTTCACACCATATCACTGAATTAACCTCCATTAAACTCATGCAAGAACCCGATAATTAAAGACATCTGACTAACATTTACCCCTTAAAAGTGAAAGGGTTTGACAGGTGTGGCAAATTTTAAAATATGCAAATCCATGATCAAAGTGAAGCAGTAATTCCTGGTTTAAAACTGGATGACACAAAATACCACTGATTCAAAAGTGCTGTCACAATGTGGACCATCTGTCCTATAGAGAAGGATGACAGAATATTAGGCCAAAACCAGAAGGAGATCTTCATTGGGAGGACATTTCGACCACATTTATACTGTGTTTATTCAAAATAAAAATTATTATGGAGTCATTCCACTTTAATACATCATCCATCCATCCATCCATCATCTGCCGCTTGGTCCGGGATCGGGTCGCGGGGGCAGTAGCCTCAGCAGGGAG
>JAODJX010000002.1:8836022-8846368 GCA_026776945.1 Isichthys henryi
CCCAGACAACATAGCTCCTGGGATCACTGTAACACGCAAACCCCTCCACCACGATAAGGTGTCGGCTCCAGGAGGGGTACATCAAATCACCATTTTTGATTTTGCTTAAATTTGGCTTGCAGAGTCCATATACCTTCCTGAGCTCAGAAGTATTTCAATTCCATCCATCCATTTTCCAAAAATGGATTCATTTCATCCATCCATCCATCCATTTTGCAAACCTCTTATCCTTCTGGCTCGCGAGGAGGCCGGAGCCTATCTCGGAAGCTATGGGCACGAGGCATACATGGGATCATACACACACATGCACTCCTACGGGCAATTTATTAACTCCAATTAGCCTCAGCAAGTCTTTAGATTGTGGGGGGGGGGGAAACCCAGAGGAAATCCCACAATGAGATGGGGAGAACATGCAAACTCCACACACGTTACCCAGGCAGAGACTTGAACCCGGGTCGCAGAGGTGCTAACCACTGCACCACCATGCCGCCCCTATTTTAATTCCCTTTGAAATATAGCTCCTTTTCTACCCCATGGGTAGCAAATTAAAAAAAAAGTCATTCATACATTTTCTTATGCAACAGCTACATGGCTCAACTTTTTGATGGTATAGTACAGTACACGTAACCTAAGACACACCATAGCCTGGCTTAGCCTACCTTAAACATGATTAGAACACTTACTTTAGCCTACAGTTGGGCAAAAACATTAACGCAAATTCTATTTTCTAATAATAATAGTAGCTTTAACCACCCACCATCCAGCTACCTAACTAATTCTGTCCAAAAAGATTTACAAAGATGTTTTAGAGTGAAAAGGCAGGAAAGCATAAGTTGCGAGATGAAAACCGACGTTACTTCTCTTAAACATGCCATTAACTTAATTCACTTAATAAACTTTTTACTTGTTTATACCTGAAACAATCCAGGAGTGAGGGTTTAAATGAACACCAGAAAACCCTAAATTACCCTTTCTTATGTTCTACTACACGTTTAAACTACTGAGAAATGGACTCTATATATTTGATATAAAGTGATTCTGGTACTTATTACAGCAGGACAGACCTGGGATTTGAACCATCAGGACAAATCTTTAACCAACACTGCACACTACCACCTACTGAGCGATGAAAGAAGCTTCAAAACCCAACTATTTTCTCTATGTGTTGATTTTAGGCTCAGCCAGTGTCACTTAGCAGGCTGGAATCAGTAACCTAAGAATCTGGTCAGTTAGACAGCTTTATAAAATCTTACATGGTCTGCATCCTAGGAGTGTCTTCTGCACATAAATACATGATTTGTTAAAAGTTTCTATAAAAGGTATCTTGGCTCCACTGTCTGACCCTCCTAGCCGATGTCGGAAATTTAAGTATCTCACAACTGCATACCATTCCTAAACATATTCCGGGTGAGCCTGTCCATACCACCCTCCGTAGTCAACAGGCCTCAAGTGTCTTTCTCTATACATACACCCTATGAAAATGTATCGCCACATTGCTTAAAGCTATGAAACATGAAAAAACTGAAGAGTGAAGTGAGAGGACTGAATGGTCTATCAGTCTACTTCACCGGACAGGAGCAGGTTTGAGGTGTTTACGATCAAGATTAACTTTACTGATCACGGGGAGGAAATTCCGTCCCACAAACTGCAATAAGAAAAAGCGCCCTCTTTTATTCACACTATATTAATATTCCACCAGTGATCCATTGTACCTGGAACAGTGGAAGTTGGTGGGTAACCCAAACTTTAGTACCAGTCCTATGAAACAAAAACCAAGCCATCAATTTTGACTAATTCAAAAATATGCACATAGCGATGAACCTTGAAATGTAAAATTGACCAATTCAAAAAAATCACCTATAACCAGCAGTGTATTGCTGGGACGATGTGCCAAGGTAATCAACGTAATTGATTACACACGTACGCCGATTAGTGCCGCGTGTCCATGTATCATGTCATCGCGAACTATAACGAGGGCAAGATGGAAGTAGCTAGTAATGAAGATCCCACTCTCTAAAAGACCATGGACAAAAGTCTGAAAATATTTCAATGAAAAACCCAAGTAGTGCTGCGTTAATGTGAAAATTTTGACCAATACTAATTACCGATTTTGTTTGTATTATTATTTTTTGTCTAATATCACCAAAACCAAAAAACCAGGTAACATTGGAGCCACTCTTCAAGCTGGTGGGGTTGCCAGTGCATATTATGTGACATTTGTATTCTATGGAATATGAAAGATCGATATGCCGTCCAGATTTCATAATAAATTATAAACACGTGGCGGTCCAGTACTTTCAGACCTCCTGTAAGCAGTGAATGAGTAATGCCAAGTCCAGCACTACATTCAATGCAATGATCTCCATCATTTTAGCTGCTGTGTCTTTAGTACTGGTGCTGCTAACTTTGAATATTGATCAGATTCAAATACCAGCTGGTGATATCAGCCAAGACTGACACAGGGCATAAGGCTAGACCGCTAAACAGATGCTACCCGAGTACTATTAAAATCGGATTCAAACTGCACTAGTCTGTTACATCACTAGCGTTAACTGAACTTGAAAGCTGACTTGACTGTTCATACTGATATCCAACCGACACTGCACAAGTTTGTCATATCGCCAGTGTTGCTTGAACTCTGTCACCGTCAACTGCAGCCCTTTACTCCTGAACTGGAATCATTATAATTTGGAAAGATTTTTAGTCTGCTTACCTTGTTCTTATTAGACAATAAAATGTTGACACTGATGATGTTTAATGTTAATTTTTGGTATTCAGTCATTAATGTTTTTTAAATGCCGTGATCACATTTTTATGAATATTTATAGATTATTATTTTGTCTGGTTTCTGGTTCTTAGATGCCATAATTTTCAAAACGTTAGCATAAACCAAGGTTGTGAGGAGATGCTCGCTAGAAATCATCTGCCATATATGCGTATGACAGAAAACAAAACCAACATACTGAATTTGTCTGAACGATTTACATGGATAAGTGGGGACCTTTCAGCTATCAGAAATAACACTTAAAGAAGCCAGACTAAAAATACTTGGCATTTTACAGCTGACTATGTTAACTGTCATTTTAGCAGTATGAACATAAAAACAGAAAGCTTGCCTGGAGTGTGCAATAAATTAGGGATCAAGTCGTAACGAGGGAGAGTGACAGTAGGAACCACATTCAAAATCTGCAACTGTTGCAGCCAAGTCTAGTTTTTCCACTGTAAAAGTCAGTTTTTTTGGGGGAGGAGTTCTTTATGAAAACCTTTGGCATTATTTCAGATACTGATTACACAGGCAGTGCAATTTTTAGAGAATGTGTGTGAAATTGTAGAATCTTTTCAGCACTGCCAAAGTGGTCAACAGCACACAGCCAGAAACATGTTTAAGCAATTCATAACGTAGGCATCGTGAGCCTTTTTGATTGGATATTGTCTAAGCTATATGAATATGCACAACATATTGTATATCTCAACATCATCTCATTATCCTCTAGGCTCCACATGATTGGTCTGAAGACCACAAAATAAATTAAAAGCACACGTGGTAAAATTTGTGTGGGGATTTAGAGAGCCTAGCAGCAAATAAGGTCTCCCCAGGGTATTTCCAAGGGGGCAGTCTCAGGTTAAATCAATTTCCATTGTACACCATAGCCCGTTTGGGTCCCGCGATGCTAAATGTGCATCCTCCACCGACATATGCACTCTGAGTAGATATACAACCGCTCTTCTTCCATTTTAATGGGCTAATACGGTGCTTCTCGGTTACACGTTTCAAAGCTGTCGCTCTAGAACCAAAAGTTACCCTGACCCGATAGACCAGGTAAGACACACGAAAAGTTAAGACGCAAAATCAGACTGGAAAGATCGTTCAGATTACCATCGCGTTTTGGTAATAACCTGCAAATACTAACAAAACCCAATTTCATATATATGCGTGTGTGTATGTATGTGTGTGTGTGTGTGTATATATATATATATATATATATATACACACACACACACACACTAGGAGGCTGATACCGCGGGGAAAATATATGCACTTTCATTAAGGAGTGACCTTAATCTTAGATGGGGTTAGCTCTCGCTTAAAAGTGAATCGTCGGCAAAACCTAATAATAGGACAACCCGTTTAAAAACGACTGCGATACTTAATATATACAAAATACAAATATATAATTTAAGGGGATGAAATATTCATGGGCTCTCGTGAGTATCAGAGCAGAGCCCCGCCAGCAGGACTGGTCCTAGCCGATGTGGCGCCCTAGGCGAGCATCAAAGCCGGCGCCCCCGGCCCCCCAGTCCGTGGCAAAGTGAAACTGACTGGCAAGTCGGCGCCCCGTCAGAAGTTTTGCGCTCTAGGCGGCCGCCTATGTGGCAGTTAGCCAGCGGACAGTGTCTGGTGTAGGTGAGAGCTCATCTCGCCTTTCCCTTTCATTTCACCCAGGCTGACTGCTAAGCGATGCGCGGTACCGACTGTACGGTGCGGATGGATGGATGGATGGATGGATGGATGGCACGGTAACGGCGGCACGCGTAGCAGCACCGAAAAGCAGCGAGAATAAACGCAGAAATACGCCGGAGAGTATGAGTACGTGCGGGCTGAATCTATCCGTGTGTGAGAGTGTGAGAGAGTGAGTGTGTGTGTGTGTGTGTGTGCGGCTAGCGAGCTGGCTGCTATTGTGCTGCTCCGCCCCACACACTATTTCAAACGAGTAAAATCGGACATTCAGTGCCGCTATCCTCACACTCCGCCAACCTACATAAAAGCAAGACGTCAAACTCGCGTTTTACTCAACAAAACACACGGCAGTTAGCAGAAAACGCGAAGCCATTCCGGCTACCTGGTTCGCCCTGGGCAGCCGCTCCAGCCCCGCATCCCCGCCACCAGCGCCAGCTGCATCGCTGGGAGAGACGGGGCTCTTCGCGGAGCCCTGCTCTCCTGTCACCGGCTCCTTATTCCCCACACCTTGCTGCTTGCTCTTCTTCCTGGCCATGATACTAGATTTCCTGACACGCAGCGACCCAGTTTTCAACAGTTTATGCGTGTGAAAGAGCACAGTTTTAATTCTCCCAACACCAGACACCGTCCCAGCCTTCTCTAGGCAAGACAACAGCCAATATGGCGGAGTGCTAAGCAAACCGTGGGGTTCAAAGGTCACATAGAGTACGGGCAGGACGGCCTGGGTGCGGAGCCGGGCGAAGACGCATGATCTCACCATCTTAGTAAGGGCACCAACTCGCAGGTAAGCCTTTAATCCAGACCCGCAGACGATATATTGCACATGTAACATATTCCCTATTTTCAGATGAATTCTCCCTTATATCTTGTGCAGGCATTACAATACTGAACGTTACTTAATATTGTTATATATTTTACATACAGCATATGCATGGTAGATCAATGGGTCTCCCTGCAGGATTTTCCCCAGCACCTGAAGACATGCCGTACTGGTGATTTTTTTAAATTTAAAAAAAAAAAAACTTATTTTAAGGGTGCTCTGCTATTGTGCATTTAATTTAATTCCCCATCCCAGTGCATTGTGTCCAGTCGATAGTTTTGCTAAAACACTACTGCTCTTCCAAAACTGTTATACAAATACAAATGCTGAGTGCATGTGTTCATTCCTATCACTGTTTATTTTGATAAAGTACATGTCTTCCCCTGGTTTGCTGGAAGAGACTGCGATGGCTGTCCAACCAACATCTACAGCTCAGATTCTTCAAACCGTCATATCGTCATCCCTACCAAACAATCCATGAATTCTACAGTAATCTTGCAACTTTGATGTCATGAAATATGTCAGATATTTCTAAGTGCTGAAGTAACCAGGGTATGTAGACTCTTCTTCTACAAAAACAGTACCCTAACCCTAACCCTAAGCCTAACCCTAACCCTATCCACAGTTAAAATCCCATCTCGCAAGCCTGTTGATATGTTTTTTAAGGACATTACTTGCAGTGCAACAACTTCTCTGGTTTTATATTTATTTATTTACTTTGTCTATATCTGTTTGTTTAGCAAGCAAAAATCATTATACAAAAAATACAGACTCCATAACATGCATGGATCCCTAACCCCACTGATCCAGGTATGCTCCACCTCTAAATAATCTTTTTTACACTTTATACACTAAGCCAGATTTTATCTTACTGGGGCAATTTTCGTTAAACGTGTATAGTATGTCAACCTGGGTTTTACTTCACATTTAAACTGATAACATTTTAATCATAAGTTAGTTCCTTAACCAGTGTGCCACCTGCTGGTTTTCCTGTGCCTAAGCACGCTACTCCTCATGTCCACTGACAGCTGATTGTGAACCATGTGAAGTTCAAGACATAATTTTAGGCTTTAGCCCCTATTCCATAAGCAAGCTCACTAATAAAGCTTAAACCACACATTGAGCCACTAAAATTGCTATCAGTGAGGGAGCTTATGATGTTTACATATTTTAGCAAAGGTCAAAAAGCTGTTTTTTGGTAAATTAATTGTTTAGATTCATATTGTCTTGGAAGCAACAAAATGATCAAATAAGAATTCCATGCAAAACAAAACTGCATGTTGCAGTTTTAATAGTAATAACCGTAAACCATATCACTGACTGCCTGTGGTCTTTCACAGAATCTGATAAATGTACCACAGACCCAGTGCAACTGCCGTTTGCTTTTAGAATTTCCACTTCTGAGTCTGGCGCCTGTCTATGCTTTTCATTTTAAATAAAACAATCTATTAACCCAAATCAAATTGATTGGTTTGGCTAATGTATGTTAAATGTTGATTAACGGCATTTAAACACTCTTGAATACATTTCATCAGCACATTCACATACGTGTATAATTCAGAACTTTGGAACGATAAACTGCCATTGCATGGCCAAAATCAAGTCTATAACTTGGAGAACTCAGTTTAATCACATACAAGTTTACTAAGTTAACTGGATCTAGTACTACAGCTAAGGAACAAGCGAATTTGCTTCACTGTATATTTCCAGGTGAGTGAAGGTTAACTACAAAAAAAAAGGACAGAGGAAAACGATGTGACGCAACACGCAGTCAGTGCTAGAAAAAGGCGTGGAGGAACAAGCAAATACACGCCGAGGCAGACTAGACGCGAGAAGGACTCGCTGTTTGGGATTTTCCCGACTAGCCATAGTCGCTCGTAGGTGATTTGGCGAGAAGTTAGAAGGAGCGCTCATTTATAAGCCTAGTACAGCGGGAAAGCCTGGTAGGGTTTTGGTGGCGACAGTCTAAGGAATGTATTAATGTCTACCTGTCTTCATAGAGGATATAGTTATTACAGAACTGGCGGACCCGGGTACTGTAAATTGGCGAAAACTTTAGAACTATATTTGTATAAATGCGAAGGAACCGTGCCAGTTTACAATGCGAGTTTAAGATCTGACTTTAATCGAAAGAGAGAATCTGAAACTTGGATATTGGAAGAAAAAGGCGAAGGCGGCGTGATATGACACGGCGCCTCGTTGAAGTTGACCTGAAAAGCGCGTCGCTGTGCGGTGGGGGGGGGGACAAGCGATCAGACCTCCTAGGAGTCCGATTCGGTGATCGGAGGAGGAAAGCGATCGAACCGCGGAAAAGTCCGTTTCGGTGGTGGTGGGGGAAGTGATCAGCCTGCCGAAAAGTCCGGGGGGGGAGGAGAGAGTGCGCAAATAATTCGCCCAGGAAGGTGAACCGATTTCTCTCTTCAGATCCATTTGCGTGACGCTGAAGCGAACAACTTTAACTTGAACTAAAAAGGAAACAAAGTACACAGTAAGCAGGCGATCACCCCCCAAAATGAAGTTTCCAAACAGTCAGCGCGGAGTTCAAGTGCTGGTCCAGGATTAGCTTGTTGTCAGCGGTGTCAGATCGAGTAACTAAGTGTGTATAATAAAGCAAGTGGCCAACTTGTCGGGGGATCGGGCAGATAACATGCTGTCATCTCTCATGAAGCGCTGGTTGCACAGGCCCAAGGTAAGGCAATATTTAATTCTCTTTGACAAAGTTTTGGGATTGCGTCAAAGTTTCTTCTTATTTTCAACCCACGATCTTCCTGATAGATGTATAATTACTCATAGGAAATGGTGACTGATTTGAAAAATTTATTTTGACATTCTTTTTAAATTGTTTGCCATGGCTGACTTAGTAGGAGGGTCGTAGTGGGAAATGTGTGTGTGTGTGTGTGTGTGTGTCTGTGTGTGTGTAATATATATTAATTTTTGAGCTTCACTGAGGACCTATTTACAAAGTTGCGTTAATACATGTAACGATCAACTAGATTAAAAGCCAAAAGAGTTTGTGTAGTTGAAATAGTTTCAACATTTTAAAATGACTTTTCTGTTTTGAAGGATGGGTGTTTGTGTGTATTTCGTGTATGATCAGTGAACCTAAAATTCATGAAAGAAACATTTCAGGAATATTTCATCTCCTAAGTGTTAGTAGTGACTGGTCAGTTTTTGAAGTGAATCGCTCTAATCGGAATAGAGGGGTCATTTTTCTGTTCCAGAAGTAGAACAGAGGGCAACCCAGTAGCTATGTTAATTCCATAGCACATGACCAAAAAACGACATGGTCTGGTTGGATATGTCATTTATATGTGTTCTAAAAGTAAGAGTTTAATGTAGGAGTGTGTGAAATCAGTTATGAAATGGCATAATTCAGATTCTGTGTATGCCAGTGATTTTAGTAACTTTGTTTGTTTGTTTGTTTATTTGGTGCGTGATATGTGACAAACCTGGAATTCACAACAGTGAGTGATGTCAGGTGTTTTTTTACTTCTTGTTTTGCCTGGACTCTGCCCAGATAGTATAGTGATGTAAATAGTCTAGTGATTGTTTTTTTTTTTTTTTTGTTTCGCTGTGACCAAGTACTTTTAATTATTGGACATAATGTAGGATAGGTCAGGACCTGTGTAATGGCATTCCAGTCATTCTCGGATGGTGGTTTGTGAAAGATGACGCAGAGGCCGGATGATATGTTTAAGCTTGCTGGCCGGTTGTTGGAGTAGGAAATCACACGCATTTTTGAACTTCTTCGAAAAACTTTTTCCGAATATTTCTGTGGAAAACTGTTTTTGTGTGTTTCTCCATTTTATGAAGTCACTTCCTGTTGAGTCATGGCAAGTTATTGCGTCTGGCACACGGAATCATTGTTTGTACTCTGCCTTATTAAAAATGCTTTTCCTATGAAGTGTAAATTAATCTGATTGGTTTCATATCACTAATATGCTTCTGTTTAACAACAACTTGTTTAACACAAGTTTAGTGCCTTAAGTGGGAGTATAAACTGAAGCTGAATCCATAGCAGAAATGTTAATCCGCGAGGAGAAAATGCATTTTCATACAACTAGACATTTTAGCAATACCACAGTGACAATTTGAGGTACGTTGTCTTCTGATGCAAAGCCGGATAAGGTGATATCATTTGTGATGTCATTAAATAATACTTTTTGAGCCGAAAGATTACGTCAACTCTCTTAGCTCACTCTAGAAATTGCATACCTTCTTTTGAACACTTATACAGCTATGCTTAATGACTAGGTACTGAGAGGGCTTTACGCTATATGAACTTTAATTTGGCTGTTAGGAAAGTGGAATGAACTTAAAGAAGAAAATGTAAAACAATGCAAGCTGCGTACTTTTGTAAGGTCCATGAGTTTGAGAAATGAGATGATGACTGGAAGCGGATGAGTGAGACCTTGTACTTGTCGGCCCTTCAATCTTCACAGGTATACTGGGAGGAACACTGGACTGCATTCTGATATTGGCACTTCAATGCTAAATAAAATAATTTTTAATGTAACGGAAGTGAATGGTGACTGTGATGCACTTGAGAATTCTGCACATGTGCTGTATGCTGGTATAGGAGTCTGTCGATGTACATGTACCTTTAACTGTATTCAGATCATTGAAACATGCCTGTGTTTTGTTTTTCTTTGCTGCAGAGGTCTGACAGTCGCCCCCTAGCACAGTTTTTCTTCGCAGACGAGGAAGTGAATCGCATAACAGCAGAACTCAATGGGTTGGACCTGAGGAAGGACCCCCAGAAATACTTGGTTTTGTTAAACCAGTTAAGACAAAGTCAGGTACTTTTGCACTGACCTATTGAGAAAAGAACTATCTAAAATATTACTTTGGGTGCAGCATTCTGATAAGACATTTCAAAAATATTTGACAGGATAGCATGTTGCGTTCCATTGAGCTGGTGATGGAGGATTACCTTGCTGGACAGAGATGTAGCCGCGATTATAACATCAAGTTCCCCGACGAAATCCGGCAGGAGAACCTAGGTGTGCAGCTGTGGTTCGCCGCCGAGGTGAGATCAGTTTTTGTGCCGGTCACCAGTGGCCTATC
>JAODJX010000002.1:8846468-8861950 GCA_026776945.1 Isichthys henryi
GGCGTGCTGTGGTCACCAGTGGCCTATCGGCGTGCTGTGGTCACCAGTGGCCTATCGGCGTGCTGTGGTCACCAGTGGCCTATCGGCGTGCTGTGGTCACCAGTGACCTATCATTGCTGCTGTTGGGCAGCTGCTTTTTTTTCTCTTTTTGAGTGTGCTACTTTTAGGTTTGGTGAGCGACGTGTTCGTATGATCATTCTTGTAATGTAACCAGCATCTGCAGTGTCGGGGGGGATGTCTGATTGGGGGGGGCAGGGGTCGTGATTGAATTAATTTCCCTGGATTCCAGACAAACCTGAGGTATTCCTGCCTATACCCTGACATCTTCCTCTCCTCCATCCTTGACAGTGTTTGTCAGCTGGCTCCTTCCTGGAGGTGCGGGAGTCCGAGGGTCAGCTCCTGCGACCGCTGGCAGAGCAGCTCCTGCGCTGCCTGGAGGAGGCGAGGCACCAGCTGCGGGAACAGAGTGTGAGCGGCCTGCAGGGCTGTCCTGCTGCACTGCGTAGCACGCTCCTGCGCTATGACAGCGTCTTCTCCCAATTTGAGCTCAGGTAGAGACACTCTCCTGTGGCTCCTGGTTTGCCACATAAGTCCCCCTGAGGTGGGGAGGCTCCGTCAGAGGTTTTCTGCAGTAGGCCAGGGTAAAAACGTCTCTACTCGTCCACTTTCATTCGTGGTGGATAATTTGGTGACCCAGCTACCAGTAAAACCTTGTTAACTATGATCCAAGTTGGAATATCTCAGATTTGTTTGGAGTTTGGTCAGTTTTTTTTCTTTCTTTCTTTAAGAAATTTAGTGTAAGATGATTGAGCTGCACTGAGCGTCTACCTGTATTTCTCGTTCAGTTACATCTCCACCGTGATGCCAGTGAAGTCTGCGGAGGAGCTGCAGAAGCAGCAGGAAATCGTGGTGCTCTTCTGCGAGACTGTCGACCGGTCAGTGGGGTGTTGGGAGCTGCAGTGAGACGCAGTGATGTTTTGTATTTTGACTGCACTTTCAGCCGGTATTTATGATGAATGATTAAAATACAGGTTGGCATCAGCCTGCACCTTTCTGGTCCTCAGCTATGGTTGGATTTTGTTTGCATGAAGTTGGATGTGTAATATGTTGGAGATAATTTTCAAAGAGAGCCAGAAAGCCTAAATTTTGCATGGATGGCTGGATAATGCCTGAGTACTAAATGCCAGTCCTTCTGCACGCAGAGCACTCAAGCTGGGCTACATCACCCAGGATCTGATTGACGGTTACGAACCGCTGGTTATGTTCACCATCCCAAGACTTGCCATCATCTGGTGAGTCATTTTCAGCCTGCTGTAGGAATCGGCAAACTTTACATTCTGCTGATCTATCCTTGAACTAAACAGGGGCTGCATTCTTGGTCAAAACTGAAAATCCTGACGTACTATTTTTGGCTCATTGTTTGCCATAACCTGTTTACACTCTTCTGCTGTGAAGTGGCCTGCTGATATTTCCGGATGGTCCGTTGAACCTCCAGCAAGGATCAGAAAACATGTGCAGCCTCTTCAGACCGTTCTTCGCGTTGTTGCAAAAAATCAGGTTGGCTTGGATTTGAATCTTTAAAGAGCCCAAAAGAATGATGATGATGATGGGTGTTATCTGACCGGTATCATTGTTTCCATCTGTAGGGACCTTCTGCGAGTTCTGACCCAAGAGGAGCTCTCTATCCTGGAGAGAAGGCTTTGCACTACAGAGTCTGGTGGCCATCCATGTGGTGAAGATTCACAGCTGCTTCCAGGCGCTGACCCACCAGAGCAGTATGAAGGCTCTGTGCAGGGGCCACTCTGCAACCTACACGCGTGTCCAAGCCCTTTTCGCTCCTCCGTCACTCAAAGTAACGTCGCGATGGGTGCAGCCCATGACTCCTTGGCTTCTGGGCAGAGGACGACCTCTGGTCTGCAGTATCCCTGCAGTGATAATGACCTTTTTCCTGGGATGAGCTCTGCACAGCCTGGCTGTGATCTCCCTGAACACAGACAGCCGCCCCCTGTGGACTTCGCTGGTTCGGCAGCCCCCTGCTCTGTCCCTGGGAGCGAGCTGTGGATGAGCCCCAGGGTTGACGTAACCCCCCATTTCAGAGAGAACTCTGACTACACCCACGCTCCCCCTGAAGTGGACCTCAGTGCCTCGGCCATGGACGTGCATGAGCCACTGCATAGATGGAGGCAGAACTGGAGGGGGCAAAGCTGGCACCCCAAGCAGTCGTGTCCTGGCACAGCTTCTAGATATCTAGGGAGAGAGGGCCGAAGGTCTGTGTGCCCGGTGTGTGTGTGTGTGTGTGTTTTTCTTTATTTTATTCTGTTTTCACATTGTGGAGGATCTAAAAAATTGTCCCTACAAAGGCGAAACTCAAGTCAATATTTTTATATAGCGCCTTTCACAAACATCGCCCCAAGGTGCTTTACGTGGGTGTGTTGTGATACATTACAACCGGAGTAAGAGAATAATACAAAAACAGGGGAAAGGAAAGACAAAGAAATGAAAGAAAGAGAGCCAAGTGACAACGGAGGAGAGGATCCGGGAGCAAAAGAACCTCTGGGGGTCTTAGGTCGACTAGCTGAAGAGGTAGTGAGTAGTAATGCAGTATGGGTGCAGTGCAGAGCAGTAATGCAGTATGGGCGCAGTGCAGAGCGCTAATGCAGTATGGGCGCAGTGCAGAGCGCTAATGCAGTATGGGCGCAGTGCAGAGCGCTAATGCAGTATGGGTGCAGTGGCACTGTGGCACAGACAGATTACAGCAGAAGGGCCCTTCTGATATAACCAAGAGCTTTTCGGTGTTTTTGGCCCACAAAAAAAAGTAACTTGCTGTGTTTCTTCGCTTCTGTGCTGACAAACCTCCCGAAATGGCTTTGCAGACTTTGCGGTGGACAGCAGGACACGGGACGGCCGCCTGGTGGCAGGGATGCGATGAGAGTGGCTCTGCGCTCTCGCTACAGCAGCAGCAACGACATGATCCACCGACTTTTTGTCTGCATTTCAGGTACCTTACGCTCCACTCATGTGCTCTGATGTTCTTTAAATTTGATGATACAATTATATTTGCCAGTTGGGACAATCTTGACATTTTCCCCCAAATATTAAATAATTTTTGTATAGATGCTGTTGTTTGGCTCCACTTGGAAGTGAAACTATGATTATTTCTTCTTCCTTTTTTCCCCAAAAAGGACTTTAAACCTTGATGATAAGAACTCTAACACTGTGTACAATAGTACCTAATAAATGATCCCTTGTTTCTCCAGGAGTGGCTGACCAGCTCCAGACCAACTTTGCCAGTGACATGCGAGCTATTCTGAAATGCGTCTTCCAGCTAATTGTCTCTAGAAACGATTCTGAGAGTGAGGGTAAGCGCAGTAAGAATCATCTTCTTTTGCTATTGGGATGGAATATGAAAGGGCTGATTTAAAGGACGTGGTCAAGTTCTTCTGAGTTCATTGGTCTGCTTTGCGTTCCTACACCTCACTCCATTTAGTCTTTGTCAGACTGTTGGCATTTAATGACTGTTAACTCTTAATTATGTTTAAGTGGAAATGGTTTAAAAAGCCTTTTAAATGAGACATACTGTTTTTGAATTGGTTGTCATTTTTATGTGTTCAGTTTTTTTTTTCCTTCAGGTATCAGAAGGAGCTAAAGACTCCTAAAGACTTTGTCTCGTAATTCAATAGTTAATATTTGATATTATTGGGAGCCAGTCGTGGGCATGGAAATAGATGATGGTCAGATTTTAACTCCTTTTTTCCTCTTATCTCAGCAGTCAAGAAAGACAAGAGGGCAGAAGAGGAAGACTGTAACTCTACACAGGAAGAATGTGAACTGTGTGAGGACTTCAACGGTGGAGAATCAAGGGGGGACAGTGCTGGAGGTAGGGTGCTTGACGTGCTGGTTCCTGAAAGTGTTTGCTCGCTAGCAAGGGGTTAGTCCAGTCGAGGTGGGGAAGTGCTGAGCAGCTCTAAGGATATTGTCTGGCGGTGGAAGGAATGCTTTGAGAAACCCACTGCATATGCCCTCCCACCACGAAGCAGCACTGAAAACTTCCAGTGGATCAAAATCCAAGGCCTCTCTGGTGGAAAGACTGCAGGGGTGATTGAAATCAGTGCTGAGATTCAAAGCACTGCATGTTATTGGGGTGACATGCCCGTTCAGTACTGCATGAAAGGTGGGTAAAGTATCTTTGCACTGGCGCAGTGAAGTGGTGACCCCTGGGGACCAGGGGTGTGTTCCAGCTATATTAGGAACTTGCTTCTCAGCCTCCTTGGGGGAAGCTTATGCCCTGATACTGGAGAGGAATCAGGAGGATCAGTGCATGGCCTGACCGTGGAACAGCGAGCCAACTCTACTGTCTCACACGGTTATGTGAGACTGGGAATGTGCCAACACAGCGTACATGTAGTGTGTGGCATTGCAGAAGGCATATGACCACAAGCCTCCGCATATACTGTGGGCCAATGGGGCTGTTACTTAATGCCTGTAATGAAGAGTTGTGTCTGCATAATTAACACAGGCTCAAAGTCATCCAGAGCAGGTGTTGGCCTCTGGCAAGGGTGCATCTTGTGTCCACACCTGTTTGGTTTTTTTTTTTTTTTCAAGGCGTACCTGTGACTGGAAATGACATTCCCTGCAATTTGCAAATGATTATGTGCTTCTGACCTCATCCAGCCAGGACCTCTAGTGCACACTTGAACTGTTCTTTGTGTGCGTGTGTGTGTTAAGTAGTCAGGATGAGAATCCACACCTTCAAATCCAGGAGCACAGTGTGAGGGAGTGGGGAGTTTGCCCTTATGGCACTGCCACCACGAACCGAGCCGCACCGGAGCCGTAGCTGAGTCCGTACAGAGTAAGTCCAGCTCACTTCGATTTTCCCCGGCAGATGGGTCGGCTTGATAAAAGCGTTGTGGGTTTGGAGAGTGACCGTGGCATGGAAACTGAAGAGATGTTTATTTACTGTTCACACAGTGTACATCATAAAATGCTATGACTGTGCTAATTTCCGCTAGCACATCTGTGAATTGCCGCATAATGTTAGCATCTAATACTAGCATAATCAGCATTCACTTGTGTAAATTTGCATTATGAATCCATTCTGAATTGGCCTTTCATTGGTACTTTTCCTTTCTTTTTTAAGTAGGAGGTTGAAAATTTTCAGGCTCCGACCTACTGGAAATGCATCAATGCATCGCAATGTGTGATACTACTACTAATGCATATTTGTGCAGACCACTAGTATCTCCATACACAGTGGTAGACTAGAGGCCATGTAATCAAGGTTTAAAATCGGATAGTGCTGATGCAACCAGCTTTGTTGTAAGTAGGGCCGTCAGCGTGGGTACGGCTCCGGTAGTTCCGGGTACGGCTCGGTTCTTGGTGGCAGTGGAAAAGCACCGTATCTGAATGAGTTTAAGTACTTTGGAAGGCTCACAGGCAGATTGATTCTGCAGTTGTTGTTTCGAGGCTAGATACAAGCAAATCCCTTGTATGAACGTACTTGGCAATAAACTCGATTCTGATTCTGATCAGGTCTGTGGAGGTGAAGAGGGACTGAAGTCATTAGACAGCTGATACGCTTCTTCTCCTCACCTGTGGTCACAAGATGTAGATAATGAGTGAAAGAACAGACTTGTAATGACAAGCGGTCAAAATAGGGGTTTCTCCACTGGATGGGCAGGCGACACTCTGCATTAAGGCAAAGAGATCTGAAATTCAGAGGGACCTCAAGACTGCAGATGGTGCTTCAAGGTGCATATATAGCAAAACCATTGCACAGTACTCTGCCAGCTATGTGCACCAAGTCCTGTTAACTCAAATCCCCCATTTTCTTGTTTTGAAATTGACGACTTCCCTCCTGTAGCAGACTCGCTCTCTCTGCAATCTAGAGGGACCGTAAAATTGAGCCGTTGCTCCTTCAGTTTGAGAGGAGTCGGCTGCGGAGGTGCAAGCATCTTCTGAAGATGCCAACTGGTCTGCTCCTGGGCGTGTCTCACTGGGTGGAGGCCCCAGGGCAAACCCAGAACATGCTGGAGGGACTGTGTCTTGGAAACATATGTGGTTCCCCCAAAACGACATACTTAACATGCAGCCATGGCTACCCTCAGCAGGAAAAGCAGTGTGACGAAGATGATAGACTGAGACCACGGCACATGTCTAACTTGAACAATGTCACTTGGCAGGTCTCCCTGTCTGGGTTCCTGATAATGAATGTACCCACTGCACTGCCTGTAAGGCGCCATTTACTTTTCTGCGACGTCGACACCACTGTAGGTGCTGCGGCAAGGTATGTGACCTGCAAACCTGCTCACTGTATAACCAGCCTTGGTAAAGCCAAGAAATCTTCTGCTTACTTTCTGATGCTCACTGTTGGTATTGCTTGACTGGGCCAGGAAACATTGTCGTATATTTGTTTTGTTTTGTATGTTTATCCAAAGTCACTTTGAGGTTAATTTTGTATTATCTTTTTAAAGAAAACTACTTATTAGCAGCCTGTTCTAACAGCATCACATCTCCTGGGATGTGAGCGTGTGAAAGATCTGATTCTTTATGTAATCGTCTATGTGATGAGTGACACGCGACACAAATGTTTTCTGGGGAAATTTTTCGCCTTGATCAGTAGTACGTGGCTCATTATTATTATTGTTTTGTTTTTTGTTTGGACGATTTTCTTTTTTTTTTTTCTTCATTTTGTCAAACTGGTATCTCTCCCCCCCCTTTTTTTTTTTTTGACACAGATCTTCTGTGGCCACTGCTCTCCCAAAGAGGCCCCCCTCCCTCAGTTTGGCCAGATGCAGCCCGTCAGAGTCTGTAATCACTGCTTCTACTTCCATGTTGTTGGTGAAACAACGCAGCTTTGACGGCAACTAATGGAAAATGTCTTGAAAGAAAAAGACCTTTCTTGTATGTGGACGTCTACGCAGCTGGATGTGTGCAGCCAGACAATGACAGCAATGTGTTTGGCTTTCATGGGCTGCTCTCCGCTTATGGCTCTGCTGATCCCAGGGTTTTTTTTTTTTTATTATTATTTATTTATGCGTTGTAATATAGAACACATTTCATTCAAGTGGTTATTGGGGGAATTATGAATTTATATACATTTTTGAAGAAATTACAAGCCATAAATAATTCAGTATTTGACTACATCAAATTATTAATTGCACTTTAAGCCATTTGATATAGGAACCGTAATTTTACCATTCAGACAGTGATGAGGGGGGGGAAAATAAAAGCAATGTTTTGGTACAGAATTTGTGTTAAAATGTGCATTCTACAAAGGTTCGGTAATCACATTTTTCTTTTTAGTAGTTTGTAATTTTGCTGTGAAAATCTGATGATTAGTTGTTGGCTCTGATACATGGACTTTGCAATATATAAATAAATGTTCAAATTAGGCCTACACTGTCATGTGCTTAATTGGTTCACTCGGATGGAAGTAATGTGAATAAACGTTCCTCCTCCAGCACATACACCTCTATTGGTTTTATTTTGTATTCCAGACAATTTTATGTGCTTTAAAGGCGAGGTAACTACTGCTATCGTTTCGCCTACCAGTGAAACTATTTTTAATTTCTCTACTGATCTGATATCACTGTCACTTTACAGATTTTATTAACACTATTGGAATCGCAATTTTACACAAAATACGTTGTCAAACGTTTATGCTACTTGCACTTCATAAAATGATTATTCATTTCCTTCTGATTATTTTTATAAGAAAGAATGTTGAAAATGTTGAAATTTTAAAAACTGGATAAGGTGTTTATAGGGCCACAAATGGCAGAACTTTGTACAGTATTCCGCTAGGTACGCAAGCGGAGTCTTGTTAACGCAAATCCCCATTTTCGTTTCTGTTAAATTCGAAATGGGACAATTTCCCGCTCGTAGCCAAAATACTAAGAAGGTGTATTTCGGTAGTGTCTTCTGTGCCCTCAAGCTAGACAGCGGATCGTTTGACACGAACTTTTTCAATTTCGTCCATTGTTAATTTTCTGAAATATGCGTCTATGTGTATAAATAACACGATCGTAAGGTTTTCTGAATACTCAAGTACGTATACATTTACAGCGCGATCGTGTAAAGAAGTACAAACACCCTTCCTACGTTACATTTAAGCACCATATAATGATAATGATAAGTGTAAACATGTCTATTGGCAAAATGAAAAATAATTCTGCGAATAAACAAAATACTGCCCATTGTAACAAACAACATGGCGGGAATCGCTAGTTTTTTTTCTTTCTAAGTTTTGGCATAGGCGTGTACGCAAGAAAAGTACACAGAAAGTGGGCGGTGTAGAGGTCCCGCAAGCCCAGGCGCAGACTGAGCTGCTATTGTAGCAGGGGTCTGCCCCAGGTATCGCTGTGCTCTGGCCTCATTTTGTTTTTATTAATGCAATGGAGATCAACAAAGGCAACATTCACGTCCTTTTGCAAGCCGCAGAATATCTGGAAAGGAGAGAGCGAGGTACTGAGAGATCGCCATCGCTGTATAAATATCTTCAGCCGTAACCTGCTACAAAATATCAGCTTTGCGTAAACAAATATCGATACAATGTTACCAGCTGGCGGCGCCTACGACGAAACACCTTCTCTTGTTTGTTAAGCGGTAAATGTGCAACGGGAATAGCCGTTTGGTTAAATATCCGCATAGATTTGTGCAATCTGGACGCAGATGTTTAATTTTAGCTGCTTGTTGGGGATCATCAGCATGTTTGGCTTGGTGACCCATATTGGAGCGGACACGGAAGGCGCCAATCCGTCACTGATTTGAAAATGTCCTGCGCTCAGATGCCGGAGGAATGAATGGGAACCTTTAACAACAACGCGGATTTTTCTATCTTACCCTTTTGGGATAGTGTTACGGGGTGGGGTTGAAAATCCACAAGCTGTCTAGTTAGTCTGGTCTAGTTAATCGTCAACTCTTTTTAAATGTTGATATAAAATGAGAGGCTGGCGCCAAAACTCCTCTGGAGCTGTCATTGTTAGGCTGCCTTTGGCTGAATAGAGTATGACTAGTCAGCTGTGGGGCAGGATTTCAGGATTAAAGTGAAGTCGAAATGCTCATTTTGTATCATTTTTGTACTATTTGTACATAAGTACGGTATTATGAGCTATCTATTTCTTAACGCGTATGAGAGGATATTTAAAGTATATTTAAATGATTATTTCGCTTATTTACTGTACGTAGACTATCCCATCCTTCTATAATTTCTTTGAGCTGTATGTTAGTCTTTGGTTTTATTTTAATGTCATATATGAAGCACTTTGAGCTGCATTTCTTGTATAAAAAGTGAAAGTAGAGAAATTCTTCTTATTATTACAAAATATTTAAGAGTAAAATTGATGAAGTAGATGACCAGTTCTACACAGTCAAATTAGTATATACATTTTTCTGCGTTTCATGCAGCTGGTAATTGCTCGCGAGCAGCCGTTAGCGCAGTCTATATACATAACTATAGTTCCGCGGTATATATACGAGCTGGAGTCCGTCTTATTGATGTGAAGCAGTGCAGTTTTGAAATCGCGGTTCTTAAAATCGATGTTTGCTACAGATCGTACACATTTACTGCAGTGTTTTTCATTTCGCCTGGCAGAAGCGGAACATGGTTACGCGTCGGCGTCACCCTTTGACATTAAAGGCGTTTCTTGTAAGAGAAACAAGCACAAAAACAAGACCTCTGATAACACCAGGTATGCTGTCTTTTACCTGATCTTGATTAGGTCTAATTATAAGTGGTTCTGTTATACAGATATTTCTAACAGATGGTAATAAAACAAGTACTACCCATCTTTCTTAAACGTGGTTTGCACTTAGATTGCTGTGTACTGACATCTTTGTAGCTATAAAAAAATAACTCTTACTTAAAGGTGTATCTTCATTTATTTAGTTAGGTTTATATATTTTGTCTTCACAGGTCTGTGCATAATGAACTGGAGAAACACAGGTAATCATGATATCTTGTTTTGGAAGCTAGATGTTCCTCTCAAAGGTTGAGTAGTCAAAATTTTCCACTGATATGAATAGCAGTGGTGGTTTGGTCTCTAAGAAGTGGAGTTTCAAACACGCTTTAATTTAGACGGGCATGCAGAGTGTACTTTATACATGTCATAAATGGCACTGATATCTGCAAGGTTGCTGGTGGGTCAGAAACAGCAGTTGCCGTGGGTCGTTTGAAACTGAGACGCGTGGGTGTGTTCTGCAGGCGTGCACAGCTGCGGCAGTGCCTGGAGCAGCTAAAGCAGCAGGTTCCCCTCTCCTCGGACTCGGCGAGGCACACCACGCTCAACCTGCTCAGACGAGCCCGGCTGCACATTAAGGTTCGTGCGAACAGACATCCAGACCCTGGACTCACGTATTAAGCTCAGTTTGGGTCATGTTCTAACAGGACTTAAATATCTTATGTTGATGTTATTGTACATTCATTCTTTTACACCCCCCTCCCCATTTTAGAAGCTGCAGATGCAGGAAGAGCGCGCTCGGGTAATGAAGGAGCAGCTACGTTGGGAGCAGAGGGGGCTGCGCGTGCGCCTGGAGCAGCTGCTGGGGGGCACGGAGAGGGTGCGCAACGATAGCATGGGCTCGGCCATGTCCTCCGAAAGGTCCGACTCTGACCGAGGTGAGCGACGCCAGATCCTGCTCACTACTCACCTCCTTTTTTTGGCCCCACCAGAAATACCACGGACCTAGTCTTGGATTTCAGGAGGCCGTCGTAAAACATCAGAACTTTTTTGGCGGGGTGGGGGGCCATACACATTTGGTCAGCGAAGTAAGAGGGGTGAGGGAAGTGTTTTTAAGAAAAGCAAAACAGTAAGAATTGGCTGGTCCCTCTAAATTAAAAATCCAACTTTCACAAAGCATGACATGCAGTAATGTTAGCGCGCAAAAAACATGCTTGATAGTGTCGGCAGTATGTCCTTAATTAATTCATTTGAATGTATAGAAAGAGCCCCGCATTATGAAGTCATGATTGTTTTGTGTCATGTGGTCTGCTTATGGCGAATACTGATGGGGCCTGCATCTTGTTGCAGAGGATGTAGAGGTGGACGTGGAGAGCGTGGTGTTTGTGTGTCTGGAATCTGACGGCTTGGGGGCTACCCAAACCGAAGGGGATCACAGTTACTCCAGCCCCGGCTGTGCCTGGCTATGACAGCAGCCCGAGTACCTCCGCAGTGCTTAGATTGAAAACATTCCGAAGAAAAAGAGAAATGAAAAGCAAAAAAAATAAACCAGGGAACATCACAACAGAGATGAAGAGAACATGGGGTCCAGTCGTACTTTTTACAGGTTCACCACGAACTCTCACAGGAAACGGCAAGATCTGGGATTTTTTTTTTGGTTTTTGTTCATCTTCAGTTCTGTCCATTTTTTTATTATCGAACGTAATAACTGGGCCAGTGCATTGAAGCAAGACACACAGAGCAGGAAGGATCACTTTCCGAATTTTTCTGATTAGCCAGTGTTTTGTGGAGTCTGACACTCGTTTTTCAATTCTCTAACACGCACTTGAGCGAGATCAGGCTCCTCGCACTGTGAAACCAGTTCTGCAGAAATGCTAATTGTTCCCTATGTGTTTCACATAAGCTTCAGTGAGTGGCAGTATACATGCATATTTTTTCCCTACCTTCAGTATATTTTTCAAATGGTAGGATGTATTTTTGCACTAATATGAATTCCCGTTGACCTCTTTTAAAAAATTTTATATTTGTAAAAGCATTTATAGTTGTTAGTTACTGAGCCTGATGATAACCACGCTGGTGTACAGAGGCTGTGGACTTATCGTTAAAGGGCCACCTCAAGAAGGTTCTGTATTATTATTATTCAATGTTCCTGAGCCAAGGGCGTTGATTTGGGTATGGACGGTAGAGACGTGCCCCTAACATTGCGGGAGTATCGTGTGTGTTTAACAGAGTGGGGGATTTGGGGCTGATTTGGTTCCTACCAATACTGAGATCGAACCTACGCACTTGTCCTGAGCACTTAAATACTAAGGAACATGAATGGACAAGCTTAGGATACCATTCCTAAGAGCAGCTTGAGAAGGTAGCCTGTTCCGCTTTTTGTGATGAGACTCGCGTTTCCGTGACTAGGCCGAAGAAACCGACCTAGGAGCCATGGTGCAGCTGAAGAAGTGGAGGTGTGACACCGCCTGCGTAATTAAGAGTGCATTAACGGTAGCAGAGACAGCAGGAATTGAAGTTGATGGACAGCAAGAGCACAGTGAAAGTTAGTACTTAGAAGCACAGTCCAGTGTGACGCCCTGACCTCATCTTACATTAGTCCGTATTAAATGGGCAAGAATCCAAAAGATGGGTTCAAAACATCAGATCAATTTGGTCATATCAGTCAAGTATGCTAATGTTGAAGTTTCTTAGATCACTGAGCTGCACTCAATAATAGCCTATTTGGATTGGATCAGTTTACTGAACAGCAGATTCATTTAGTAATTAAAATACTAAATGTTTTTGTTTTTTTTTTTGGGGGGGGGGGGGGGTGGTTTCTATGAACTAAAACTCACTGTAACTCCATGTTATTTTCAGTTTCTATTCCGCGAGTAGGCAAGCACCCCGGAAAGCCTAAATTCCAGCACTTGACGAGTCACAGTGAGAGTATACATCCCTCTGACGTCTGGTACGTTAAACATCACAGAATGACTAATGCTGAGGATGGGTGCAGTCTGTGCCTTTGCAGAAATAATGCTGAACACCACTTCCTCAAGAACCCGTTATCTTGTGGTCAGGTAGAGCCAAGTTTACGTTGGGTCACATCAAATACTCACTCTTCTATTAAGCTTAATTTCTGTAGCAGCTGATGCTTTGCAGTTCTGCCTGCATTGAACGATCCCATCTGAAAACTAGCCTGGTTTAATATCTCTCTGTATTTAAACTTAATACTTTTATTGCACAGTCCTTTCACGCAGCACTTCTGTCGACAAACTCGCCTAAGAATTACTTTAGCTTTGCTGTTACTAAGTGAAAACTGCCTCTGTTTTGATTGGTTCCATTTCAAAAGATTGATCCAGTTACAGATTACAAAGGGGGCAATTTTACATTTTCAATGCAGGGAAGAAGACGAGTTTTGCACATTATGAACCAACCAGCAAAATCCAATTTCCATGTTCTTTAAACAAATAACAAATGGGTAACTGGCAGTGAATGTTTTTTTTACCTTTTTGGGCATGTTTAAGATCATGAAGAATGGGTACTTGAATGCAATGCAATGTTAGAACTTTTTTCCTCACGTTAAAGTGAAAGTAAGCACTTTGGAAATGAAAATACTCCTTAGTGAAATAGTTATTGATGTAATTTCCTAATTTGTGCCATTACTTAAATTCATTCAAAGCCAGTACTTGGGTAGAACTGAGCCCTCAGCTTTACAATACTCCTACTACATTTCTCAATTTTTATACCTTAAAAACATTGACTATGTAGAATCATATGACACAACAGTAAACTGAATTCCATTCCTGTTGTGTTTACAGTCAAAATGAGTTTGGTGAGTAGCAAAGCCTACTGCAGTTGAGTATTGTTTCCCAGGTGATTTTCCTGGTCATATTGTCATTTGGGGTGACATACAGAACAATTCCTTTCATACATCATTTCATTATTAGTTTTGGCTGGTAAATAACAGTTTTCATTTAACAGTATTAGTCTGATGTTTCTTAATTTTGGGGTTTCTGAAGATCTCACAGATTACTATTGCTAACGATCATATTAAGTGTTCACTGAATATATGAGCTGTAATGATGCTTTGGCTTTCGTCAGTGTCCAAGACCCTAATTCCAAGTCCAGAATGCTACCGTCAGCACAAAAACATTATTATTTTTTTTTTGCATTGTTTATTTGTACTCTACATTTTCCCCAGTAATCGGATGTAGCATTGTTTTCTACTATTATGCATTTGTATAATAAATATTATAATTATTAATTTCTTCACATCTTTTTTATTGCTGGTATATTGTGTATATAATTTTCAACATGTCAGTCTGTGATCTTTCTGCAGTACCAACCATCAAACGCAAGAACGCATGCAAACAAGCGGTTAGTATATGACTTTGTTGCGTAAGACATTTAAGTGCCATAAAAATGAGCAGTGAAAATACCAGACCTTATAAGAATCGTTTATTGATGTTTTTCGATTTAATGTTACTGCCCACTTTACTTTTGGTACTTTGAAAGCTTTACTCCTTACAAACTGGTATTTAATGAGATGAAAATGTCATATTTGAACCATCTCAAAAGAAATTTACACGCCCTATGTGTTGTTGTTGAGCTAAATGTTTTATCCCAATAACCTTTACATGCTGATTTCGCTTCCCATTGCTTGGTTCGGTACATGTGAAGTGTATCCCACAGGCCATGGCTGCTAATAACATGAACCAAGCTTAATTTAACTTCAATTTGAAGCAATGAAGGAATTCTGTGGTAAGTAACAAAGGTTGTGAAATACTCGCATACATCAAGCCTAGTTCACTGATTTGATCTGTGCAGAAGTTTACTTCAAGTAATACTCAGGAACTCAAGCGAAGGAATAATAGGAGACAAAAAAAAAATGTTTTGGTAAAACCGGGCAAATAAATCGCAATTCTTGTCCTAACAGTTCAAGCCAGGAAGACGTATTATTCTAAGCAGGAATTCTAAGTCTCTATCCTGTATGAGAATGGGGGGGTTTAAACCACACGAGGAATGGATGGGGACAGGGTGGTGCTGGGAGGGCCCTGATGTCGCAGTCACCCTGCAATGGAAGCAGAGCTGGCGTTCCGCCCTGCATGTCACACATACTGCTTCTTCTGAGCCTTTGACGCCAGGTCTTTCGCTTTCTCCGTGGCAGCCAATGCAGTCTCTCTGGCCTTTTCTTTAGCCTCTTTGGCTGTCTCCGCCAGCGTCCGGGTGGGTGTCTCACCTGCAAGCATCAAGGGCGTTTCAATCTCTGCTCTGGATCCTATCGCTCTGAATGCAATGTTTTGCAATTCTGAATAGCTCACATGCCTGGGAAGCCACTGATAACACAGTATGGCTTAAAAAAAAAACAAAAAAAAAAAACAGTGGGGCAACAGTAAGAAGTTGTACTTATAACCAAACTCTTTCTTCACCTTGCATTTTTGCCAAGACGTATTCAAATCCTTTCACGGTCTTTGTAACGCTGCTTTTAAACCTCGAAAGGCCAAACTCCTGTAAAGGTAAAGGACAAGAAAAGAAAAATAGAAAAAGTGAAAAAACATACCATGACTTTACCAAATCCAGCTCCCACTGCTTTTTAATTCAACACATAATTACAAAAAACAGCAGCTTTATGGGGGGGCGGCCCCCCCCCCCCCCCCCAACACAACAAAAGAAAAAAAGACAAAGGTAATAATAAAAAATAAATAAAAAAAAAAAAAAAAATTATAAAAAATTTTAAATAATAAAAAAAATAAATTAAAAAAATAAAAAAAAAAAAAATAAAAATATTTAAATAAAAAAAAAAAAAAAATAATATTAATTAAA
>JAODJX010000002.1:8861960-8874160 GCA_026776945.1 Isichthys henryi
TACACATCGTTTACTAATTGAAAACTTAATAATACAAAGAAAGGAATCCCCAATAGACCAGTGTCTAAATCAAACAAGTGTTTTACCACACAGGGACGTCAAGCAGAAATGCTCCCTCTGACAGTGAAACTCCTTCAGGAAGTTAGTTAAATCAGCCTTGAAGTACCTGCACATGACGGTCTTCTTCCGCACAAGTTAATTATGAAAAGAACAGCCCCAGTGGCGAGTGCTGAATTAAACAGGGCTCCTCTTTAAAGAAACATGAACTTTCCGTTGTCATGGTTGAGGTCCACTGACCTGGACGGCTCTGGAGAGACCGTACAAGCTGGACGAGATCCACGCCTCCCGCTTTATCTCTGTCCAGCTGCTGTTCTCTAGGTTCACTCTGTACACACATCTCTCCTCTACAGACTGCGGAGATAAAGGAGAGCGCCATGCTAACTTTACGCATAAATGTCTTCCTTCCACAGTGGACGTCACAGATGTCACATTTCTTCATGGCGCCAGACAGAATTAGACATCTTGTCATGGGTGTGACATAATTAAGCCATATAAGAAGTTTATAGTTAAATTAAGCAAGCATCAACGCAACTTTTTTTGGTACATTTAATTGTTCTATGTGATTATACTTTTTAGTAAACCCCATTAAATTTAATACGCAATGGAGACAAGAAGATAGAGTCACCTATACACTAACCTACATTTGTAGTTATCCTAGTGACTAATAGAGCTAACTGACCATTACGCGAGCATGGCTGATGTTCCAGGTGACAGTGGTCATGGTCTGGGACCTGGGCTCCACGACGGAGTCCTCAATAATGTAGGCCGAGCAGGACATGTGAGCAGGCAGGTACTTCTCAGCCCAGCGGGGAACACGGCTCGTCTTGGTCAGCAGACGCCTTGAAATAAGGCGGCTGTCCGGAGTCACCTCCCGGAAAATGATGTCCTCTGTTAGGACATGGTTGCTGAAATAGGCACAGGATGTATGCATTAGCAGCTACACTCTGAACAGCTCGGTGAAGCGCATCGTGAAGAAGGCGTTTCGTTTCACATGCCAGGTTTGCCTGTTAGCAGTAATTACCTGTAAGGGTTGGGATATCTCTGCCAGAATGCGACGAAGACTTGGTCCCACGAGCTCTTCAAAACACTAAAGCAAATGAAGTGCTTCACCATTGTTCCCTCTATATACGAGCAGACATTACCTGCTGGAAGAGAGTTAGATAGCATTGACCGAGTGTGTTGCAAGGATGTGTACTCTCAGTGAGGAATAACTGGGCCGGACCTGTACTATAACTGATAACTGCACACAATGGGCTGGAACAGGAAGCACAGCCACAAGGCTGCAGGGTGCAAGGCTACAATGATACAGCACAGGGCCAGCATTTAATAAATAATGATAAGATTAGCTGCAAAAATTACGCAGCCCTTTACGTACATGACATACCCAAGAGTGGCCTGCTTTTAAGTCAAACACTGTAACAGGCCTTAGGACTCACAGCACAAATATCAAGTCGATGTATCGATGCATCCATAAATGATTGACATCCAACTACTTTCAAACTGGACAGACACATAGATAAAACTGAAAAATGTAATAGGTATTTTTAAAGCTATGTAAAATCAAGAAACTACCTTAAAGTAATATGGATTTATAGTTAATGTATTTATAGTTTAAAAAAATAATATTTTGCTTCAAAAACTTTCCTTATTTTATTTAAGGTATTTATTTTATAAATTCACATCAACACATTTCTTGGTAAACTGGTAAATTACAAATTATGCAAAATCCAGCCAACATAACGTCAACAGTCAAACGCATTCTGGTTCACACTGCTAAAAAAAAAAACTCCTCTTCATTAGGCCAAGCACTGGAGTTTAAAACACCCTAAATTTACGCGTTTGCTTTAATGACCATTATTAAATTCCACTCATCACAAGATATCAATGACTTTCAAATCAAGGAGAAAACAATGCATTCGTAAATCAAACGTTTCTTTATCAAACAGTCGATTTCAATAATATAACTATAATCCTGGACTTTAGAAATCCGAAAATGTAAAAGAACTGACCACCAGAAAGCAACTTATTGGTGGTTCTAGTTAGTCATTTACAGAATGCTTAATGGACTAAACATTTGGGAAAATCTCTAAGGTACCATTCACATCATATTTAATAAAATCAGCTTGAACAATGCAAGTTATGAGCACATGATCTATAACTGACCGTGAAATGATAAAATCGCAGTGTAATAAATGGTAGGGACAGCGCCAGGTTACATTACCTACAGGAACTGCTAGACAGGTAGGAGTAGCGGTCACATTTTCACCACATTCCAGTTCTTTAACAACATTATATCAACTGCTTTGCTTAGAAAAATAATTCTAAAGTTAAAATCCTTTACAAAATGTCATTATAAGCAAACACTTTACCTCGTCTGCTATAGCATATAGGCGTTATTCATCCTCCTACTACCCAAGCCACAGGACTACTGGCAGCGCGCGCTGCTGTCCTGATTCATGAGGAACGTGACTCAGGAAAAGAAAAGGCTAGTGACCGACGTCACATCCGGGGCATGAGGCCGCACCATAGACATCACGGGCCATTTAAACCTCGCGTAGATCTTGAGTTTAATGTAGAGTGGAGCCCTCTGCAGACGGAGAATAAAGTTGTCTGCTTATGTCCAATAGAGGTCACTGTCTGACCGCTGAATGCTTACTTCTAGCATGACGGAAATGTGCGTGCCATTGGGAAGCCTTTAATCTCAAGATAGGTTGGACATTCTGGGTGAGCTGGTATTGGTAAATGTGCATCACACAGCTGAAATATGGTTGTAAACAAACAAACAATGAAGACAAATTCACATCAACACATTTCTTGGTAAACTGGTGTATTACAATTTAATCTGTTTTAGTTACGACTATTCCATTGGTTTATATATCTGAAACTTTGAATTTCAACTACTGTATATTGATATTGTTTATCACACGTGCATTAAACATAATCTGCTGGGCTGTAACTAAATAACTATTTCCCTGATATATTTGTGTTGAATATTTTGTACTGCCTTGCATTTAATGATCTGTCCTCTTACACATACAGTAGAATGTCACCTCACATTGCAGTGCAGGGGTTAACCAGTGTTTTGACCAGTGAGTGGGTAGGACTATTTCTGAAATTCTTTTGGACTTCTCCAAGCACAGATCCACAATCACACCAAAATACCCGCCTTAAAAGAAAATACCTCCATTGTTTCTGCCGTAAGTTAAATGAACTTAAAGGAAAGGAAGTGACTATATACATTACAAAACAGAAAATAACAACGGCATTCAATAATATTTTTTATTATTTTTAAATGTTTGAAAGCAGATTTTGAGACAGTATAACTTAATTTATGTTAAGTTAATTTAATAAACTTTTCAGACAGCCTTTGAATACATGACTCTCCTGTATGTAGGTAGTATATATATTGTTATATAGTCTTGTATTAGTCATATACTGAATTCAAACTTTAATATAATAAACATATTACCATGTTGGTAGTGATGGGTTTTACCTTAACATTAAAAATTCATGGAATAAAAATGATGTCACAGACGTGTGACTGTGGTAATAATGTTTGCTACATCAGCTATGAACTGAATGTCTGAAACAATGAAATTAATGTACAATTTTACCCAATGTTATAACTGGTGACTCGTAGGTTAAAAACTGTAATTCAAGTGAAATCTTTTCTAATATTGGTAACACCCAGCTGGTGCTGTTGAAAAATGCAATCCACTGTGAGGTAACTACATCTCTCTGATCTTTTCATATTTGTCAAACCATTATGACAGACATCATATGGGAAATACAGGAAACTTTGGACTGAACTATCAAAACATTTTTATTTTTTATTTTGAATGAAAAAATAAAGCTCAGACTTCACAAAAAGTGCAGAAAAGTTTAATTACACAAAATAAAGCATATAAATAATTGTATCTAATAAATGAAGGAGTAACACGCCCTGAAAATGTGATTCCTTTTGTTAGCATGAGGCAGAATTTTTTATTTAATTGAAATGCAGTGGATACTGTGTTCATAAAATTGTTAAAACTGTAGATCTGAAAAACATTGATGCTGTTACTTGTCCTTATTTTGGCTCATGTCCCTTCTTCTAACCAATTAACCTGGTCAGAGCTACAGCAAAGAAAAGAAAATGCATTAGAATGCAGTAAGATGTCATGTGTCGGGCATAAAATTAGCGTTATAAAAAAAGTCTTACCAACGGGTGTCACTCACACTGTTGCAAATAGTTATGTTGATCTGAATATAGTGAATATGGTGTGATGCACTGTACAGCCATATGGTGAAGTTTTAGATGACATTTAAAAATACTGTTTAAACTCATTTGAGTACAGTGGACACATGCATTACAGTCATCTGTGGATTAAATGCATGCGATCACATTTTTTCGCAATTCCTGGTAAGCCTGCAATTTTATTACATAAAGACATAATGTATCCTTCACTTTTTGCTTGTATCTCTTAGAGTTTATGGATGTCCCAGGACTCCAAAAGCAAAAGTTATCATTATCTATATTCACTTTATATAAATGTATTTTACATGTTCTCAAACAAAATCTGAGTGGACAATAGTGTTGCCAAGAATAATCTTTTGCCCTAGAGATACATTCACGCCTGGCCGTCTTCCCAGTAGATAAGAGATAGAGTTTCAGCACAATGAATAATGCAGCAATTGTGCTTCTGCCATATTGCATACCGCCCGTAAATATTGATGAAATACTGCCAGTGCACCTCAAATCACATAAAAATTACTTGTCATGGAGCTTTCAAAGACTCCACCTGTGCTCCTACGTAATGTGATTTATTGAAGAGGATTTAAGGCAGTAACATTAACTGTTACATGTATGAGTATGTTACACGTATGAGTATGTTACATGTATGAGTATGTTACACGTATGAGTACCCCACCCCCTCTAACAACTATAATTCCCTTTTGTTGCTGTTGAGATTTTTTTATTTTTCACAATTTACATCAAATCCTACAAAAAACTATAAACTCAATATTGATTTTTTAAGAGAAACATAAAGGACATTTATATATACATATATATGTAATATGGTTCTTTGAAATTTACTGTTTTACATTCATTTACATAATAAAGTGTTACAATACAACAATACATATCTACTACTGCATTGTTTTGTGATTTACAGAGAAAAAAAAGCACACCACAAATTACTATACATAATCCGATGTATTGAAAAGTTAATCTAAACAGAAAATTACCCAGAAACATGTACATTCGTAAGAATATTTCAATGGCTCTTCATATCTAAAACAATTAAACACAAATCCATTGCAAGTACAAATTTTAATTCAACACACTCTTTAAAATAAATTTGCTTAATTTACTTTAAAAATGATCACTTATGGAAAATAAAATGTTTTTTTATTGATCCCCAGTGGAAAAAAATAATACATTTGCAAAAATAATTATAATTGAGCATTCTTGACTTTTTTGCAGTAATATCCTTGACTCACCCATATTCCAGTTACTTATCCTGACCTGGGGTCTGGAGCCTATGCCAAGCAGCACAGGGTACAATGCTGGGCTACGCGCCAGACTGGATGCCCGACCCATCGCTAATGCAGTCACACGTAACAAGCAAATTAGAGACACTACTTCATGTAACGACGGAGAAAAGCCGGCGTGAAACGGAAAGAACAAGCAAGCAGGTTCCAGAAACACACCCAAAGGAGGGATCTGAACCCACACCCCCGGAGTGACAGTCACTGAGCCCCCACACCAGCCGGAACTTCCCCCAAAAATACATCCATCTAATGCAAAATTTCTTTCACATCTAATATGCTCCTTGGACATTTTTTCCATAGGATATAGCAACTATTAAAAAAATTTGGTCAATCATCAAGTTCTCATTTTAACCACAGACAGCAGCCCTTCAGGGAAAAAGAGATTTGGATGCTGTATGCAAGGGATGACAATTTTAAAACTGTTATTCTTCTAATCCTTATGTAAACATTTTTTTCTGATGCGTTATCTAACCCCTTTTCGAACAAAAAACAAACTAGCATCCCGTAAATGATTAAAAGTAGAGGTATTTAGAGCATCTGAGGAAGAGAAGGCACAGAATTGAAGATCGCACTTTTTTCAACATAAAAAGACAAATGAAAGCAAACAAGTTTCTAGTTTATTTGTGCCTCATTGTAGGAGTTAAAGATGCACAGTCGTGTTGCCATGAGTTCAATCAAAAATCAAAAATGAAAATCTTAAGTACATTGTTAGTTGCTGTACAGGATTGCATGTAGCATCTGAATTCACATAATGATGGCAACTTACAAGCATCATCAAAGATGGGTACACATATTTAGTTTTATGTACCCAGGTAAGCTGTTGGCATTTACATTACACGGCAGCTGGGGGATGCTCACCAGTCTGTCTGCATTGGGTCAAAGCCCGTTGAGACCTTGTCTTGAAGGAGCCCTCGGGGCGAATGGTCTCGGGTTTGTGCTCACAGCGGAAAAACATCAAGAAGCCATTTCTGTAGTTCTTGTTCATCCACCCATACAGGAGGGGGTTGGTGAAGGTGGAGCACATGGCAATAATGTGGAAAAGGGTATAGAGGAGCTTGTATTCTTTAAACTTGAGGACCAGGTCCAGATCACTGGCCAGCTGGAAGATGTGGAAGGGCAGCCAGCAGACGGCAAAGACCACCACGACCAGTGCAAGCATCTTGGTGGTGTTTTTACGCCGCTGAAGGGTGTCACTCCGGTTACAGGGGCTGACGTGGTTCTTGAGCTTGAGCCAAATGCGCGTGTAGGCGTAGCTTATGATGCCCAGAGGCAGCACGTACTGCAGGAGTAGCATGGAGAAGCTGTAGATGATGCCATCCCGGTTGGTGCCATTGGGCCATTTCTCAGAGCAGACGGCGATGCGCAAATCGATGGGGGCAATCTCAACGTAGCGGTATTCCCGGAAAATAGCCAGCGGGGCGGCCAGCACGGCCGCCAGCACCCAGGTCAGGGTGATGATGCCGAAGCTAGCAGGTCGGGAGAGCCGCTGGTCCAGGTGGAAGACGATGCAGCGGTGACGTTCCAGGGCAATGATGGTGAGCGTGAGGATGGAGACGTGGACGCTGAGGGCCTGTGCGTAGGGTACCAGGTGGCAGAGAATGGCACCAAACTTCCATTCATCTAGCAAAGTGTAGACCAGGGTGAAGGGCAGACAGAGACTGTCCACCATTAGGTCAGCCAGGGCCAGGTTGGCAATGAAGAAGTTGGTGACAGTGCGCATGTTCCTGTAGCGGATGATCATGTAGATGACCAAGGAGTTCCCAAGAAGCCCCAGCAGAATGATGAGGGAGTATGCGGCAATGAGGGTGATCTGCACACTGAAGTTCTTGGTGATGTCCGTCGTAAAGCCTGGTCTATGGATGTCCATGTCGTCATTACCCAGACTCTCTTGGTCCCTGTAGGCATAGTCCCTTCTGGCAGGAATCACCCCCTCTGTGTTGTTAGACGGATCTAAATGACCCATTGTTACCATGGCAAAATGTGACCAGGATTAGCCCAAATTTCTGAATCAGGAGGGAAAAAAAAAATCAACAGATTAAATTTGTTCCTCTGTAGTGCATAAATTATACTTCCAAGCTTTACTTAAATGGGAAGAGTATTGCATTTGATTTGTTTTTAACTTTTTTGAATAAAATAGGTTTATTTAGGTTTAATAACTGCATGTCACGCCCCTCCGTCCAGCCGTCTCACGTGCTACGCCCACCTCGTTCCCCTCGTCTGTATTCCCAACGTACCAGCTGTCTTGCGTGCATTCTGATGTCATGCCCTGTATTTAAGTCCGCGTTCGGTCTGTCTTGTTAGATCTGTCATTAACGCTGCGTAGTCCTGATGTGAGTTCTGATGCCCGAATTTGTTGTTTTCCCCCTTAATAAACCCCGTCTTTCCCGAATTCTGGACACACGTACCTCCCTGCCTGCTACGCCTGCACCCGAACATGACACTGCATTGATATTTTAGTTAAATGATGTGCATATATCAAACAACGAGTGCTGGTTTAGTTAAAACCTCCCATCTTCTTCAAAGGCTTTTCCTATCTTCTATTTGATATTATTATTATTGATCTAATTTGCAGTTAAGCAGAACAACAAGTATTACAAATGTGCCTGTGGTACTATTAGTACAGAATTCAGAAAATGAATTAATTAAGACTATGAGCTGAAGGACACTTGACTGAATATGTGAGCTACATCTGAAAAGTCATTTTTTTCTCAGCATTTTTATAAACAAAGGACTTCATTAGAAAACATAAAGCTGGCTGAAAGGCCTGTTAAATGGAGAAATGCACAGAAAACATGAAAGAAACACTCAACGGAGCTGAAGTAAAACTTTACACTGAAAACCACAGACATCTCCAAGCAATTTTCTTTGAACTCTCACACATGACCATTCCTATCAGAGTCAGACACGACCGGCCCTCGGTGTTTTCACATGTCAGAAGCACAGGAAATCTGGCTACCCAGCTAGCGCTCATCTGTTTCACAAGAAAAGAAGTGAAATATTGAAACTAGTGTAAATACCTGTAATGTCGCAGAATGTAACCAGAGGTATTTCGTCTGGAGTTGGGGTTGAAAAAAAAAACTATTGGGAACAGATTTGGAGGAATTCGAGGAGATTTAAATTCCAACTCCAGTCCCCCTTCCTGATTTGGATTGGAATCAATAAATGCATTCCGGAATGACCCCAACCCTGCTAGACATCTCAATTAATCAGAGGAATTTGCTATTTAATCCACACCCACTGCTGACACAGATGTATAATTACGCAGAATGTTACATAATCTCCTGCAAAAAAAACATTATCAGCAGAATGGTGGTTGCACAGGAGAGGTTAGTGACTCTCCATCATCTTTCCAATAAGTCAGTTCTCCACATTTCTGGCCTGCTGAGCTCGTCCTGGTCAAACATAACTGAAATGACTCTTCAGATCTACACACCTGGGAAGTAGTTCAGTCATGAAGTGGTCGGCCACACAAGCTCAGAGAAAGGGTCCTGATTACCCAACATCAATACCCAACCTGAATGGCAGTAAATCCCACCAGCAATGTTCCAACATCCTGTGGAAAGCTTTGCCAGAGAAGTAGAGGCTATTAAAGCAACACTGAACTGACTAACTTCATATTAATACCCTTGGTTTTGTACTGAGATGTTGGACAAACTGATGTCCACATACTTTTACCTATAAAGTGTATAAATGAAATAGGCCTGTGTATGCTGATGCAGTATTACATATTTCTCAAATGATATCTATACCCGGCCTCCACTCCTCTGACATTCATTCCACGAACGGCAAGTTTGCAATTTTTAATCCCATCAGGCACAGAACTGCGTCCCAGGTATTAACGGGAATTGGCAAAGCAGCTGTTCGGTCTAAAGCCTCCTTCAAGACAAGCACATCCTCTCACTGCAAACGACTGGCAGCGGGATTACGTCACGCCAATTTTGCTTCCTAGTGTGAACATGGCCGGCGTCCTCTTCGCTTGAGGAGTCTGTCCAGCCAGCGGACTCCCGTCCGCAGTGGGTGAGGCGCGTCCCTCTGCGAGCCGCAAATATGTCTTGTATGTGAGCCAGTGTCTCAATAATGAACATTTAGCATGTCACCCATTACGATGCCTTTGTCGAACTGCCAACATTCTGACATGAAAGAAAAACTTTGCTGATGATTTCTTAGCCTCTTGGCAACGCATTTGTCAGGTGCAAAATAATGAGTTTTTTCCAGAAGCAGCGTTCTGAAGCACATCCTATTGACACAATTCCTTACAAATAAGATATGCTCTTTCAAATCAGAGGAAATATGTAATTCTTTTTATGGAAATACAATATGAGGGCAGATCAGAGGACAGACAGCAATCTGCGCATTGCTATTCCCCAGCCCCTCTGAAATAATGACTTTGCTCAGTGTTTTGTGCACTTCTGAGAGCCAGTGAAATGGATTTTATATCCATATTGACATTTGCATGAAAGCAACTGTTATTTACTCTCTTTGTTTTTCATGACAAGTACAGGCTATGTTCATAAAAACTCAGGCCCTGCATCTTTCCTTTCTCCTCGGGTTGTTACATTTTGCTAATTGTTGTTAATTATTTCCCATCTCAATCCCCAAACCTGAAAATGATAACCGACTCTGCTCTCATTTTTATCAAGGCTTGTAGCAGCCAGTAGGTTATGTGTGTGTGTGTGTGTGTGTGAGAGAGAGAGAGAGAGAGAGAGAGACAGACAGAGAGAGAGAGAGACAGAGAGAGAGAGAGAGAGAGAGAGAGAGAATGTTTCAGCTCATCCAGGCCAAATCAGACCTGACTTCAGTTGTAATTACCCACCGCAAACATACACATACATTTTGAACAACATAGTCATACAAGGTACAAAGTTCAGTCAGTGGCTCTGACACACTTTACTATTATTAATTTGTCATGTAAAAAGCCCTCACTAGTCAAATATATTTATGGTATGTGCCTTGAACGAATCACTCACTTTAGCAATAACCTATTTTAAAAATACTTACAAGAAATGTCAAATTGTCGCTTTTATTTTCATTTAAAGGGGGTCACTCAGTCATAGACACCGGTGAATACTTTGAAACAGGTCTTTGTATGATATAAACAGCTGCCTCTCCCCCCCATCTGGGCTATTATACAGTCACGTATAATAATACAGAATGGAACAATGCATAATGATGCATTATAATGCAGTATGAACAATAAAGGCCCGAAGATATGCAGCCAATACTCAGCAATGAGGGATAACGGGGGCTGCTGTAACAATGGTTAGAGTCGAGGAAGTTTATGGTGAGGTATCAAATCCAAGCAGGACTACATGAAGATAAAGACTGGAGGGCAGAGCAGTTCATCCTTTCTACTGGGCTCTGCCAAGTGCATCCATTCCTCTGATCTCTGCATAATTACATACCGAAGACAAGAGACAGACAGCAACTGCAAGACCAAGTTCGTCATTTATGTCGCATTTTGTTTAAAAGGCAGGAAAGTGGGACTGAGCTGAGAACTCAACCCTAGAATTCTAGAATGAAATAAATGGGCAAAAAAAGAGACTGAAACAGTTAAGCTCATTGGCTAAAAGAACTGGCTCGTAGTTGACGATTATTAAAAGAACCCTCATTGGACAGACCTCTGTTCTCCATGTAAGAACTTAAGATGCAACAAAAAATACCACAAATTAAATGCATAAAACACCTGTTTGACTGTATATCCCTTTCCCTGATGTTGCACTTCTCTGTGAGAAGCGTATGAATTCACAAAGGATAAAATGTTCTGCTTGAACTGTTCACGGTTATTACAAAGATGATGGAAATTGCTTGAGTAAATGCAGTCACCTCCTTTGGAGACTTATCAGAGAACTAGGGATTATAATGTTGTAACTGATCCCAAGACCACTTGACTGACAGGAAATCTAGATTGTGCTCCTTTTAATCCTACCTTGTAAATTCAGTCGGCTAGTAGATAAAAATTCAAACACCCCCTGGTGAAATGCAGTGACGACAGACCAGATCTGATGAAGAAATTTGAAATGCTCCTCATTTCTGTCATTAATAACACCTGCCCTGATTATCTTTTTCGTAAATACCAGTGTTTAACATAATTACACCTGAATCACATACGCTTACCTATTCTTGTATCATTCTGAGAGACATTTCTTCTAATTGCTGCATGACTGCAACTAATTTTTAGATATTAAAAAGGAAGAGAGAGTTGCTCAAAGTTGCAAAAAAAGTAATATGGAGAAATAGCCCCAGACAGCCACAAAACTTCAAATACCATACTTCACAGCACGGTGCATTTAGACTGCAAGCATGCCGTTTGGTAGCTTATGGCAATATTCACATCTGGGGGCATGCACACGTCAGTATAGAATGATAAGTGAAAATATGGGTCGTGTCATCTTCCATAACATTTAATCAGGTGATTGCACATTCACAGCTCACTCCTAACTCATAGTCATTTTTACAAAATTTGCATTGCAGTGCATCGTTTCCGGCAGCGAAATATAACTGAGAAATTTGGAAGTAATATGACTGCTGCAGGGGCGGCATGGTGGTGCAGTGGTTAGCACTGTTGCCTCACACCTCTGGGACCCGGGTTCGAGTCTCCGCCTGGG
>JAODJX010000002.1:8874260-8900897 GCA_026776945.1 Isichthys henryi
AGTCCAAAAACATGCTGAGGCTAATTGGAGTTGCTAAATTGCCCGTAGGTGTGCATGTGTGAGTGAATGGGGTGTGAATGTGCCCTGCGATGGGCTGAACCCCTATCCTGGGTTGTTCCCTGCCTCGTGCCCATTGCCTCTGGGATAGGCTCCGGACCCCCCGCAACCCAGTAGGAACAGCGGTTTGGAAAATGGATGGATGGATGGATGACTGCTGCATGGAATCTGTAATAATGGGTTCAATCTATGTTAGATAACTAGGAATACTCCCATTACGGGCCTGATGATGGTGCTAATGTTTGCCTCTTCAAACTAAGAGTTATTTCTATATGCCATTATGCCATTTGCACTTTTTTATGTAAGGTTAAGTTGTTACGTTAAAACTTTCCTTAAGCACTCAATTATGGTACAAACATAATGAAAATGCTTTTATCATTCATGAATGTCCCTATGCGATAACCCTACAAGAACACTTACATTTTTTCATTCCTGAAGTTTAAAAGCGGGCATATGGGAATTACAGTCACATTTCAGGCACCACACACCAACACGATTCGCTAAATTCGTGCAGAATTAGCGCAAGTCCATACCCTGTTTATCCTTTGGCCTAATAAAAGTTATTTTAATTTGCATCACTGGTAAGTTTTGTGTCCCTCCGAAATGGGTGAGGTAACGAGCAGAGTTTGACGTCACACCTCTCCGCACACATAGGGAATGTAGGCCGTTTGTGAGTCGCCTCACTTGATCAAAGCGGACCCACTTTGTGTGACATTTTTCTTGGAGGCGCTGGATGTCTGGGGAAGAGACTGTGAGGGAGGGTAAAAGGGAGAGACAATGACAGAGAGAAAGAGCCTCAGGACAGAATGACACTATCAAACACGATTCCACTCAAGTGGGATGCGACAGGGACATGCGACGCAATTCACAATGAAAACTGACAGAGCACAGTGACAACAATTAGAATGAATACAGGAGTAGGTAGAGTCTGAATAAACCCAGACTGGCTGCTGATTGCCACAGGCCAACCCCCCTATCAGATGAAGGCTGAGAAGTAACATCACATTCCTTCGCATTCCATTCATTTGATATCTGGAACAGATATTCAAGAGGAAACACTGCTGAAAGTAAAGGAATTTGCCCAACATCCCCGAAGACGGAAACTCTCTATGGTAAGCAAAGGAGCAAAACGATCAAACAGGTCCGTAATATCATAACTGAGAGAACTCTTCAAACATAACATGGCTATGTTCATCTCATTTACCCACAGGGCTTTGCAAAAGTGGTCGGACTTTTCGTAAATCACAAACTGGTTGGAATTTTCATATCGGTTACAGCTGCAGGTTTTATTGATTAGCTTTCTGGCAGTTTAACACACAATGCATTTTCCCTTTACTCTCCCAGATTGCTTTGAGAGTCCATGTAGATAACAGCGGTACGATTTTTCCAAAGACCCATGACGTTCCCTTTCGTGTCCTTATGTGGTTCCATTGCGATGTTGGCTTTGTGCTGTTATTGTTCCTCTGAGAGGTAATTTTTCGCCCCAGTCTTTGGCAGAATGAAATAAGTTTTACCCCCTTTATGTGCCTGCCTTTTCTGAGATTCTCAGCCGGATTCAATTCAGGAGTTTGACCGGTCGACACACAGAAGGGTTTCTTTCTGCTCACAAAGCCAAGGCCACACTGGACTGTCTTCACAACAAGAACATGAAGGGTGAGTTCTTGGGGTCAGGCCAAAATGCCACAGTGCTGACTGGAGCCCCACTGAGAATTGGTAAGAGAACTTGAAAGCCACAATCCATAAACGAGCCCCAAGGACCAAGAGAATGATGTGTAAATATGCTGGATGAGTAGTGATGCAACGTGCGTAGACAGTTACAGAGAAAGTCATGGCTATATGCTGCTCGACACGCTTCTACCAAACACAGCGCCATTGTCCAGGTGCCCCTACAGTCAAATGTTAAGGGCAACAGAGAAAATGTCTCCCGACTTACATTTAAGCACACATTAACCTTTGCTTAATGGAGTTCTTTAAGCATTTACAAAATGCACGTGTAATTTTTTTTCTCATTTAATACAGCAGTGAAACATAACAAAAAAAATGATGATGTCCCCTAAGGGTTTATTGTGTTGGTCTCCATAGCTCACACTTCAGGGATTAAATTTTAAAATACCAAAGGTGTTTCTCTAATCTTCTGTATATTATGACTTTTCAAATATTGCAAATGCCTATAAGGAAACTGAATAATGCAAGAACGGGCAGTATAGATTTGACATTTATAAAACGAGCTGGAGAAAGACAATCCTTCTCTGCGCGTCTTTGCGGAGTCGGTTTAAGAGCTTAATTCCGTTATTTCATCGTGTTGTTATTATTAAGATAATCCAATATAAGCAGAATTAGTGAAATATTCACGATCATAAAATTACAAGTGATTATTCGTGTTATCGTGTAATCAAGGTAAGATTGCAAGTCGATGATATACAACCGACGTATGTTGATATTTTTTATCAAATAAATCGAAAATAGAGCACAAATTTAGACGGTGATCGTGACCCATACTATTAAACACTTTAGCTTAGGCAGATACATAATATCACAATCAGCCATAAATGCTTTTAGAAAGTTCCGCTTTGCTATTTTCAGCGCAACGAATGAATAGTACCAAGGACAGCTACTGGTACATCGCCCGCATAATGCGCTTCATTTAAACACTATCTAAATATTTTATTAATATAAAGTTTGACAATCATGATTATGCTATATAGCGAAGCACTACAGTTTAAACTGAAAACTGATATCGCTTCAAATTCATTATTAATTACTTTATCCAGATGAGACGATACCTCTAATGGACAATCTGAGTACGCGAAACGGAATCCTGTTGCTTCTTTGACTTAATATTAATGCGATAGTTTTAGAGAGCACTGGGGTTATGTAAAACTCACCGAAAAGCATTTGTTAAGTATTCATCCATGCAAACCATGATCTCTGGCCCATATCATAATCTCATAATGCCGACCCATTTGTGCAGTGCTGCACTAACAGAGCCAGGGTATATAGTACCACCATACTCCATAATAAGATGAAAGATCAATGAGTTAAGTAACATGCCACGGGGTGACTGCAATGAAAAGCCGATGTCAATCGTAATCAGTCTTTGTTTTTAAGTTTTAATCATCACACTCACCTTTTTCGTCCTGGGCGAGATTTCTTCGTAAATAAAAATCTAAGTAAATAATTCATCAGCCCGCATCTTCAATTAGATGTAGCGCCGCACTTTTCTAACGAACGAACGGTGCTGCAGCGACGGAACCCACTTGGCAAATGCTACAACCCGCTATATTTAACGAACGGTAACAGATAGATTCATTGCGACTTCCAGCGCTTCGATTTGGAATAAATCCTTTGTGATAATACGCACAGCTGGCTATTTGTCGTTACCTGCATACTGCCCGCTGAAACCACGCTGATAGAAAGCGTGTGTGTCGTATATAAATATACCACCTATCGCCTTTAAATGCCCAACTCAGCATCGTCCCCGCCCACTCCAAATATTCCCAAGAAAAAAGTTTTTCTGTGCCAGTCAATGCTAATTGAAAATAACTTCTGATTATGAATATTCATGACAATAATAAACTACGCCGATATTATTATTATTAATAATGATAATTATAATATTAAAAACTAAAAAAAATCAATGAAAGAAATCTAATTGTATTATATCTAATTATATTAATAATATAAATACATATGGAAAAAATATATATGTATAAGTGTCATGCACAAATCCATGTCAGTGGGTGTCTGGTCTCTAGGGTTCTTTATTCTGTAGATTTATGTCATTTCTGTCTGTGCAATAACTGATAGGTGCTGCTTTAGTGGTTGGGGTTCATGGTCCTTTGTAGACGTCTGGTTAACCACTTTCTATGTATATGTGTGTGGGTGGGGGGTTGGGGTGCTTCACGACCCCAAGTAGCCAGCGTTCCATAACTGGTGTGCTGTGCTACTGGTGCCCTGCTTTTTAAGTGCGTCTCAGGTTTTGTGTGTGTTTAGGTTCTCTGGTTCCTGTTTACCAGTCCTCTGCATTGGAGTCTGCCTTCTGTTTCACTTCAACTGGAGGTTGTCCATCCAGTCAGCAGCCCAAGTCCCCATCATTCCCTGCTTCCAGCAGTTTTGAGACTCATGGGTCAGAAGACCTGGCACAATGGATGAGTGGCCTAGACAGAGGTTCTATCAGACTTGGTTGTATGTAGGGTAATGTTTATAACCGGAATGCTCTGGGTTCGAGCCATGATGGGGTCACAGCGATCACCCACATTACACCTGAGCTACTCTATGTCTTCAGTGGTTCTCCACCTGTTGGGCTGTTCGCTTCTCCCTTGTGCAGTAGGTTTCCTTCGATTGTTAAAGAAGTTTCAAAGGAATTATGTATTCCTTCCCAGAACATGCCTGGACATAATCATTCATTCATCATTTGCTGCACCGACATCGTTCAATGCCAATAAGAATCCCACAAAAAGCTATGATTCATCACTAAAGATTCTAAATGCTAAGTCTAGCCATGATCATTCACTTCATCCCACGACGTTCCCTACAAAAGCAATGGATATTCCTTCTTTGGTGTTTTACAATCTGGGAGGGTTAGAGATGCATCATAGCTTGTGCATGAACTCTCTTCCTGAGCAATAACTCCTCCAGGCATCCGTGTCAGATCACTCGGGCATTTAATGAAGGGAAACAACAGCTCTGCAGCACACATGTCCAACTGGAGTGACAGGGCGTATCAGTCACTGATCCCTGCAAAGCATTTTTGGCGCATAGGACAAATAAAACAAACCCTCAGAATTACCAAGAGAAAGTGCCTTTCGGAGCGTCCTTTAGACTGTCTCTACAGCCTCTGCTCTGCTCCCCTTTATCTCTCTGCCACAGTGTGGTCACACTAAAAAAACACTAAATCCATCGACATGGAGACTGCATTCATCCACAGTCATATCATCGATACCAAAAATATTTAATTATTATACAAAATGTATAGTTTTTGCTTCAGCAGGCATTCATAGTAAGATTCAAGCAATGTTTTGATATTCAAGAGAATATCTTGATATACTCATAAAATCACGTGCAGTGCTTGACTGACGATATACACTGATAGGAAAGCATTATTGTTATAATATTAGCAAAGTACCAGTTTGTACTTGTAGTCCAAAAACTACTCACCTCTGCAATGGTTAAGCACAGGTTCAGCTTAAGTAGGATCTATCTGCAGGCTTTCTCTTTAACATCAGATGGAGGGAGAGCTGTTTAAGCGAGCAAAGCGTAATGATCGAGGAGGGAAATGACTCCAGATTGAGAACAATGGGTATAAAGGGTGATATGACCTGAAATGTAATCTGCATACAAAACTCCAAACCTTAATCTGAAAGCAATGCCTGAAGTGAGACAAAATTATAAAAACTATCACTAGTTCAGCGAGGAGCAAACCTAATACCTACATTATCATTACATTTACATTTGACTTATTTAGAAGCTGTTTTTTTTTTAAAAAAGTAGCATATAAGTGAGGCAAATAGCGCATATTTAGCATGCATTTTGCAAAGGAGTCGACTAGGCATAAGTGCAGCTAGGCTGAGCTTCCCATATGAATGCAAAGGTCAAAGTGCAAGCAGTATTGGAGTGAGAGATACACAAGAACTCTTAAGAAAGCAGGAATCTATTCAAGGGCCAGAAGTGCAACATAAGAAGATTCAGGGAACATCAAGAGGCTTCAGGTTAGTAGAGCAATTTATGGAACAGATGGGTCTTACAGGTGGAGAGGGAGTCTGATGCGATCAGATATGCTTCAACAGCTCATGTCCACCATCAGGGAACCACACCAGAGAACCATCTGGAGTGATCCTTCTCATATGGTGGTGGGACCTCCAAGTGGTTTTGGTTTGCTGACCAAAGGGGGCAAGTTGAGACTTTTGATTGAGATGTTTCTGTTCATTGATGGACTTGTAAGCCACCACAAAGAACCTGAACTTGATGCAAGCGCCAATAGGGAACCGCGTGAAAACGTGAGAACATTTTGGCTGAATGAATATCAGACATGCTGCCATCTTTAGAATCATCTGCAGTGGTCTGATAGCACAAGCTGGTTGACCTGCTAGTAGAGAGCTGCAGTTTAGTCTAGTGGTGAGGTAGCAAGTGCCTAGACTAGAAGTTGGGCTGCATATTCAGACAGAATAGACCTGATCTTCCTCACAAATGTCCTAGTTCGGTCACCTCCCTCATATCTGCCTTAGATGCTCTATAGGTGTCGTCAGGGTCTGGTTGGCCATGGTTGTTGGCAGTGCTTATGAGAAGGAAGTGTGACACAAACTAAACAGCAAACTCTTTAGTCTTTGCTGCCAAAATGGAAGAGAAACCTCCGTTCACCATTTGATTGGTCAATTTCAATCAGAGGATTTCCATAATAAAACTCTGAAGAAAATAATGTATGTGACGATCGGATTGTGTTGCATTATCATTATGCAGGTATGCGATTTGTTACAAATATATATAATTTTGTGCAACAGTTGCAGGAAAAGCCTGTATGAGTTACAGCAACCCTCTGAACCAAGCAAGAGCAGCGAAAACAGGTTTTGCACAGATCGGATCAAAGGGGAACACTGCGGATTTTATGTTCCCCCTGTAATACTATCATTCATTCGGCATATGTGTTATTTTATAGATGAAGTGGCTAAAATTAATTCTAGTAACATATGATTATGGTGGGTCACTAAAAGCTGAGCTGCGGAGAGGGACATGGGCAAAAAGAATTACGACTCATTTTGTGTTCCGCCATGTGTCAACAAGTGATGGGAAACATGAGCAATGTAGACTGCGGCCTTTATATCTGACTTTTTGGCGCTCTCTATTCAGCTGGCTTCTGACCGTGCATTTATTTTGAACAGAAATAGATGAAGATATCCGAGAAATAGGCAGTCATCCTAGCAAACATCTGAACTGAACAACTGGCCAAGTAGGTTGTAATCTGTGTTGGTGTAAGAGCCACTGTCAGCCAAAGAGTTGCACAATGTGTCAAATTAATGCCGTCTTCACCAAATCAATATACGTTGTGTTTATTTAAATGAATAAAACTGTACTCCTGATTTATCCTGAGCTGTCAATAAATATCATTTGGAACATGTCTGCGTAAATATTGGAATAAACATCCACTGTATCGCTGAATCTGTTTAATGGGTATGACTGTGTGAGATCATATGACACGTAGACGTTTGATATTTACAAGGTGTTAGAATTACAGTGATTATTAAGTCGATTATACAAGTTTTTCACAGTATTTTGTACTGCTTGTTCTTGATGGTATTTTTAACAGCAGTGATATGTGTTCAAGTTTCCACAGAGTGGTTCTGTTCTCCTGGATTTCAAAGACCACATATATGAATATGAACATGATCCTGCAGTCAATATAAAAGCTGCCAATACACTTGTCATGGTTTTCATAGGGATAACAATAGCAGTAAGACCTTCCTCCATACTGCCTCTGCTGGAGAGGCAGTGAAAAGAAACACAAATATCATTTAATGTACATATAACTCTCCATCATCCGTCTTCCAATAGCTTATCTGGTGTATGGACACACACACACACAAGCACACATATGTATAAATATACGTTGTATTATGTGTGTGTGTGTGTGTGTGTGTGTGTGTGTATATACTGTATACTGTATATATATATATGAATGTACAAGTATCAATCTCTTAAGAGTGTGGCTCCTTAACAATAGCTCAAAAAAAACTACAAGCATATATCCATCCATCCATCAAAAATTGAAAATGCACCTGGATTACTGTGGGAAGCTTTAATGTAACCAGCTGTGGTCATTCAGCAAATTCCGGGACGGGTGCGTTGCGGTAAAAACACGCTGACCCATTCGTCAGCGCCGGAGCGGCTGCGATTACACTGATGAGTCGGTCTTGCGGCCTGTGGCGAATTGGGGGGGGCGGCGGAGCTGACTCTGCCAATCTGCTCTTCAAGGGCCAGATGGCTCCTGTACTTGTTGGCCAGCTCACACACCTTCACCTCTCCCACCTCAATCCCCAGGCGAATTCCTCATGGCTCTTTCCGGAAAGCCCTCGCAGGATCGCCGCGAGAAATCCATAATCATTATATCTGGGACTGGAGTATGGGAGAAGCATTTATTAAGAACGTCTTGGACCTGAGCCACGGACGGCTCAGAGAATCAATAGAGCAGGAAATAACAACAAACCGGAGCAGGAGATAACTGGCAGCGACTCACCCCAGCACATTTGTTGCTGATTAGGAATATTAATAAACCATGAATACCAGGCACGGTCTCACATGCACTTATTAGTAGGATTCTTGAAGCACAGTGCCCATGACGAAGCAGGGGCCTTCATTTATGGGGTGAAGTCTCAGAGCTTCCCAGCAAAATGAGGTATGAAATATGGAAGTGTTCAAAATAATCTGAGTCTGGCTAAAATACAGTCTGGGTAAAGCTTTTCTTATTTATCCAACTGCGCTATCTCACCATATGGTATGCAATAGTGGGAAATAATAAGGGGAACTAATTAACCGAGGCCCATTATCAATAGAAAAAATCAGAGCCTCGAAGTGAAGGAAAACGCGTGAAATGACAGACCAGAAAAATGTCATGGAGAGCCTCAAGCTCTTCGGGAGTGTGGGTCCTGTGTCACACCCTGCTGGTTCGATCCTCCTGTGCGCCAGCCCCCCTCATTTACCTCGTGTGAATCCCCGATCATTATCAGCTCTTTCCTGTTATTTCTGATTGGTCCTGTGTATTTCAGTCTGCGTTCGAGTACGTTTCCCTAGGTCTGTCATTGAAGTCTAGTTGTGTAGTGTTGCCTGTCTGTGCCTATTCCATGTCCCTGCTCCCTTCTTGCATTAAGTCCCGTATTCCCCAGTCCTCCGTATTCCCCAGTCCTCCGTATTCCCCAGTCCTATGCATCCCTCTCCTCCTTCGGTCCCTCTCCTGCTTCCCCGTTCCGTGCACCGCTACTGATCACGACATCCTGTTGGTGGTACAAGAGGTAAGGCAGCTAGATAGCAATGTATTGACATTAAGTGCATGGGCGGATGGAGCAAATACACATTGGAAGCCCACAAAATTCAGAAAACTCCCATAAACATGCCACAGATTCCATCCTCGAGCAAAAAATTTACGTGCACATTTGAACCATTGCATGCCACACATTTTCTGTGACTGTAAATAAATAGGGCAGCAGGCTGTATGTAAAGGGATGGATCGAACATAAGAATAACTATTTAGCTTCATGAGGAACCTCTAATCTTACTCTGAATTGCTCCAGTGATACATAAAAAAATCAATATTAGTAAACCCGTCGGCCACATTGTACATAAAATATATTGGATGAAGGTTTTTAATAGATGCCTCCAGGATAGGATCCAGGACCCCCCCCCCCCCCCCAATTACCAATGTCATTGTTGATTGTGTGGAAATTTGGTAGCATCGCACATCGGCTGTTTTTAGAATCTGCGGTTAAAGTTTAGACGCAGTTTTCGGAGCTTCTCGGTGTTCCCTGTGTTGTTAATTAGACCAGCAGTCATTCCCTCTCGGAAACCTGCTTCATTCAGAGGCAGACAGCGCAGTTCCTCACAACATGGCATGTGCACTTCGGTGTTCCTCAGCTAAAATTGAAGGTCGCTTCTTGTTAAAGCCTTCAAAAAGCCAATTTGAACTGAACAACACAAATCTATGGAAATTTCTGAATGCAGCGTTTGGGGAGGGGGGGTTGGGCTCTCTCTGAATCAATAGAATAGTGAACAGGATCAAACTAATACAGCAGAATAACTCAGGCTTTGACCACAAATACTTTCATACTGTTTTTTCACATTTTACGAAACCGGAGTAAACAAGTATAATGGAGATGACGCACAGAACTACTTCGCTTCACGAAAACGTCACAGAAACGGCATCGACATTAAATCCGGTTTACGATGTTCCGATGGAGAACTGCCGAGATTAATCTATCCAGAAGAAAGTAATTCTATTTGCATTAAGAAAATATGAAATAAAACCCCATTTTATGGAAATGTACCATTTATGCAAAGGTACCAGAGCCAAATGATTGTGAAATTTTGGAAATATTTACGATTTAAAAATGTTATTAGTCACTTAAATTTGATGTTTACCAGCCAAATTCTAAACAAAACTCATAGCACACTGACGTCATCACATTACAAGGCTTTAAAAACAAGTGATATAATTATGAGACTTTCCATTAAGTTGCGTTTCATTAATGATATTGGCTTATCTTTCTCCTGTTTTTAAAACGTATTTTCATGAAATAAAAAACCTCTGCAAACCTAATTAGGTTATGTCATTTCTATTGTGCCGAGTTTTAAACTTTGTGTGGAAGTTAAGGAAATTGTAAAATTTGTGCCATAGATGTTAAGATAGAGGAAAATAGGAAAAATGAAACAAGTAATAATATTAAAAAGCAATTATCTGTGGTTTAATGGCATTTGCAAAACTATTAGCCCAATGTTAAAGTATAAACAATGTGCAGAATCTATTTAATATTTCCAAATCCAGTTACTTAGCCGTCAGTAAGCCATGTGTGCCACAGCCCTTGATTACAGCACTTAAGCTGCTCTTGGGGGGCGGGGAGGGGGGGGTGTTTAATTTGTTCTTATTATAGAGTCTGAGCTTCTTAAGCGCCCTGCACCTTTCCGTCCTAATGATGCCGTTTCTTGTTCATCCTGAGGATCTCCGTCACTTTTCCTGACACTTCCAAAATGGTAGCTTCGGGAGAGACGGTAATTATTACCCTGGAAATAAGAATATCAGACGCGGTTGGACGTTCACTTTCTCTGCAGCGTTAGCGGTGACTTTAGTAACTGATAACAGGCATATAATTACTCCACCAAAGTGACTTTAAACAAAACCCAGAAAAATAGAGGTGAACAACAACACCAAAGCATTTTATCCTTTATCCTCCTTTTAAAAATGGCGTTCAGTCACTTCAAACATCTTGAATTTTTATATATTTTTTTACTGTTACATTCAACAGTAATCTTACTGATTGTGAAGTGTTTGCCATTAAGGTGACAGAAGATAACTGTTGCAGGCTGATTGCTATATGTACTTTACACCACTGCGTTACGACATTAACTGCACGGATGAAGTTGCTAAACAGTAAGTGGACTTTCTTCACAAGCACGTCCAGAGTGCTGTTATTGGGTGCAAAAAGATGGGGGTCATTGTGCAAAAATTCAAAGAGCTGTGTTCACACCCCACGCCTCTAAAAGTCGAGGTCAGGGCAGTTTTGTCATGAAATGACGACAAGAAAACAACACCAAAGAACAATATTTAAAACGGGACAACCTTACAGACAGTGCGGATAACGTGGCATTGTGTCGCGAAAAACCATGTTGGCACAGTACGAATCTGCCAGCGTCCTGACTCCCGCATTCACAAAAACTTGACACATTTCTCTCCACTAAACAATTAAAGAATAATTGATATTTTGATTATTATTATCACAGTGATTGGCAGCTACTGTAATTATCATTTTCCTGTTTCCTCAGTAGGTAGGTGCATTGGAAGTTGCCCAGGACTTGTCAGTTGAAATAAATGGCAGTGACATAAGCGTGACTGCGAGCCGAGAGGCGGCAGGGGGGGACAGTTAGAAGGGCACTTTTCTGTGCTTCCATTTCAGATCAGTCCAGAATTCTCTTCCAACAGTTGTATTTAAAATTCATCCATGAGCAGGAAGACAAGTGTGAATATATGATCTTGCATTTCTACACGCACTTTTGGTTTGAGTTGGAAAAATGACATCATTTATCTATAGCAGATACAGTATCTGTATAATCAGCTACATTTTCATAAATAGATATTGTTTGTAAAAAATTAGGATAATGATTCTGAAGCAAGCAAGTGCTGTTTTTGTTTTCTGCATCCCCTCAGAGTGTGAACATATTACATATATTTCATTTAGCCATGGGAGTCAAAATCTCCACGGTAACGGAGGGTTACCCCCCTTCTGCCGGCCTACCATCTTTTCCTCTTGCGGTTCCTATTTCCCAACACGTCCTGTCTGATTACCATCAGTGACGCATGCCGCTGTCCGGGCCCGCCGTGCCTTCACTCAGCTGTGAACGCGGGGTCCAGGGACGCCCCTTTGTCCTCCGGCGACACGCGTTTCTGACCAGCTGGCTCGGCGACGACGGCCCGCCGTGAGATCCGGTGCGGTCCCCAAGGCAGGCGCGCAGCTGTGTCTCACAGAGCATGCGGAAGCCGGCGACTTTCTCTGCGCTTTGCTCTCATTTGCGCTTCCTTTTCCACATGGGAAGCCGCAAACTTAGAGGACGTCCACAGACTCAAAGGACATGAGAACTTAAAAAACAACAGAAGTCTCATGTCAGCGATAACAGTCAGATCGTGTAAAATAATGCTTTTGCATCATTCGTCTTTTTCAATATCCTTCCATTAAACATTTGATTCTATATAAACTACACCTGATACAACATTGTAACCCCACATTTTTGCCACACTAAAGAGAAGTATCTTTTAAATAAAAAGTTTTGTTTTGATACCTTTCTGGCAGTAAATGTGAAATTCTATGTGTCTGGCACCTTTGCCACCTTTTCACTGAAGATTGCCAGGATAAACATTTACAGTATATTCAAGACAATTGAATATAAAAAAAATTAAGAAACTAACACAGGGTATAATGAATTTTTCTATATTCCTATGATAATTTACTTAGGAATAATGTCCAAAAGCAGGCCCACATACTGCATATTTAAATATAAACAATTCACAATATAATGTATAATATATTAAACGTCCCAGCGATGGGCTGGCTCCCCATCCAGGGTTGTTCCCTGCCTCGTGCCCATTGCTTCCGGGATAGGCTCCGGACCCCCCGCGACTCAGTAGGATAAGCGGTTTGGAAAATGGATGGATGGATATATTAAACGTTCACAGTACAAATGCTTTATAAACATTTTTATACCAAAAAAATTGTATGCTTTACCTATAGTGTAAAAAGTGTTTAAAGGTCAACATGATTATTGTTTGTGCTATATTGTCAAATACCTAATCAATAGATACATTTTATGTTGCAGCATCCTACTTTTGATGTGAGGTGACCCTAGTGTAACACTGGCTGCTTCACTGAATCCACATGGTAACACAAGTCATTAACGCACAGGTCATACTCACTGTGTCAACACACCACAATATATTACTATATTATCTAATGCCACTTGAACCTGAGAATATGATTGATACCTTGGATGTTTGGAGAAGTCTTCCTGTTGCCATAGTAATACATAATGAGCTAAAAAGGGACAAAACTTTCTTACTTGATATACCAATCAGTCTTGGGCTTGCATGCATATTCAGAATCAAATATGTAATGCTGTTCACTCTTCTTTATTTCGGTAATGAGGACCGTTGCATTATATGAGTGAATGTTACATTTATATAGCACTTTCCAATTCACCCATAGTGCTGTGTAGAAGCAATGGGGAGCCACTTCATCCACCATCATTGTGTAGCACCTACCTGGATGATTCGACTGCAGCCATTCTGCACCAGTACGCTCACCACACAGTAGCTAAGGTGGTAAAGGAACAGGAGAGAATTCATCAGTTAGATGTAGGGGATGATTAGGCCAGATTTGATAGGGCCACAGGGGGTAATTTAGCCAGGGCATCAGGGTACCTCTACTCTTTTTAACGATGCCCTGGGATCTCTTAATCTCAGACAGTCGGGACTCTGGGTTTACGTCTCATCCAAAGGATGGTGCCATTTTATAGCACAGTGTCCCCATCACTGCACTGGGTTATTAAGATCCACATAGATCACAGGACGGGCTCTCCTGTTGGCCATAGGGTCCCTGTCCCTGCACTGGGGCATTGGGATCCACATAGATCACAGGATGGGCTAACCTTTTGGCCACACCAACACCTCTTCCAGCAGCAATCCAGCTTTCCTAGTTGGTCTCCCAAGCAAGTACTGGCCAGACCCAAACTTGCATAGCTTCAGATGGATTGGCCAGTCTGAACCACAGGAGGTATGGCTGCTGATGAGGTCCAGGTTTAATTAAATGCATAAACATGATTGCTTAATAAGGATATTAAGTGGACAGTGGTGGCTTAATGGTTAGGGAAGCGCACTTGTGATCGAAAGTGTGATTGCAGGTTTGAATTCCTGGCCAGCAAGGCACTGCTGAGGTACCCTGAGCAAGGTACCGCTCCCTGGGCGCTGAATTAGCTGCCACATATGGGTTAAATACAGAGGATACCCTTCGTTGTTATGCACTGTGTGTCAACAATGACAATGAATAACTAAAATCTTTAAGGTTCTTAACAAATTTTATGCACCTCTTTAAATTAAGGCTCCCTTTTGCCAAGTTTAAATGGCAGTATCGCGTTAATAAACAGAAAATTGTGGTATAACGTGTTTATAAATAACTATTAATGATTTATGAAGTGTTACAACCTAATGAATAACCTGATTATAAACCATTCATAACCCCATTATAAGGGTAGCTTTATTGAAAAATGGTACCAAATTTTGTTTATAATGAATATAACTTTTTTCTGTGCGTTAACATGATTAAGACAAGCAATGTTAACATGTCAGATGTAAGTTCTCCATAGTTATTCAGGCTACATAAGTGGGCGAGCATGTGCTCTGGGTCCTACCCCCCAGAGAAGAGGGCATGATAGCACTGCTTCCCATCCCACACCAGGCCCCTCCCTCCCATTATTCCACGACCTGCTTCCTCTATCCAGCTGTGATGCAGCAATAGTTACCTACAGCTGTTATTCATATGAAGTCTGTTTTCTGTTTGATTCATTACCCACTGCCTTCGCCTCATGTAGCTATGATTACGAGAGGCTTTAACGCGCGCTAACGGATAGCTTCACTGCTGCTTTGTGAAATGTGGTCCCAGTGTCCTCTATGATGAGGAATAAAAGGCATTTTCTTACGACCAGCAGTTACACAATAGAAAGAAACACAGTTACCATACCCCCATATTGCACCACTTATTTGTCATTTATTTAGTAACACACCCCTTTATTCTCATATGTCCTGTTTTGCGCTGCTTGTCTTGTTCCCCAAACACTCCCACAACTGTCACAAGAATCTCAATGTACTCCCCACTCTTACAATTCTTGTGTTCTATCACATATACAATTTATCCAGCTATTTAGCATCTTGAATATGCATGATCAGTATGAAGTGATATTTACGCAACTCAGCAAGCAGGAAAGGCACAAAGTGCTTTAAAGCGCCAACATTCATTATACTTTCATGACATGTTTTGCTTAAACAGATGAAAATACTCTAATTAGCACCTTCACCCGTAACATCGGGTAGAGGAACACAACTTGTTAACTGCTGTTGTTGCTGCTCAAGACAGAATGGCTTGAGGAAGGCCGCTGGCCGGCGTTGCTGCCTTTCTCACTGACAGTACTGCCATTTGGCTGTGGTTGCTGTTCTTTGGTGTGGTTTAAATAATTCGGATGGACCCGCATCCCTTTGCCTCACAACGTGCGACACATTTCAAGACCCATATCCGTTTCGATAGCCTGGCTAGTGCTGAAATATGAATGTGCTCATTTTCGCACCTTTCTAACCCAAGTGCTTATTCATGACAGAATCAGCAGGTTCCCCTTTTCTTGGTGAAAGTAGTGCAGTGGCATGATTTATTAAAATGTGCCAAACACTACAGAGCAGTGGCCAATCAAGGCATTGGCCTCATAAATTGCACACTGTCATGTGTGTTCAGCAATTTGGCCTTTGTTAAGTCACCATATGTGCCCAGACATCAGAGTACTAGGACATAATTCAGAACGCGACAGGTAAAACACTAAGTTACTTTGGATAATTCCCTCAGCAGCACTAAATGAATCTTCTTCGTGAAACGTTTGCATCTGCACCCCGTATCTTAAATAAGCATGAACAGATTCTCCAGTGACAACTGAACCAAACTTAGCATTGAAAATGCCACCATCTATCTTCATTTATAAGCAAAGGGTATATTTCACAGAGATAGCACTAATTAATCAATCTGATGCTTGCAGTTGTTCAGTCACACAGCAATCTGCAATTAATTGATGAGTGAAGCAATTGTGGAAGCACTAGGTTTGTCCCCAAGACATAGGCAGTATATCACTAAACAGGCAACAACAATAAGAGGAAAAAACAAATCCAAGGTTAAATCATCATCCAAAACTCTATAGTCGGATCTCAAATGTGACCCATCACCACGAAATGAGTCTTATGGGTGTATTTCTACCAGTGCGACTTAAGACTCATTTCATGGTGATGGGTCACAAATAGGAGATTAAAGCCCCAGTAAGCACAAAACAATAGAAGATACCAAACCCAAGAAACAAAGCTAAGAACCATAAACCCAATAAATTATCCAAAGGTCCTATACAAATAGAAATGCCAAAACAGATAGAGTGGAAACACACAATACCTCACAAAGAGTCCGTTTAAAAGGAGATTGTAAAATACCCCACCAAGTAAATAAATTCAGCCTTAGCCTGCCTTTGGGAGTAATAGTCATGAAGCATGTTTTGAAACTCGACTGTTCCGATAAAGGCTCTGACCCTCAAACTTATTCATTACATCACTACAATGGGGAAGAATATTAATTTGCATTCTTAACCTTCTGGCTTGCTGAAATAACATGCTGTAGTGATTTTTCACATGATTATGTTTCAAGAGTATTATTTCTTATCAGTTCATTAAAAGTTAGATGGTCCGTGTAATTAAAACTGTAATGGGCTTGTGGTTTCTTGTGTTTTAAAATATATAGAGGTGCTTTTGACACAATCACAGGCAGCAAGTCACTGTTTCATCTCGGGGGCCTTCACATTACCAGGTTAAGAGAACTGGAACACTCAGGGCTCTGGTGAAGACCTTCGGGGCCACATCCTGTCACACTTCGAGACACTACTGAACTTTCCGCTTTTATAGTTGTTTTCTGGACATTTCATTTATTTGACATGACTTTAAGGTCACTGTGCAGGAGAAAAATTACAAAAACAAATGCAACGAGGAACAAAACGTCTCAACAACAAAGGTTATCAACAGAAATAGCTAACACAAGTGTCGAAAAATTTTGTGTGGGTGTTACTTATGTACAGTACTGATGAGGATCCCATAAACATGCTGCAGATCTTAGCATTGGAGGAAAGCCGTACTGTCATGGAGTGGATTTCCTGTCTTCCAGATAGCGATAAGTGATGATGTGGACCCTAGTGACCTTCTGAAGAGAACACAATGCGTTGTAAGTCCCCTGTGGTTTCTTAGACTAGGACAAGGCTTTTAAGCTTAATATGTAGACAGAAGGACCAATCAGAGCAGCAGGGGGAAAACAACAGATGTGTTAGTGTTCAGCATAAGCTGGAAGTGTTTGTAGATGGGCTGCAAAACTTCTGAAAATTGGGATCAATCTACAATCTATAAATGCACAAATCCACAGGACAATGGGAAGAGATCTTAGTATGCAGAGGGAATATATGTGAACAACTGAACTGAATCCCAGGAATAAAAGGTCTTTTATAACATTAGTTAATTCCATCCATCCATTTTCTGTAACCGCTTATCTAATTCAGAGTGCGGAGGGTCCGGAGCTGATATCATAGGCTATGGCTGCAAGGCGGGGAACAACCCAGGATGGGGCCCCAACCCATCCCAGGGCATTAATTCATTTTAAAAACAAAATCCTATTTATCTGCATCTTTTGTTGTCTGGGGTGATTTTAAAGTTTCCCAGAGAGGAAATAAATAACATGAGCAAGGTCTTGATTGAACGCTGTGTATTTTCCATACTGCTGATATGAACTCAACGAGAAGCTCGATCAGTTCATTTTGGGCCTGAGCTTAGCCTAGATCAGTGAGTGCAGTTGTGTGGCATTCCTGAGGAGTCACTAATGGGAGCAGATTCTCTGCAGACTGTGTAAGACCTCACATTCTCTTCTGATTTCACACCAGAGTCCTTTAAATACCTTTTTACTAAATCTTCTGGGATTCTTGAATCAGGAAGGATATTTCCATGCATATTGAATTTCATCGGTAGTGACTTGCAGAAACGGAAAGGATTAAAACATTTGTAAACTTATCAGTTTGCCTGGCTTTACCATTGATAGAGTGAGTTTCAATCTTATATGCATGCATCAATCTGTCCCTTCACCTTTTATCCAACCCAGGGCTGGGAATCACTTCCCAGCCACTTCTGGGCTCTGTAGGGCACAGGGCAGGGGACATCCTGGATGGAATTCAATCCATTCACCCTAAAGCTGCTTATCCTGGGTCTATCACAGGTGGCAGACTTTGGACAGAGCAAGGGCAGACCTTGGACAGGATGCTCATCCACACACCCACCCACTATCACAGATAATCATACACTGCAGATGCCAGTTATCCAAGCTGCACGTCCTTGCATCCTGGGAAAATATGTAAATTCCTCACATACAGAGCTAAACCCCCAACTCAAGAGGTGTGATGTGACTGTGGTACTCATCCTTAAATGTTATAGATTTATTTATTGGACTAAACAGCTCCCATGGCTTATTTGTTGCCTTTTCATGTGTAGCAGTTTTGCCTTCTAATTAAGCCAGAAACCATTTCAAGCTGTGCAGCAGAGAGCAGAAAACTAATATTGGAAAATCAAGTTTAATTAGCCATATCTCCCAAAGCTGCTCAAAAGCAGCTCTGTGTTATAGATGGAGCTGTAATTGTGTTGCTCGTGGCCATACAAACAGAAGTATAGATAGAAATGCAAAAATGCTGCAATTACAGCCGCTCCCTCTCCTGATAAAATCTCATTACCGTGAAGTTCAATTATTCCCTGAGGCTCTCAGGACAGAAACTCCTGTAATATAATCCACAAAAAGCCCTCTGTTCTCTTTGCAAGTTCCGTACATAAATTAATGATTCTGTGAGGACCGTCTTGAAACAAAGTTAATAGAGAACAAGCCGAACATCCCTGTTAAATATCTTAATTTTATATTTCTGCCAGCTTCTCAATGGTTTGAAAGTGAACCAGCATGGATCAGGAAACACATTTTGAATCTTTTTCTGTTATCAAAGTCTGGAATAATGCCTTCCTTATCAAGAGTGGCAGCCATTTACAATGCAAGCTGTATAAATATACGTTATCAGTACTTATCTAAATTGTTTTGTGATGCTGTTTATTTTGAAAGTAGTTTTGAATTCCTTCTGTGGGATGTTTTTTTAATCCTCAGTGCAAATCTCAAATCTCTGTTGAGTATTTTTCTGCTTTTCTTGTTTCCCCATTTCTTAAAAAATAGGAAATAATAAAATAAATCTTATTTGGATTGAATGTAAAAAAAACAAATCTGGATCCGAAAAAGATATATTCCAGCTGAAAGTACTTGAATACTGAAAGTTCTTGAATACTGAAAGTACTTGAATACTGAAATTATTTGAATACTGAAGTGTGAAACAGATAATTCAAATGGTGATACCAGGGGCGTCAGAAGCATTTTAAATGGGGGGGGGGGGGGAGACACTGGCATAAAAGTAATATCTTTTGTTAATGGGGGAGGTCCAAACAAATAATTATGAAATGTGAGGCGGACACGTCCCCCTCAGATTTAATGGTGGCGACCCCCATGGGTGATACACTGGTTAACATAATATTGAGCATGGAAAACTAAACTTGACTTTTGACTGTAGAATAATTGGCGATACATGAAGTAACCACACTATGTAGTGTATTGGATAAGTGACTGGAAAACCATTGATGTCTAGTTAAACATTTCTCCTGTAGTTGCTTTGATTTTACACATCTGAAGATACATACATCTTTTTTTACTGACTGTACACACCGGGAAACAAGGCATCACAAGGCCCGCCATCTCCATTTTATTCCGACCTCACAAATTGCTGTTTCTGTTTCAGCCAGTGTGAGAAAGATATGGCCACAGATACAGTAAAACATCAGCTAAAGAACATTCTCATGAGATTATTAAACCTATAGGGCCAAGACACTCTATATGTTTGGTCAGGGTTGCACTAGTCTCAACGTTTCAGCTTTTCAATTCTTTTATACTTACAATGGAAAATTAAGATGTAAATATTGCTATTTTCAGTCATGAGGCTAGTGTTTGTAAGTGATCATGGAGCAGAAACATTAAAACTACAAATACATACAAAATTAAGTATAAATTCATATATTCATCTTCTCCATGGGATCTTAGACGTGTTGGTGTTAATAAATGCCTGCATCTTTGTCCACGGAGAGGCGGGGCCAGAAGTATCCCCGCCCACCAGCTGCTGTAGACACTGCTGAGCCCCGCTTGGTGAAAATCTCCGGAGTTAGTTGGGCTTTTGGCCAGAAATCCTGTCACTTCTCTCAGGAGGAAGTGGAAGTCAGAAGTGAGCGTTTGCAGGGACCTGGGAACTGTCCGACGCCGACGTAAGCTGCCAAAATTCACACCAGAAGTAAAAACCTGAGATGCATTTTAGAAGGATTCTCCATGAAAGAGTTTGATTTTTCTCGATCTGCTCCTTCCTTTATTTAATTTCTCAGGGAACTGTATGCAATTTAACTCCGAGGACCATGTTTACTGTCTTCTGGTCACGTACATTTCAGGCATGGCTAATCAAAAAACTGTGGGCAATATCGACTAAAGCAAAACTGTCAATAATGGATGTAGGAAAGGGCACAAGGCAGGGTGAAGCTTAGAAAGTACATCACAGGGCACGTACACTATAGGCAATTCACAGATTGCCTAATTGCATGCCTTTGGAATTTCAGGAGGAAGCCAATATTAGACAAGGAAAATACGAAAATGCTTCGCAAACATACAGAGAGGGATCAAAACCCTTATCTCAGATGTGAGACAACACGGCTAGTCACTGAGCCATCGTTTTGGAAGTGAAAATGGACGTATTTGGTGAGGCACAACAAGTCTACATGAGTCCAGTTCAATCACAAGTTCTCCCATTTAAGAATTTGGATCCTTGATATTTTTTGCCAGCTTAATATATTTTTGCCAGCATGTTATTGAGGGCATGAGGTGGAATCTGTCACACAGATTAAATAATAGCCCAGAGAATCTTGAATCCACAAGCACCTCCACCACATTCCATAATCATATTTAGTGAATTTCCAAACCAGCCAGTTAAATCCATTATCATATAATCTAAATATCTAAAAATGCATGTATGGTGCTCAATGGGAACAATACCTCCTTGGCCACAGTTTGCTTGTACTTCCTGTGCAGGTTGAGTTTTGTCCAGTGGCTCAAAGCCATGATTTTAGGTGAACTGGACATTATGTAAGTGGGTTTAAAATATATAATAATATGACCAGTACCTTCCTTAAAGAACTGGAACTGCTTCCAGTGCAAAAAAAAAACATTAAAATGAATGCAGAGAAAAACACAATGTCAAAGTTTATCTTTAAACTCCCTTCTAGCAATAGTCTTGAACTCCTTGGAATGATCTTGGCATTTTAAGACTGCCTGGAGAGCCGTGCACTGCGACAGAAGCGGAGAAAATCTTTGTGGATAACTATACTGGCATATATTTCTGTAATATTTCCTGTCTCTTTCATAGCACTCACTCCATGGTGTCCTATAATTTTCTGTGGCATTTTGTTTGAGTACAGTCTGTCTTAAAATGAATGCAAAAGTCAATAGAGGAACATATTTTATTCATCAACAGACTACGTCTGTTGTAAACAAACTGTAATGCAATTTGGCGGGCTACCTTTCTGTACTGTAATTACAGTTAAAAAAACTGGCAGGCACCTGCTATCTTGAAGTAGCTTCTAAGCAAAATAAAAATAATTTGCGTGAAATGCTTTTATTTTTTTTGGGGAGGGGGGGTTACAACAAGATCTATCTTAGTGATTTAAAGATAATAACAAAAAGATTCCCATGTGCTTATATTCTATGACAGCGATCCTTATGATTTTGAAATATCAAAAACATTGTACAAATCTTATTAATGCCTAATATCGTAATAATTTAATGGCGTTAGTACACACCTCTGGAAAAAAATTAGGAGACCACAGCACAATTTACAGTTTCACACATTTCTCACTTTATGGGTGTGCATCTGTGATTAACATTTTTTTTTTTTGGTAAACTGCAGCCTGGCTCTTCCCTGTTTCTCGTTAATGAAGGGCTGCCTCCTTGCTTTATGGGACTAAAGTCCTGCTTCTAAGAGCCTGATATGAACTGTCCTGGCAGTACCACTTTCCAATAAGGCTACCCATATAAAGAGTTTCTGAATGGTTTATAATCTGGTTATTAATTAGGTTGTATCACTTTGTAAATTATGAATAGACAATTTTAAGTTATAACATTTTCTTTTTATTAATGAGTTTCTACCATTTAAAAGTGTCAAAAGGGAGCCTTATTGTAGAGTGCTACCGTCCTAGCAGTGCACTTCACACCACTTAACGTTTCCCATTCCTTTTGAAGGTCACTCGATGTCATCCGCCGATTAATGAGGCACTGTCGGATAAGTTGACGGTCATCTCTGGCATTACAAAGTTGCTTCTGCCCTCTACCTGGCTGGTTTTTAGTTATTGCCAGTGTCACCTGTTTCTTCTTGTTCTTGTGTACTGCCGTCATAGAAACTCGGTATATCCTTCTGCCAGCAGAACCAGGATCAAACCAGGATTTAGGAATGCAGATAAAAAAAATATATGGAGCGGTCTCAAGTTCCTCCAGAAATGTATTTTTAATGGTTCTGTAGGCGCTGCTGTGGGAGCCCTGGCTGAGCTCTACGTCACCGCGGTGCGTAACTCGTCACAGTGCGGAAGTGCGGCTGATAAACGCCGCGGGGGGAGGCTTTTACTGGGGAGGGGGCGTCTGCGCTCACATATGACATCTAATGCCGCCCCTTCGAGCGAAGTTAACTTAAGTAGCAAGTGAAAGTAAAAAACTGCGCAGTCAGTTGGCAGACTACATTTTATAAGGTATGTTAGTTAATTCCCTGTTAAACGTCGACGTACGCCATATTTGCTTTGCTTATTTAATAATACGTGATTTAACATTTTTATTTTGATACATTATCTGAACCAACTACTTCTATGGTCTTAAAATTGGTATTTGTGTCTGTAAAGCAAAAATGAAAGCTGAAGTTAACTGATATTGTAGGGTGATGGAAATGCTGTGTTTTGTTTTGCAAACGACTGACTTTCGCCGAAACGGCTCCTCTGGTTATACGGGCTTGCTAAACGATCGCCATTATTGTTTCGTTTTCTTTTTCCCTTAATTTCTAATGGTCCAGCACTCACAGTATTGACATTAATTAATTAAAGAAGAATTATAGCAAAATGAGCTGTGGAGCCACAAACGCGTCCCAGGAGCGGCTCAGCCTGAAGGAGGATCTCACGTGTTCCATCTGCTGTGACCTCTTCGTCGATCCTGTTATGTTGGCCTGCATGCACCACTTCTGCAAGGCTTGCATCGCCACTTACTGGAGGAGCATCAGGGGTCCTGTAACCTGTCCCCAGTGCCGGCGGGAGTTCCCCACAAAGCAGTTCCAGACCAATTACCTAGTGGCGGCCATGGTGGAGAAGGTGCGGGCGAGATCAACAGACCACCAGGACCTGCAGGTGGGTTACGTGTATGTTACATCACAGTACTATATGTGTGTGTGTGTGTGTGTGTGTGTGAAGGTGCGTGTGCCCTGCAACTGACTGGCATCCTACACAGGGTTCTCCTCTCCGTTTTTCCCTGTGCTTTTGGATGTAGGCTCCAGCCTTACCGTGCCCCCGGACTGGGGTGTCGTGAGGCTCCGCAGAATAAGCCTCTGGGCATGTGATCAGAAGGTTGCCGGTTTAGGCCCAGCCTCAGTGGAATAGTTGCTTGGGCACTTTGGACACTGCGAGGTGCTACACCTGTGCTGTGACTCCAGGCTTGCTCTCACCTGCAGGTGGGGCAAAGAGAATTTTCCCATGGGGATTAATGAAGTATCACTAATCTATTTCTCAGTCCTGCCTCATGCAACTTGCTGATTATCCAGTTTTTTGCCTTATCCCAGCTGAGATGGTTTAATGCATAAAATAAGCCAGGTGACATCAAAATGAAAGTCACGGTGCAGCATTTTCTGCATTTTTTTTCAGTCATGCGTTTTAAATGTTGTTTTTCCGCCGCAACCCCCCGGGTTTCAGCTCAAAGTCCTCAACCATAGCATACACTTTCAGCACTTTTTCTGTTTTTGTTAGATAATCATTGGCTGCTTTGAGACAAACACTGCGGTTTGCTTTTCATTTATGGGCAACATTCAAAAATAAAGAGAGGAAAAATACTATCCTGTTTTTTTTGATGAATGCAATTTCATGTTTAAATAATTACATATTTAAATGCATCTTAATATTCATCTTAAAAATATCTTAATAGTGATAGTCTCTATATTTGTATAAATTTTAATTCTTCATTGTTACAATGTAGACACGAATGTAGTAACTCCATTCATTGTTACTTTGGACAGATTCGATGTAAGATGGAACCAGCATGCTGATGGGATTGTTTTGGTGGATGGTGGTACAGTGGCTAGCAGTGCAGCCTCATGTCTGCAGGGAGAGTGTTTCAGATCCACTGCCTGTGTGTGTGAAGTTCATGCAAATTTCCTTTGGATTCTCCAGGTCTTGCTTCTACTATCCAAAGCCACTAGGTCAATTGGTACTTTTTAAATCCCCTGTTTATGTGTGTCTGTGTGCATGTATATACTACATTGTGGGGACCAAATAACAGGTATTTTGGACCCCACAAGGGGAAGCTCATTTTTATAAAGATCAGTGACTACAATCAAAACCTAACAATGTCAGAAGTCTTATATTTTGTTTGGTTACTTATGGTTAAGGTTAGGGATTGGTAGGGGTTAAGGTCGTCGTTGTTGGGATTTAGAAATGAATGGACAGTCCCCACAAGGATATGAATACAAACTTGTGTCTGTCTGTGTATCTATCATATAGAGAGAGAATGAGTGTCTTTGCCCACTGAACGTTTGGCATTTTTGTTGACAAACTCCATGCTGTTGTGATGTTTTCAAATCGGTATCATATTTGCTTGTTTACTGCTGTTTGTTGAGAAGGTCACTTGCACACGGTGAAGGGGACAGAAGGAATAAGTGACATTATCAGTGAAAAAATTTTAAGCACAATGACCTTTGGTCTGAAGATGGACCATAGCAGATAAGCTTCTCCAACGAAGGTTGCCAAGCAACTAAACTTTTATTTTTGACTGGTTTAGTTTCTGGTGGTCTTTGTGTTCAGCTGAAATGTGTCCTTTGTGCAGCATCTTCAGCTCTCTGCTACCCCTAGTAACTGCATTACTATTTGTCTCGTGAATTTCAGCCCGTGAAGTATTTGACTTACTTCTGTGGAGATTGTATTGTTCTCTGAAGGATTGCCTAATTTTCATTTAAATGAAGACGTATGACTTATCACCCCTGCTGAAATTAAAATATTTGCTGCTTTTTTTTGTTTGACATTTTTCTTTGGGATACACACTGTTTAGATGGATATTTCTAGCTAAAAATACTTTTTGGATATGTTTATGAATGTATGCAGAATGAATGAATAGCTGGCCTGCAGGCAAAAAATTGAGTTTTCTTTTCTTCCCAGAAACGGCTGAAAGATTGTCTAGCCTCTCATCTCTCGATGAAGGAGTGCTACATGGGCATGATCCACAAAAGCGAACAGAAAGTACTCAAAATAAAAGTAAGTTCTGCTGGCCTGATGCTGAAGACTCCACTTTTGTTTGGTGAGAATTTCACTGGTTGCGCAAACAGAATAAAAACTGCATTCCCCTGGGCAGCTGTCGCGTGATCAGGCCTGCGTGAGGAAACGCTGACTGGGCTGTGTTCCTCACCAACTTGACACAGCGGTTTTGTGTCCACGCAGAGAACAGGTGCGGAGCTCCAGGGACAGATTCGGAGTGACTTCCAAGCCTTGCACTGCCTCCTGCAGGAAGAGGAGGCTTCCACATTGGAGCATCTGAGGAGGGAACAGGAGGAGATGCTGGGGGAGCTGGGCCGACACCTGGCGATGCTGCAGGGGGCTCTCGTGGAGGTAGAGGAGAAGATGCACAATCTGCAGCAGACCATGGATGCAATGGAGCAGAGGTACCTGCTAGAGGTAAGAGTCACAACATAACTCTCAGAGCAGAGAATTCTTCCAGACTGTGCTCATTGGGTAACACTGCCATTATTTTATTTACCACTATTTTATTTGCGCTCCTTCTTCGCTGCTGTTGTTGGATTTTGCGCACGAGTTTTTCACTCGCATGCACTTAAAGTGTTGAGTGACGTAATAAAGTGATTTGACTTGATTTGATTTGCCGCCTTACACCTGTGGGCATGGGAGTTAAAGTCCCACCCCCTCCTTGTTTAATTAAAGTTTAATAGACATAAAATTATTAGTTTTTTCAGTTCAGTCTGACATATAAAAAGGTATAATTATAAACTTATTGTCCTTCCTTTTGTATGCCTCTTTCAGTCATTGATGTGTGTTTGTTTAATATCAGCGCCGACTCTGAATTAAGAAATTATTCTGTCAGTGATATTTAACTGGGTTGAATATTCAGTGTAATTTGTTATGGAAAGCATACGATTACTTAAATT
>JAODJX010000002.1:8928814-8941846 GCA_026776945.1 Isichthys henryi
TCCCTCCCCCCCACCCCCACCCCCCCTCGCCCCCCCCCCCCCCCCCGCCTCCCCCCCCCCCCCCCCCCCCCCCCCCCCCCCCCCCCCAGGCCTTAATCTGTGTAACATACGGGAGATAGCGATACACAAAAAACAAGGAGACGCACGGAGCAGTGGTATTAGCACCCTGGCACTGCAGAGACAGCCTTCCTGCTGTTTACATCTGTACACTGATTTATCCACAAGCAGCAATTTGATCACTGACTATTTCTCCAGAGAAACATGTTGGTAAACAAACATGGCAAAGCGGTCAGTTCTGGAGGCCTGGGGAGAGGTTTGTTCTAGGCGTGAAGATCATTTAGAAGGCAATAACGAATATTAATCGCATTATCCTCCAAGGTTTTATCTATAGGTGGGGCTGCGTGATGTCGTCTTCTGTGTTGAGTAGAAAGGTCCTGGTTTTGACCTGATAGTGGGGATTCAAAAATTTACTGCGCTGGTGATGTGCAAGAGGAGATATAGGGGGCTGAGCAGAGAACTGCAAAATTCAAGGCATGTATAGTGCTGCCAAAAAATGACCTCACACAATGGAGACTTATCCAAAACCTCCATGCCATGAAATCCATTTAAAGCCATGCGTGGTTTTTGCAGAGTGAGTTCGGGGTGCTCACATGGAAAGCAGGGACTGGCCAGGCTATAGGATATATGGCTGTAATTGTTTTTAAGCTCGCATTTGTGACACTGTCCATGCAGCTCTGAACAGCTGGACTTCCTATTAATTTATCACATACAGCACACGGTTGATGCCCTTACTGCTGCCAGTGATTACCACGTTTAAAGGGAATTCAATTCATATAAATATGTAAATTATATGATACATTTTGTGCTTGAAGTGCCTCAACATCATAAATAATGGAATGAACAGAAAATGTGTCAAGTTCAGGTCCAGAAAGTTCAGGTCCAGAAAGTAAAAATCCAGATTATGTTAAGTCCTTTGTGAATGTGACTCTTTATTCAGCTTGTTGGTTGAAACAAAATGTTGGTCTGGATTTTTACTTTCTGGACCTGAACCTTCCATCTCTGGTCAAGTTCGTCTGTTATGAAAGTGCAGCTTCATTGTAGCTTATTGAAAGACTTGCATCACATTTTTTACAGCATTATAAGAACACTGTGCATCAGCGGAGGTGAACTACTGCTTATCTGTGATATTGAATCAGAATTTTGGAATTTCTATCACCCAGGTTGTGGCCTGCTGCCCTGCCAGATGTCACCTGCTGGTTTATTCCACTTACAGACTCCTCAAAAATGGAAGCCTGGATTCAGGCATGTTGAGAATATACCACAGTATCTGATCAAAGTATTAGAGAGGATATACAAAATGGGAAGGGACATATAGTAACCAGGTACAAGAAAATGCCTTTTGATTTTAATCTTTTTAATTGAGAACCTAATCTATATATCAGAATATGGTCAATTTTAAAAGCTGAAAAAGATGCTGAGAAAATAGAGATGTTTTTGTGTCTGTGTCTGCTCTGTTTTCAAGCATACTGTAGGATTTGGAAAAGAAACCATGCAAAATGGATATCGCTGGCTTGCATTCAGCATCTGACTCCTAAGACAAGCTTACAAACCAAGATTTTAAACAACTGCCCCGTTTCCTGTTTAGGAAATAGATCCTCACAGATCAAGTGCCCGGCTCTGGGAAGACTAATTGATAGTGTTTCATATTGTTAAAGTAACATTTAACTGTGAGGTTCAAAGTGCACGGTGATGGCGAAACTGGACACTTTAAAAATAATGGTCGGTTTACTATTGCCAGAAATCAGTGTTAGCTTCTTCTAGACAAGCAAAGCGGTTTTCTGAATTACGTAGATGATAAAGACCAAATTTAGATTTTCACCCTGCTTTATATTGGAAAAAGTTAAAGAATAAACTAGAAGTAAGATATCCTAAGCAGTGTCCTTAACTTTAAACTTTAAAGGGACTTTGCGCAAGTCACTTTAGTTTTGTGGCGACTGTTTCCAAAATCAATTATATATGTTTTATAAACATAAAGCTAGTTTCATATGGGACTGGATTTTATAACTTGAATTCAGTACAACTGTGATCGAGCACTTTTGTCATGATCGAACAATGACTCCATCCATCTTCAAAAATCCATATTGAACGACTTATAACGTGTTACTTGCTCAGTGCCCCTCATTGAGCTCATCTGTTATTCGGCGTTATTCTCTGTCCCATGGTGAGGAAAACAGAAGAAAGATTGCAATAAAGGGAGGAACTGAGATCACACAGCAGTGTGATGTCATGTAGTAATAATCTGTGCTCTTCCAGCGTTTAGCAGAATGTCTGAGGGTGTAACAGAGTGAACGACGGCCCAAAGCAAGATATAAAAAGGAAACAAATGAGGAACAGGGGGAAGATAGAGCAAATCACAGCCATTCAGTGTCTGTCTTTCAGTCGCCCAGACAAGTAGTCATTTTTCTGAATCAGACATTAAATCGTGACTTTGCTGATCAAAAAAGGGCCTTCGATCAACGAAAAACTAAAACTACAACAAAACGTTTTCGTAAAGTGGAAATCTAAAAATAAAATAAACAAACTTAAACCAAACTAAAACTATAAGTACTGCCACAAAAACTGAACGAAATAAAAACAAACATCAAATGCTTTCCGTTATGGTCCTTTTAATACTATAAAGTAATGAAATTTGTTTTTCTTTCCTCCTAGACAGAAATCATTTGAGGAAATGTGCTGCAGTCCGTGACCTTCAGATGACCATTAAAGAAAACCTGGAAAATACCTGTTTTGAGGGCATTAAAAGGCTACATAATGTGTGCAGTGCATTCATGGAGGATTCTCTAAAACTAAGACACATTAAATAGATGTACGACTTTCATTGTGTCCACAGAAATAAAATGTTAACTGAAACTAAAATGTATAAAAACTAAATAGGAATATATATTTAAAGTAATTGCTAATAAAACCGGACTGAAAACTACCTAAAACGAAACAAGATTTCAAATGAAATTTGAAAATACTTTGAAAATTAAAGGTAAATTTACAATAACACTGCCCTGCATCAGCACAGCGGGGGCCTGCGGGCAGAGAAAAGGCCTTGCAGATTATATGAGACGTACGGAAGCCAAAGGTTTGCTTTCATTTATTGGGTAAATACAGGCAGTGCTCAGACTATTAGCTGTAGGTCAGAGTTATTTGGTCCTACACATGGAGACAATTACAAGGCATTTTACCTTTGACCAAATTAACTGAACAGATACCCTAATTTTTTGACAGTTACTTAATTTGATCTGTCTTTTTAAATATAATGTAACAAAGCTTATACATTAACAAACACAGTACGTCAAATTAGTTAAGCAATTATAGAGATTTGCCACCAATTCACTTCCAAACAGAAGTCTTGTACATGTCTTGAACCATCAGATGACTATATATCAGCAAAGTGTAGTTTGGATTTTTAAATTTTTTTTGATTAATTGTCATGATCTGTAGTGGAGTTTAATAGCAGTGCAGCTCATTGTAGTTCAGTATTAGAAAAATCAGTAAGTATAGAGGGTGCTGAAGGGTCAGATAGTATTTAGTAACATACGGATATATGGGACAAAGCCAACTATGATCAGTGCATTCCAGAATTCTGTCAACAAACATTAGAAATTAGTCATTGTTTGTAACATGATATACAAATATACTTCGGTATGTGTGTATAATCACGTACGGATAAAAAAAATGTGGTTGATCTAGAGTTAAAATGTAGTTTCTGGTATATTCTAGTACAATCAAGATAACATGAGCACATATGAGATGCTAAATTAATTCTAAAATTACATAATAATACAATACATGTGTAAGTGTGTAATGGGCTTGGAAGGTGGGGCCAGTGATGAAGGTCTCATTGATAGTTTATCCTACCAACACGCCTAGGATTTACCCCGTTTATCAGAGCCTCCTTGAATCCCGCTCCATCCCAGAGAATCTTTCTTCAGCTCCAAGGGAAAAAAAACCTCAGTCCAGTAAATGATAGTGGGTAGACATCATTCCACCACGCCAGGGTCTCGCGTTCACCTCCGCTAGGAACACAGTGCCGGATCCAGGGTGGGGCGCTGGCACATACAAGCCGTCACATGAAGCTGAGCAAAACCTATACCTTAGCAGGCTGATCTCAGTGTATTCCCTCACCCCCTGACCCAGCTTGACAACACATTCTTGGATGCCTGCCTGAGCTGTCCCCCCCACCCCCACCCCCAAGGTTTGCACACTGTCTTCTTCTTCAGTGCTGTGTTTTTCTTACCAGAAGGTTGGAAAAGCTCTCCAGATGAGGCCTATACGTGGGCCACTTGAAGGCTGACACAGTCTTTCAAGAAATAAAATAAATAAATTGATGGGGGGGGGGTCGTAACATAAATCTTCATCAGTGCAGAAATTCCCCCTGGGAGGGATTTAAAGTGGATGCTGATGTATAAGAACATAAATAAATAAATATGATTTATGTGTGGTCAGCGATTTCGGTGCGGACTAGCGTTAGCGCTGGATGCTTACAAAACCTCATTGTAAAACTTACGGAGAGCCTAGTAATGAGATTAAAAGATACTTTTGACTGTTTTGTGCACCTGGGAAGACACATTGCTTCTAGTGAGACGCAGGAAAAATCAAGAAGAAATAGCTATGATGGGAAATGACACATTATGAAGCACGTAATGGGTTCTTCATAGTACAACGTTGACATTGCAGACCTGGCCCTCGTCCCTAATGCGGTTTCTTCCATAACATTGGCTCTGTTTACAAAATAAAGCCATAAAGCAGAGGCTGAGAGTATAGATTTTTAGTTGCAGTATTACAAACATACTACAGTATTTGTTTTGTTGTGAAGTAAGTATCTTTACTACAATGGAGACAAAACACAGTAGGAAAGTACAGTATAAAGAACGCTCTAATCCCAAACAAGATTATATGCACTGAAGGAAAGTCTATCTGAGATGAAAAGCAATAATTTGGTATAAAATAAGTGATTTGCGAGTAGCCTAACATTATGTAATGTTAGTTATTACTAATAGGTGATGAATTTCAGCAATTGTATTTGAGGAGACATTTTGCAGATGGGTGCTTGTACAGGAAGCAGAATGTGCTTCTGTGCCTCAGAAATGGACAGTTTGCTTAGCTTCAGCGGAAGAGGAAGAAAATCTTCAGCTCAGAGTGTGTTCAGCTAACCAGAGGCAATACAGGAGCTGGTGCACACTGCACCCGGAACAGTTAAGTTCTTCGGTCGAGAAGCACTGTAGTTTACAGTTCGCAGAAACGGCTGTCTTTGTGGTCAAAGTGCATTCCCAGGAATCGACTCAACCCCCCCTGAAATGTACTAATGAAACTGTGTGGTATATGAACTGCTCTGAAATTGAACCTTTTCAGTTGGAGTCAGTCACCATCTTGGCCTACTAACAGATACCATCAGTAAATAATTAAAAATGAAGTCTAATGATGTGGGTAATGTAACCCCTTTCACTCTTGTGCTCTTGTTGCTATGAGACAACAGACTACACTCAGTCTGCAGAAGGTTAAATTTAAGCTTGGCTCTGAAGGTCTGTGTCAGATATAATGTTTTAACAGCTGCCTGGTCGTCACTGACTAATTGGTGTTTTATCGACATTCAAATTTTCTTCTTCTTCATCTTGACTATTATACCAACAAATAGCCAGGTGCCTCCAGCAAATAGCCTGTCCATCTTATGCAGAAAACCTCCATATCAAATTCTCAGAAAAGCTATGAAATACGAGAGCAGTTCCATCACTTTTCTGCTGCTTTTCTGTTATTCCACATCACATTTTTCACATTTTTCTCCTCTAAATCTAAGTCATTCCTGTGGGTTTTTGCCGCTTTTTTCATGTTTAATGGATTGGTTTTAAATGAGATTCCCACAAACTTAAGTGCCAGGTAGCATTACCCTCTAAAATGGTTTCAATCACAAGTGGTTTAAGGGCTCACTTAAAGCTGGGCGACTGAGGCAAAAATAAATGTCCACCTCACCTTACTGTAGGCTAGTCTACTACCAATGTCACACCAGCCTGCTCCCCGGACGCTCCCGTTATGCATCATGCATTTCTTTGGCAGGAATTCTCTTTGTATCACTCTTTTACTCACTTGACCTATACACCAAAAAAATCCAAGCACTTGTAGTGCAGGGTGCAAAGTGAGTGCCCCGTGCTAGATTTCAACCCGATCGCTCGCTCAGCTAACAAGAAAGCCATTAGTAGACCTAACAGGAGAACTAAGATGAAGAAGGAAACAGAAGTGGGTGGTTCCAGTCCAGAGAGTAAAAACCCAGATCAAAATTTTGTTTTAACAGACCAGCTGAATATAAAGTGTCACAGTCACACAGTACCCAACTGGTTGGTTGAAACAAAATTTTGGTCTGGATTTTTACTCTCTGGACTTGAACTACCCACCTCCAGAAGTAAATGACCTATCAGATGTTTTCACAGTGGCTGAATGGGTACCGCTGTAGTGTCTCCTCTCCGGGCTTGTGTCTGTGTGGAGTTTACATGGTTCTCCCTGTGCTGCATGGCTTTCTTTTGACCGTTCAAACACATGCAGTCAGGCGTCTCTGGATCACCTACAGTTAAGATGACCACTCGTCCAGCTTTCGTCCATACAGTCCATTTATCCAGCCCTCTGTCCGTGCTGCTGTGGGGTGTCCTCCTTTTAGCCCCCCTGTCCTCCTTTTTCCCTCCCCCCTATCTGCCTCCCCATAAACACCTAGCACCACTCCGTTTTGTACACAGGTGTCCTCCTTTTTAAACCTTAGTCTTCCTAACTGTACACAGGTCTCCACCTTTTTAAGTCTTAGTCCTCCTTTTTGGAAACAGGTCTCCTCCTTTTTAAGCCTTTTTTCTCCTTCTTGGATACATTTGTCTTCGTTTTTAAGCTTTAGTCCAACTTTTTGGACATATCTGTCCTCCTGTTTAAACCTTAGTCCTCCTTTTTGTACACAGGTGTCCTCCTTTTTAAGCCTTAATTCTCCTTTTTGGCGACAGCTGTCCTCCTGTTTAAGCCTTAGTCCTCCTTTTTATACACAGCTGTCCTCCTGTTTAAGCCTTTGTCCTCCTTTGTGGACACAGATGTTCTCCTTTTTAAGCCTTAGCCCTCCTTTCTGAACACAGCTGTCCTCCTGTTTAAGCCTTAGTCATCCTTTGTGGACTCAGATGTTCTCCTTTTTAAGCCTTAGTCCTCCTTTGTGAACACAGCTGTCCTCCTGTTTAAGCCTTTGTTCTCCTTTGTGGACACAGATGTTCTCCTTTTTAAGCCTTAGTCCTCCTTTGTGAACACAGCTGTCCTCCTGTTTAAGCCTTAGTCCTCCTTTGTGGACACAGATGTTCTCCTTTTTAAGCCTTAGTCCTCCTTTTTGGGCACAGCCGTCCTCCTGTTTAACCCTTAGTCCTCCTTTTTGGGCACAGCTGCCCTCCCGTTTAAGCTTTAGTCCTCCTTTTTGGACACAGCTGTCCTCCTGTTTAACCCTTAGTCCTCCTTTTTTGGCACAGCTGCCCTCCCGTTTAAACTTTAGTCCTCCTTTTTGGACATAGCTGTCCTCCTGTTTAAGCCTTAGTCCTCCTTTTTGGACATAGCTGTCCTCCTGTTTAAGCCTTAGTCCTCCTTTTTGGACACAGCTGTCGTCCTTTTTAGAGTCACGCCAGTGGTCGCCCTACCCATAGTGTCTTGGTCTGTGCTTGTGTATGCTCAGTCATAGACATCCATCCCAGCCAGGCTGTTTCCCTGCCTTGTGTCTTTTGCTTACTGGGATAGGCTGCAAGATCCTTTTTGTACTTTTTACATTTATTGTGATGCCATAAGCATCCATCTTTAATAACTACTTACCAATACAGGGTCATAGTCAGCAGAGAGCACCTAAGCGGGACATGGACTGGATGCCAGTATGCCGTAAACACTTTGTTGTATTTGGCACAGAACATCCGCAAAATTACTCAAAGGTGGCTTTTAATAGAGTGGTTCTGGCTTATTAGTAATGCAAACCAGAAACTGCCCTTGATCTGGTTATTAAAAACATCAGCCAGCTACTGGCATCTCAGCACCCGGTCTCCATACAGCTTGGTGCAGAAATCCTTCCCCCTACTTATGAACATACCCTCTTTCCATACATCACTTCATTTTTTCCTTGGCTTGATATCTGAGATTTCCCTGCGATCCATTTCTTCTCTTCCAAACTGCCTATGAAGTTGGTAGAATTAGTTTGAAGCAGCATCACCTTTTATTGGTTATGCCAGAAGGACCATACAGTCTTTCTAACATTAATGAATGCCCATACATAATCATGAAGTAAGGCCGGCTACTGGTGGTTTGCTAACGTATTTAAAACCTTAGCCGGCTTCTCTTAAAGATTTACTGTTTGTATGAACCAGCTGACTGTTTAACACACTAAGTTGATTTAGCATGCAGTAACTTGATTTAATTTGATTATAGGATTTGTGCTGCAGATTATCTGAAATGACAGATGCGGATAATTTTAGTTAAATGCAAAGCTGGGGCTCTGATAGGAAGGTTCACTCTTGTTTATTCCTTCTGTACTTTCTTTGAACCATTGTTTGGATTCCATATTCCAGTTCCAGTAATATTCATTTGTACAAGTGGGATCAAAATTGTTCTGGACCATAACAGAACAATACACATTCACAACAGACATCAACAAGGTTTATTCCTCTTGCTTGCGGTAAAAATAAATAGACCTTTGAACACTTGTGTATTTTGGAGTGCAATGCAGCTAGTAGAGTGTGGCCCTCCAGGCCTGAATGAGGTCCTCCCTGGCTCAGTGCCCACTGGTCAAGTGGGGAAACATTCGGCATGTGGGACCAGTCAGAGAATAATCTGGAATATAGCAGAGAAGGTGTTTAGGGCTGGGGGTGTCGCCGAAAGCCCTGATCTCAAGCAGAGTGGCCGGATAATGCTTTTGGTGCCCCCCCCTCCCCACCATCGAGGGCTTGCTTGTGTGTGACTCAGCAGGTTAAGCCCCTCAGCATGTGCTAGTGATCATGTCACATGTCCATTGGACCCTTGAGCAAAGCACATGGCTGCTACACACTAGCTGACCTGCACTGTGACCCCAAAGCTTGCTGTCACCTGTCTGTGTGTCTCATAGAGAGCAGGATGAGGGAGGCAAGAAGAGAATTTCCCATGGATGTGAATAAAGTAGTCCTATTGTTATTCAGAAAGGTTGGAGCCCCCTCTTCAACATAGTGGACGTGCAAGCTTGATCTTGTTGGGGATTTCCTTGCCCGCCATCCAACAGTCAGCCACTGTTAGTTTAGACATCTCAGGGCAGCCAGGAGAGACCCTCAAAAGGGCCGGGACCAGGGAGGGGGGCACTGGGACCCAGAGGCCAGAGCTCACGCCTGACAGACCTCCAAGAGCACCGTCGAATGGCGCGGCTGCTGCTGGAGTTCGCCTGCCGTGAGCCCTGTGAGAGCATTCACTGCGAAAGCTGCCGTTATCATGCACAGATTCCGAGAAAAGCAAAAACAGCAGAAACATTTGGTTCTGCAACCAAATCTGCAGTCTGGGGTGATGGCGTGTTCATCCCTGCCAGCCTCCGAGTGCATCAGCTCCCGCAGGTGGCGAAAAGTGAGAGAGGTGTCACTTGTCAGATGATCCCTACTTTTAAAAAAAAAAAAAGCCTTCATTTCAAAATTCATAGTAATGGAGATATTTTGCAGGGCTAAAAATGATTAAGACACAGTAGGTCCTTTAGCACTGTGCTCAACGCCTCCAATAGACAGTGTTCTCTGGCTACTTGTTCCTACTACTCCTTAAATATTCATGGGTAAAGCATGAATTAAAGAACTTTTTCAAAGTATTTATTTATGTAACAGAACCTGGACTGAAAGCTACTCTGCCAAGGTCAGTGGACTAGAGAGAAACAGGGAGAGAAAGAAAGAGAGAGAGAGAACTCACCCAAGAATTCACTGTATGGGCTCAACCAGTGTTTCCCAGTCCGGTCCTCGGGCACCCATCTGTCGCTCCGTGTTTTTGCTCTCTCCTATCTTCCTGTCAGACAGTCCACATTTTTGCTTCCATTATACCACAAGTGTCCCCTGAAAGGTCCCAGATGGTCAGGGCGTCGCCCAGAGCATGCGTGGGCCCTGTCAGTGGTGACCGCCTCCCACTGGGGCCCCGGGGCCTCTCTGCACTTTTGCACTTGTGTAGGAAGTAGCTGAGCTCATCACCAGCTGCTGTGTCCGTGACCGTGCAAATCATAACGCTGTATCCGGGCATTACATTTAGAAATATGAAAGTCATACAACTATACAACTATAAATTCTCTTTAAAAAAAGGCAAAAGTTATGATAAAACATGGCCTTAAAAACACAAGAATCCTCAAAAGTATATTCACCATTGTAAAACAAAATAAGTATAAGGACTTATATAAATATAGTGATATTTTTATTGCTAAAGAAATATTTTATTTTGTTGGCTTTCATTCCTAGAAGGGTTGCACTTTAGGCCCCTTCCTCTGTTTCGTTCCCCCCTCGAAAATGGCAGAGCTCTTCACTGTTTTATTTTCACATCCACTCCCTCTGTTTTCACCCCTTTGATGTTCAGTCTTCCAGTGAATTTTTGAGGTATTTCAACGAGTTTAAGAAAAAAGACAAAGGACGTTCCAGATAGCACTGCTCGCACAGGCCTGGGTACATGTCCAAGCATCCAAACCAGCTCTCCGTGTACACCAAGGGTCTGCGGCTGACCGCAAAATATTTACAGAAGCTTGTGTGTTCTCTATTGGGCCCTAAAACCAATGTGATGCATATAAACATTCTGGATTTTGTACATGATGTGCTAGATGGTCCATTGGTCCATATGCTCACGATATGCTCCACCTTTGTCAAATCGCCCTCGACAATTGCACCCTGCCATTGTTCATTTGGGTGACTGGAGCAGGGTTTAGCTTCACAGTTGTATGTTATTGGTTTACAGTTGAGTAAAACACTCAGAAACTGAACACTATCCGGAACAGTGCGCTTTTATCTGCCACAGAGCAATTTTTATTAGTTTAAGCATGCAAGGAATCAACTAAGGCTTCTGTTAAGCTAAAATGAGATTAACTAGTTAGTTAGTTAGTTTACTTAGTAACAAGAAAAAGTAGTTAAAAGACGGATTGATGGATGGATGAATGGATAGTTTTACTACATTCCATTATTCGCCACTCAAAGGGAAGCCAGTGATTTCAATGATTCCAGGTTTTCAAGTTTAATATTTTCTCCAAATTATCATGATCACTTATTGACAGGAGACAGCTTGGAAAAAAACAGAGTATGATTACTCTACCGTTCACTTAAGTACTTCAGATGTCTGTTTGCTTTAAAGTTCACCGTTCTGGTGGCTTTTATGATAAAGAAACAATCGATTTTTAACGGGTACCATGACCCTTACTAGGAAAAATTTCCCGGATGAATAGCATTGTAATTGTGATGACATTTCGCAGCAAAATGGGAGAGACTATAAAATATTTAAAAATTGAGTTTGTAGAGAATGTCACCGGAGCCTCGCAATGGCGAGCATTCAAACATGTCCCAAAACCCTAAACATCATTTGATATTCATATGCAGAATTAGTCCTCTTTAGTATATAACTCAACCTTTAAAGGAGGAGCACAGTACAATTCCAAAGTCTTTGGTGACACAGTGGAGCCGACAGTAATACTAACATCAGCAGGCTTCAGGAGATTTCCATCTGTGTATATGGCAGAAGAGCATGAAATGTACAAATAGGTACAAACAAACAAGCCTGGGAATCCGGAATTTCTTTTAATCTTCAGCTCCTATCCTGGAGATTTTGTTTCCACTGCTGTCTCCTTGAATTATTCTCCACACTAATCTCCGCTATAGTATAACATTAACTGCTGTCATGTGTGTGTGTGAGCACATTCCTAATTTGGTATGGCGAGATCTTCAGTTGCTGTGCATCTGTTTTGGACGGACAGTATTGCAACTGGATGGCATTCGATTGAAAGATACAGAAACAATAAGCTCTAGCACTGCGAAACTGCAAGCCACCGCCTACGTGTATCAAGGCAAGTCTTGTGGGCTTTATTGTCATACCACCCACATGCAGGTGTACCATAACAATTCCCAGGACATCAGTGAGCTATGATACCTGTAAATAATGGCAATAAATCGTGTATCAGGACTGCATTTCTGTCATATTATTAAGTTAAGTGTTGACCGTCACACATGTGATATCACCTTAAAGTTCTAATTGTCTTCTTTAACAAACAACAGGACTTAACAGAGTGCCGTGTATAGTATGAAAGAAAAAACACAATGTTCTTTACAGAGGACAAAAACGAAGAAAAAAAGGATCTCAGGAAGACATTCTTTTAGAATTTTATTGCATGGCCACGGAGACACAAGTGAAGCATGGTCAATGAAGCCACATGGTCAGTGAAGCCGCATGGTTGGTGAAGCAACATGGTCAGTGAAGTGGCATGGTCGGTGTAGCAGCATGGTCACTGAAGGAGCATGGTCAGTGAAGCGGCATGGTCAGTGAAGGAGCATGGTCAGTGAAGCGGCATGGTCACTGAAGGAGCATGGTCAGTGAAGCAGCATGGTCAGTGAAGCGGCATGGTCGGTGAAAGAGCATGGTCGGTGAAGCGGCATGGTCGGTGAAGCGGCATGGTCAGTGAAGCGGCATGGTCGGTGAAGGAGCATGGTCGGTGAAAGAGCATGGTCAGTGAAGCGGCATGGTCGGTGAAGCGGCATGGTCAGTGAAAGAGCATGGTCAGTGAAGCGGCTTGGTCAGTGAAGCGGCATGGTCGGTGAAGGAGCATGGTCAGTGAAGCGGCTTGGTCAGTGAAGTGGCATGGTCGGTGAAAGAGCATGGTCAGTGAAGCGGCTTGGTCAGTGAAGCGGCATGGTCAGTGAAGGAGCATGGTCAGTGAAGCGGCTTGGTCGGTGAAGCGGCATGGTCGGTGAAAGAGCATGGTCAGTGAAGCGGCATGGTCGGTGAAGCGGCATGGTCAGTGAAAGAGCATGGTCA
>JAODJX010000002.1:8942676-8955347 GCA_026776945.1 Isichthys henryi
ACATGCTGAGGCTAATTGGAGTTACTAAATTGCCTGTAGGTGTGCATGCGTGAGTGAATGGGGTGTGAATGTGCCCTGCGATGGGCTGGCCCTCCATCCTGGGTTGTGCCCTGCCTCGTGCCCATTGCTTCCGGAATAGGCTCCGGACCCCCCGCGACCCAGTAGGAACAGCGGTTTGGAAAATGGATGGATGGATGGATTTCTGCCATGGTCTTGTTAATAGAGTTCCCACTCTAATGCTCTCCAGCTGCCATGCCATAATGATATATTTATAAACTTTCTATGAAGAACGTGACGCAACCTAATAACGCCCTGAGGGGTTTTGCGCGTGGCTAATGACACCTTAGCCAATGCCTTTTAATGTGACAGTAACGAACGAGGTTTCGCACAAGAACTTAATGGCTTCACGGACATTAAAGGAAAAGCAAAAATGGGGGAACCGTTATTTCACACGAGCACCAGTAGAACCGCGTCACCGAAAAACCAGAGGAGATGTGAAGGTGTTTCTTCATGGGTCACTTTGCCACTGTAAACTATGTAACAGATGGATTTGCTGGTATGGGTCTTTTCAAAGGGTGTTTATACTTTGTTTATATAAAAAGCATAACCACCTGTCCTCCCTGCAGGTCTGGTGACTGGATATTCTATGACACCACCCACCCTTGACAGCCAGAAGGACGACATTTTGATCAATGCCAATGACACATTAACTATTACATGCAGGTATGATGTGACATTTTTTTTTTACTGTTGAATTATATTTATTAAAAGTGCACATAAAAATACTTTGACTTCGTCAAGAAAACACTCCATGGAAAGAAAGTAAAATTTAAAACGTTATCCTGTTTCACATATTATATTGTCTTAATAATCATTTACGTTAAAAATGATAATATGCAAATATATGTAGAAAAAAATATATGCAAACACATTTGTATAGTATGATGGCATGTTATAAATTTTATGTAAGGAAATATTCATTTTTTCTTATTGCAACAAATGTGCATCTAACATTTTACATATGTTTATCACATTAAAAAACACAAGTTAAGAAACGAAATACTATATTTTAGTTTTTTGTCAATAAATACTGGTTTAAATTTGCAAAATATACAGAAAACTGATTTTTTTCAAAGTCTGCGCCCATTGTAATGTACACATAGAGAAACCACTAGAGAAACCATAGAGAAACCATAGAGAAACCACTCTCTTGCTGTTTATTGTTTGCTCCACCACAATACTGTAGAGAAGATATTCCGGCAATGAACACATGGACTTTTCAAGTTAAAATCCTAATACAAATTGTCAAAATTCGTTTCAAGCAGAAACCTGAAGAACAAAGGGAATATTTAATGTTTTCTTAGGCTTGAGTTGCCTCACAATGAGGGAAAATGATGTGATGAAAAAAGTATCATTTATTATTCAATCCATACTGCCTGCATTAATCACCCTGTTTTAGAGAAAAGTGTGACTTCTGTGTGACCTCTCTTTGCCCAGGGGACAGCGCACTCTGGATTGGGCCTGGCCTGAGAAAAGCCTCAGCAAGCAGGAAGTCCAAGATCGACAGGACCAGCTGAAGCCCTCGCTGGTTCCAGACCACAGAGCCATCTGGGTCAGGGAGTGCCAAGGGGAATCTGGGAAACCGTACTGCAAGACGGTGGTCCTGACTTCTGCCCAGAGCAGGGACACTGGCTACTACCAGTGCTTCTACCGGGACATTAAGGCCATCGTCGAAGGCACGACTGCCGTCAGTATTTATGTCTTTGTTAGAGGTGAGTCTTACCTTTGGTGACTAAGCCTCATTCTCCAATTCCGAGGTTTCGCTCAGATCTTAACAGTTCATGATTACAAGTAACCGGTATCTAACTGTAATGTGAATGCATCTGTTCTCTGAAATGGTTTGTATGTGCACATTGATGCATTTTTGCATGAGTCATCTGCATCACCGACAACATGAATTTCGATCTGACCATTCACATTCATGTCGCACTGGCCACGAATCGGATACGTATCCGATCTAGGACCACAGACAAAAGTGATTCAAATATGATTTGAAAAGATCCGATTTGTGTGTCCACATAGCCCTGAAAAAAATCAGATCTGAGTCACATTCAGGGAAAAATTTGGATTTGAGTCACTTGAACTGCGTAGTGTGAACGTAGCCTAAATGTTTTTATGTGACTTCCAAAGCTTTGCAGTTAGAGTGTGAAATTACCATTAAATTGTGAGTTTTGGAAAGAACTGCATACTGGCAAAATAAACTAAAGACAAATGTTTGGAGAGCTGGATGCTCTTTCCTGCAATCCAAAAACAGGTGATTAGCTAAGATGGAGACACTAAATTGGCCGTTGTGCATGAGCACACTCTGTGATGGATTGCCTTGCTTCTTAATTAGCCTCATTGCATGTCTTTGGGCCGTGGGAGGAAGCCCACATGCCGCTGGGAGAATATGCAAACTCTACGTGCTCGGGGCAAAACCTGGACTCGGTCCCTGGTCAAGTAGGTCCAAGGCAGTGTGATGCCAACCGATGTGTGAAAATGTCATTTTTCAGCATAAAGCAGCTTTGCTGCCTTTTTTAATCAATGTATTGCACCCCGGAAGTCTTTAAAACAACATATTGAACATGGCCTCTATCTAAATACCAGGGGACAGACAGATCATTCCTGAACACTGGCACAGATTATTGTTGTTGGCCCATTGGGATAAGAATTGAGCATTAATATAGATGGTATATTTTAAAATGGATCTGGGATCTTCTGCTCTGGCTTTTAATACCCCATGTGGATACTAGTGGTTTCACACTTAAAGGTTTTGCTGGATGATCGGCCCTAAAAGCAGACAGAGCTTCACATTGTGGTGAAGATATCGGTCGACTGGACTAAATGCATCTATTTCTGAGGTTTTATTCAGCCCAGAGGCCTCGACTCACCACCTTACTTGTCTAACTAAGTTAATAGTCTGGATATTTTTGCAAAGTAGCACATGTGGTTCGACATGGAAACAAACTATCCAGTTTGAAATTCCATTTTTTACAGTTTTGATTCTTACACATATATTTTCCTGAACTGGATTTACAGCATATTAAGCTATAGCCACTGCAGAGCATTTAGGTTGGTCCGTCTTCACTATCATGGGGCAGAATTGTGGCCAGTCTAATGTCGACAAACGCTCTCAGTGGGAATCGTGTAGCAGCTTTGGTTGTCAGCTTCTTAAGATGTCCCTTCTGGGTGTGGAATTTGCACCACGGTGCTCCGTAAAAATTTACAGCTACAGCTGAATGAAAAATGAAAAATGAAAATAAGCCAGTGACTCAGATATGCTTTGACAATTACAGAAGTTCTTCCTTTGATAAGATCATAAATGATTCAAACATTTTCAAAAGTTCTTTAAAACTTCTGTTCTTTAAAAATTATATTTCGAGCTGGAAATGAGCTGGCAAATAATGTAAGAACTCAGGAGTGACAGATACGTTGTGCAGTATATCTATACGATGACTTGGAAAGGAATTTGTGCTCCACTGTTGTTTTGCTGTTTATAATATGCAGCCATGACCTTGAGCAAACTAAGGTACTGCACAACTTACTCAATACTTTAAAGAAAATACCCAAAACAAATAAATACAAACACATGTAAATATATAGAATTAATGTGGGATAAAATGGAAAATAATTGATTCATTAAGATTTAATGGTATGCCATGCTCAAATTTATTTTATTTAACAGAAAGGCAAAGAACAAATATAAGAGACAAAATAATTAGTGGAATGGTTTCAATATAAATCACAATTTAAAAATAAAAACACCACATTTTCTGAGGTTTCTTGATCATGTCTTGCAAAGACTAATACATAAAAATTAAGGAGCTTTCAAACCCCATGAGGTATAAAGCCATTCATACGCTCAAAGGTTACAAAAATACTGACCAATAAATATACTTGGCATAATAGTATGAATCCAAAAACTGAACTGTGTATCAGAATAGTCCTCTTTGCACTGCCTTGACCCTGTGAATCTACTAAACAGAAATTTGTAGGGAGCCAATGAAAACAGAGTTAATTGGATAGGATGAGGTAAAAAAAAAATAAACAGCCAGCTGTTTTCAGTATGTTGTATAAACGTTAGCCTGTATGGTGGGGCAAGAACGGAGCAATTATAGATAAATGAGCCCTTGTTAACAATTATCGGCAAAGCACCTGCGTGACGCCGCAGATCCGCACGAGGGACCAAAGTGTTTGCCGGGTATCCCGTTTGGCCCAGACTTGACTTCTCCCATCGCCCAGTCAAACCGGTCTTTTCTGTGAAGCTTCTCATTGGCTGGATTTTTACATTTGTGTTTGTTTACGTGCCAGAGGCTTTCATTTGCTTGGCAGACAGGACGCTTCTTGTTATAAGAAAAGGTAAAACGCAACAGGCGACGCCAATGCTGAAGGAACAGCTCGTGTCAGCTGGGCAGCCATTCTGAGCATTTGTTCTGGAGCGGCATAGAAGGATTTAAGGGTGTGACAGACACTGTCTTTGCGTGGCCTAATCGAGGTACTGGATCTCACAGAAGACGGGAAGAAACCTGCACCTAAGAAGTCTCGATGCAATTTGAGATACCTTAAAAAATTAACTGAACCAAGCTCATTACCAGGTTTTTAAGGTCTTAAGCAGAAGCACTTACAGCTGTTTTCTAGGTCAATGGGTCTCCAACCAAACACCTTGAAAATATTGAATTTCACAGTCTTATATTTATATATTTTCTTGACATTTACAGTAACATCGCTGACCCTTAAAAGTCTTCCAAAAAATACCTTTATGCTAGGAAAATCTTGGCTGTATTTTAAAGAACAAGGGAGGCTTTCATATAGAAAACCGATTCTTTCTTAATAGATAAATGGAAATAATTCCAGTTCAAAAGTGGGAATGAAAAATGTTCACCGAAACTGCCAGTTTTATTACAATAGCATTCAGTGTTTCGAAATTTTTTACAAGAAGAAGAGGTTGAACACATTCTTAGTTTCCTGTCAAAATGCTTTAGTAGCATTCAGGGCCTGACAATATTATCCAATACACTGCATGACAGGGTCTATTATGACAGCTGGCTGAAATAGCCAGGACAATAGGTGGATTAATGATTTGGGGTTTTTACAAGGTATAAACGGTGCAGGAATTTTTCAGCTTGAATTAAGTCATTAAGCATCACATGACTTTTGCAATTACTTAGAATTATTGTATATGGTGATATTGGCTACACTTTATTTTGTCATTGTTTGTTTGCATTACTGACTACAACTCTGTGTGTTGGGGATGCCGATGAGATCCACTCCGTAGTTTGTTCCTATCATACAGCATCCATGTTTTTTTTAACCAGAAGCAAATCTCTCCTGGTGTGCCAACGTTGACACTGTGGTCGTGGTTTTTGTGAGTGTGCCAGGGGTAGGTGGTAAAATCAACATGCAAAGACACCAAGCTGACTGAACCAGTCTGCCAAAATCCTGTCTAATTTCCCCTGACAAGGTGCCAGAAGAGTTTGTATAGATCCTACCAGGTTGACTGATCAGGACCAGCTGAAATCAGTGTAGTAAAGGGGATAAATGTGTCCGCATCAGGATTGGAGTGGCAGCATGTGGCTTCGTTTATCAGACTGGGCCTCCGTAGGTCACCGCTTTAAAGCTGTCTGCCTTCCTCCTCCATTATGGCCGAGTGCAAAGCCTTGAGTTTTAGGTATCCCTGACTTCCTGAAAATAGACCCCCCCCCCTTAAATTCTATGATTTATTATGACTCAAAGGGCTTGATTTTCCACAGTGACCATTTCTCTGCTCTGATCTCTACGGGGCAGAAATCTAAGCTGATATTCAGGACTTTCTGTTTTCTTTCAAATAGCTCGAAGTGACTGCTTTGAAAAATCTCCGCGAGGAGTAAGAAGTCTTGGACACCAGCTCCTGCGAAGTATTTTCGCAACATTTCAGCAATGTTGTGAGAATATTACGAGTCAGCTGGGAATAGGCCCAACCTTTGTGTTAGGGCACCACTCTAATATGTAGTTTTTTTATCCAAGGTTGAAGGTGGTTCGGAAATTGGGGATGACTTGTTACGTTGAATTTAGGCGTCTACACATGGATGAGAAGCAGCGGGCTCTCAGCCAGTGCTGACAAAACAAAATTAATGGTCCAATATAACCAGATTATCATGGCAACTATCCAAAAGTTTTTCATAAGAAGAAGGCATTGCAATTAATACACTTTTCAAAGGGATAAATATCTTGGTGACCAATGCAGACTAAGATTTGTGGCTAAGTAGTTGTTTTCTTTCAGATGTTCAAGAGCCATTCGTCAAAAGATACAACTATGAATTTGAAACAATCTTTGTCGCCAGATCATCGCCAACCATACTGGTCCCTTGCACAGTGTCTGTGCCTGATTTGAACGTCACCCTCCATCAGGTGAGTGGATTGTGTACTTTGTACCTGTATTGTATATTTTAGCAATATGCAACTATATTTTTCAGTGAAGAAGGTTGGTTGGTGCTTTTAATTCTGTATGTTTCAGTTTCATGGTCTTGGTGGTGTGGTGGCTCTTGGACTGTGATTGTACTTCACGTCTCCAGGGTTGGGGTTCAAATCTTGTCGCTGTTCTTTGTACTTGTGGAGTTTGCATGATCTCCCTGTGGTGGTTGGGCTTCCTGAGACACACAGTTAGGTTAATTGGTTCCTCTGGGGTGGCACCCCAACAGGAAGCAGCTCTACTGGGAGTTTAAGGTCTGCCACCAATTTTGCTTGCTACTTTAATAGCATAACATGCATTGCCACCTTTAATTTAAGAATTTGCACATTTTTTTTTTGGGGGGGGGGGGGTACCTGAAGTATGTAATGTCACTGCAATTATAGGCTACACAGCTATTTGACCTGGTACAGGGCTGCCAACTCTCACACAGCTGGCTCACGCTTTCAGACTCTCACGTTCATGCAAGAAACCTTACGGCAAGTCTGTGTTATTCCATTATAAACCCAAAATTAGCTACATCAACGAGGTAGTTTCCAAACCCTATAGACTATTTACCGGTAAATAAAACTGTTACATACATGTAAATGCCTGTGCAGACTGTGTCTCGAATTGAAAATCTCATGCCAACCAGCTGATTGAAGTTGGAAACCCTGTTGATACACAGTATAGAAGTGCTTCAGAGTCGACAGTGGGTGTGTCATTCTGTAGATGTCTTCACAGGCAGGAAATTCTCTTGCACCTCTGGATGAAGACGGCATAACCTGGGACAATAAGAAAGGCTGGTCTGTCCCCAGCGATACCATTCTGAGCAGGCCGAACATTTTCGGCTTCTTCTGCCGCACCATCTCTTCCGATGTAGAGCACAAGTCCCCTCTGTACCTGGTTCACTTTTACGGTAAGTGTCTGATTCCCAGGTGTGATATTGCTAATTTTATTGTATTAATTGTAGAAAATGTCTATATATAGACATTTTGCCACATCTTTAAGAGTGAACTTTTTTCTCTGACATGATTTCATGATTTTTTCTATACATGATTTCATTAGGATGTTTGTGTATAGGTGTTGCAAAAATAATTTCTTTCAAAGAAGACATCCTGATTGTTTGTGCTCACTGTTGTGCTCTGTAGGAAGCAAGTTGTACAATTTCAAGCTATTTCCTGAAGAAACGGTGGAGCTTATAGTAGGTGATGCCCTTATCCTGAACTGCACAGGCCAGGTTGAGTTCAACACAGGCGTGAATATTCAGTGGGCTTACCCAGGCAAGCTGGTATGTAGCGCGCACCTGCTGATTTATACTGTGAACAAGGTATATTTACATGCTACGTTTGAATGCTATTTTTTTCTATTTTCACATTAAATTCAGGCTGTGACTCGGCAAACTTTTTGCAGAATGTAATGATCTGAAGATATTTATGCATCCCTGCTGTGAAGTGATAAATCACCGCTGTTGCCCTTGCCTGACAGTGCCTTGATGGTAGCTGTTACAATTTACCTTTCGATAAAACACGTCAGCCGAGTAACTAAGCAGCTAACTATGCCTGCATGGATATCAGTCTTCATCTGCAATCCCCACATTTTGCTGCAGTCTGAGCAGGTGGCTCGAACATGCATCCCCAAGGTTTTGCTTCAAAACTGTCGTTTTACTGGTGTCCTTATACCTAATTGGTCGATGGTTTCTCTTGACTGATAGCTAAATCGCACCGTGACCCTGCAGTCAGAGCGCACGGCTTTGTCACACGTCACAGAAGTTTCCAGCATCTTCAGCATACGCAGCGTTAACATGACCGACACGGGCCTGTATGTGTGCAGCGCGACGAGCATGGAGACCACGATGGAGCATTCTGTGAAGGTCATTGTGCACGGTAAAACTGCAGTTATTGTTTACCATATTTATTTTCAGTTATATTATTATTAAACTTTGTCTCATTCTACCACATTTTAACCTACTGATTTTAAGTATGAATATCTTTGTAGTTTCTAATCCTTAATTTCCCAAATATATTTAATGTTTCTTTTTTTAGAATTAAGTGTAGGCATGTTCAAACTGATTTCTATGACTGTCAATGATCTTCCAGCTACTGTTTATTTTTACCTTGAATGGTAACTTTAGATATTCATTTTCATATATTCAAACCTACATTATTATACAATAAAAACTATATCAATGGTGATGATTATATACTGAAACCATTCACCCATCTTGCATAACTGCTTATCAAGTTCACCATCTGCCCGTAGTCCATCCCAGTAAACACCGGACACAAAGCCGGATGTGCCAGTCCAACACAGATCACACACACACTGCGGCAAATTTAGAGAAACAATTTAGCTTAATTGCATGTTTTTGGATAGTTGGGGGGATTTCTGCAAAAGCATGGAGAGAGGACACTCACAGGAGAGGATAGGATTGTAACTCCCCAGAAGAGATTCAGATCCAGAAAGTAAAAGTCCAAACCAGGATTTTGTTTCAACCAATCAGTTGAGTGTAAAGAGTCATAGTCCCAGGGTACTTAATTGGCTGGTTGAAACAAAATCTTGGTCTGGACTTTAGTTTTACTCTTTGGACCTGAACTACCCACCTCTGTCCCCCAGCCTGAAGGTGTGAAGACGACAGACTGCGGTTCCACTCACCAATTTGACGCTCAAATGTTAATTGTCTTTCAGAGAAGCCATTCATCAGTGTGGATTACAAAACTGGCCCAGTTGTGGAAGCTACTGCCGGCCAAAAGATATTCAAGCTTTCGGTCCGAGTGTCGGCCTATCCAGCACCAGAAACACAGTGGTAAGGCAGCAGGACCAGGGCCGATGGAAGCTTGCAACTAGCAATACGCGGTGAACAGGATGTATTACCAAGGATATATTTCCCAGGTACAAAGATGGAAAATTAATAAACAAGCAACCAGAATTCAACAGGATGAAATACCAGCAACACAGCCTGGAGATCAGGGAGGTGTGTCAGCAGGATGCAGGGAACTACACTCTTGTCCTTAAAAATAGCGCCGCCCTTCTGGAGAGAAGAATCAGCCTCAGCCTGTTAGTCAACGGTAATTATTGGTACTTGACTGTCCATATTGTAAATAAAGGCAATATGTAGGGTGACCCCCTAATCCATATCCGGGGGACACTATAAGCTACATTTTTAAAATGAAAAGGTGCCTGTGGTTGATTAAATAATTCAATACTTCTTGTGCTTTTACTGCTTTGCTTCCTTGCTTGAAAGATTCATCCAGCTGTCTCACGTTAACATTAGTGACACAGGCATGATTATAGGAGACTGACCAATCAGCACACAGCAATAACTCTGAGACTGACCAATCAGCGCACAGCAAGACCTCAGAGCTCAAGTGAAATTCAAGTCCTCTATATCGAATTGGTAGTTTATAAGTCCTGTCCTAGCTCAATGTCCTTCCTGACATGGATTATCTTGCCACCATAGCTATACGCTTTAAAGCACAACTCCCCCCCCCCCCCATTTATGAAAGTCATTGGAAATAGCAGTGCTTTGTACAGCGGGCATTTCTAACAGGCATTTCTGAAGTAACCAATTGAAATTCCTGACCTTGTTTCTGAAGTCCCCCCGCAGATCCATGAGAAGGAGGCAGTAGCTCCCACACACCCCTACCAGAGGGGCAGCCGGCAAACGCTCACCTGCACAGCATACGGCGTCCCTGCCCCCTCCACCATCACCTGGCAGTGGAGACCCTGGGGTCCCTGTGGCCCCAATGGATCCCTCCGCAGCCTGTAAGCCTTCGTCGCCACACGCCACTTTGTTCCGACCCTAACTTCTTCTCTAAATCACTCAAGGCCGCTCCAGCATTCCTGTCATCCCACAAAAAATATATGACACCTCCAGCTGAAACGATACACGTACTAGCAAGTCATCCCTCAGTCATTGGCGCGTCCAAGCCAAATGTTTGTTTGAAGGCCTTGGACGTGTCCCTACCAATCTGTCAAGGGCTGAGGCTAAATTTTCTCTAGGGTTAAAGCAATGTTGGACCGTCGCCTTTCATCTGCATGATGTTAGTGTTAAGGTCACTTGGTTCATACCAAGTTAAATGCAGATAGTCTTTGTCTGTATTGGCCATTTGTCAGCTGCAGACACCAACAGGAGGCTGGTCTCTCTTGTCTTCAGAAAACCAGATTGCGGTGATAGCAGCTTTTCTGGGTACATCAGAGATGTGACAGTTGGGGTGGGGTAGTGAGGGATGGAGGAATGCAACATGTAAAGGGTGGTGTGTTGTCATAACAACAGAAAGTACACGAACATCTCCCAATAGTGGGCAAAGTGTGTGTGTGTGTGTGTTTGTCAGGGTGGTGGGGGGGCAAGGAAGTAGGAGATATAGTGTTTGGCATTGGCAAAGTACCAGTCAGCAGTCTACAAAGGAGAGTAATAGTCATATCACATGACCTGACCACCTGACCTAAACACAGTAGAGATGATTTTGGAGGAGTTTGACCAGAGAGTGCAGGAGAAGCGGCCAGTGCTCGGCATATATGTGGGACCTCCTTCAGGACAGCTGGAGAAGCATCCCAGGAGGCCACCTCATGATACTGGCGTAGAGGAGACAGCGGGGGGCAGCCAGTCTCTGGAGGAATTGGGCTTAAGGACCTTGCTCAAAGGTCCAAAGCTGGCCTGCTAAATATACCCTCTTATTCCACTGACCTCTTCCATGAACTTGTACTCTAAATATGTCCATCCATGCTGTTTCGGGATTTCACCATGTTTACTAGGGTATTGAGCAATTTTTCCCCCTTCTTCTTCTTTCAGTCTCCTTTCCTCTTTGTTTTCGTTCTTTTTGGCCTCACTTCTGTTTGCTCATGACTTGAAGCCAAAGCTTTGTGGTAAATCCTGGATGAGCGATGACCGTCCTCCCGTGTGTATCCGCCGTCAAACACAGGAAGGTGCTGGAATCAAAAAGCTCTTCCTCATGGGGGAGTCATCAATTTCCCTGTGCTGACAGAAACAGACAATGTCTCCCGGTCATGAAAGAAGCCACCCTTATCAAAGAGGATCCGCATAGATGTTTCTGCTTAGATAGTCCCAAGAATTATTTCACAAAGACTTACCCTAATCAAGGATTTCCAGAGTAATTCTTTTGTTCTGCATGAAAGTGACTGATGCTTTTAGGTGAGGGTCCTACTGCAGGAACAGAAGATCCTGTGATTTATTCAAACGTAGATTTAAGCATGGTGAGGAAATTTTCTAATTGTTTACTGAATAAAATTCATATTTTTTCTTTTTATATTTATCTAAATGAACACACAAGATTCACGGCAATCCCTTTGTCTCAAATGTCGTATTGTCAGTTACTAGTTACTTTGCTTTGACATTATATGGTGTGGGGCCGTTCCAGGGACCAGAGAGGAACATCTGTGCGTAAGAGGCGAGAGCGCGTGCCACACTGTCAGGACTGGCAGGACATGGACTCAGAAGATGCAGTTAATGCAATCGAGAACATCGACACTTGGACGGAAATGGTGGACAGGCGGAACAAGGTACGTTTTTCTTGCAGATTTGAAGTCACCAAGTGACGCCTTTTAGGGAAACACAGACAGTGTAAAAGCCACTCACCAAACTCTGCATTACAGTGCAGAAATTAAAAATCATAATCAGTGCGTGAAATCTTAGAAGCTTCTGGATACCAAAGCTTCTAAGATACCTATAAATAGCTTATAAATTGTGACTGAGTTACAATTGACTGAAATATTTTTGCAATGATTGGCTTTTAATTTTTAATTTTAGTTTCACTGGAGAAGCACACATTTTGACAGAAAGAGTTTGTGAAGTAAGTGGTGCAGCAGCTTTGTTGCTCTGAGACTGTCCCTGATTATCAACTGTGACAAGACAAGAACGATCGGGCGGCGGGGGGGGAGTGGGCGGCGGGGGGCTCGCTAAAGGCCGCGCCTTGGCCGGGGGAGAGATGTTTAAATCTGTCTTCCTCTGCATATTTCCTGTAGGGAGTAGGAATAAACACCCAAGGAGAGACACACAGATCCTGTTTTCATGCTCATTTGTGACATCATTTCCTGTAGCGTAGATGGATGGGGTGACTAGTCGGGTTGTAGGAACTGGAAGGAGGTGGGGGGATGCTTAATTCGCCCCTTCCCATAAACAGACCTTTGATTTTTAAATTATTGAGGTGTGGGGGGGGGGGGGGGGGGGGGGGGGGGGGGGGGGGGGGGG
>JAODJX010000002.1:8964517-8980893 GCA_026776945.1 Isichthys henryi
CCCCCCCCCCCCCCCCCCCCCCCCCCCCCCCCCCCCCCCCCCCCCCCCCCCCCCCCCCCCCCCCCCGGCCCCGCCCCGCTGAATCATAAACAGAGCAAGACGTGGGAAACGGGGCCTGAACCTAAGAACATCTTGTGTTTACAAGAAGAAGATGACATTTCGAATGACGAGGTTCAAAGCACATAGCACCTTCAAACTGGTTCTGGTCCAGAACAAACTAGAAATGGCTGCCATGCCGCCACCACGTTACACGATCCGACGGCCGCTGGTTTGTGAAACACGAGAATACGCCTCCATTCTGAAATCTCACAGAGAAAGCACTGAAGAAAGCGACGAGACGGATAAAGCATATGGTACTTTCTGCTCCTGCAGTGCATTCACAGGGACTTGGCTGCGCGAAACATCCTCCTGTCAGAGAATAACGTGGTGAAGATCTGCGATTTCGGTCTGGCGCGCGACATCTATAAGGACCCTGACTACGTGCGGAAAGGCAATGTAAGTGCCTACAGTTTTCCTTTACTATAACGTGAATATATACCTGTACACGTATACTGGTATATTTTCTGTGATAGTATTCACACTGCCTCTATATATATATACACACACACACACACATTTCCTATCAACAATCAATGCGAACAATTGTGGTGAAGTCATGTGACTCATATTGGCTAATGATGTAACCTCCTTTGCCTGAATTCCCCCGCTGGCTGAGAGTACCACTGATAACTTTCCGCCTCTGCTTTCTCCCAGGCCCGGCTCCCTTTGAAGTGGATGGCGCCAGAGAGCATCTTCGACAAGGTGTACACCAGTCAGAGTGATGTGTGGTCCTTTGGCGTGCTCTTGTGGGAAATCTTCTCATTGGGTAAGAATAGCAGGCTGTAGGTCAAAGGTGACATTTCGAATTGTGGTCTGCATTCGTCGTCTCACATGATTTAGCTGTGGAATACCCCATCTAGCAGATCAGTTTTGTTTGTGCTGTACATAAACCACGAGTGTCTTATACCATCATTGTTGCTTGACAGCTATCGGGTGCAGTACGCCTGTCCTGAGCAGTGACGTTCGGACCCTCTCCTTATCTTCTTTAGGCGCTTCCCCTTATCCCGGTGTTCAGATCGACGAGGACTTTTGCAAGCGGCTGAAAGACGGCACCCGAATGCGAGCGCCAGACAACGCTTCTCCTGAAATGTGAGGGCGTCGCTTTAAAGCTGTTAGCTCTTCAGGTCTTGGCAGTTTGAAACAGCTACCACCCCGATAATATCCATGCTACTTTTTTTTAATCCACAATTGAACTGACTGCCAAAAAATGTAATAACAGTTTCAAAATAGAAATATAATCAATAACAAAAAGGAACAGGAAATGTCTCGGAAAAGAGAAAAATTTGGTCACTGAGGGCCAAGGGAAACATAATGAGTAAATTTAGAAATTCAAAAGTGTATCAAAGTGTAATGCAGCGTTGTTCTTGGTGCGTGTTGATAGATACAGGATTATGCTGGCCTGCTGGCAGGGCGAGCCCAGAGAGAGGCCCAACTTCCCCGCCCTTGTGGAGATCCTCGGGGACATGCTGCAGGACAATGGCTTGCCGGTAACGAGGGACACGCTGGGGAAATGTAGCGTAAGGGAGAGGAACACTGTCTTAACAAAAAGAGTGAGACACACCGCATCACACTCACGCCGTTGATCTTGGCAGGACGGTAAGGATTACATGCCTCTGGACGCATCGCAGAGTCTCGAGGATGATGGCTTCTCTCAGACCTCGTCGAGACCCCCATCCGAGGAGGAGCTCCCCGTGGCATGCAACACCCTGCCTATCAGGTACGGCTGCTGGGGAGGGGCTTCTGCCGAGAACGTCACAGGAATGGTGCAGTGCTTAGCACTGCATTCCCTCCACAAGCCAAAAATGTGTGAATGTGAGTTGGAGTTGCCAAATTGACCAAAGGTGTGAATGTGTTTGTTGGCGCCCTGTGATGGGTTGGTGCCCCATCCTGGGTCGTTCCCTGCTTTGTGCTTGTACCCTCACGACCCTGAATAAGACAAGCGAGTAAAGAATAAGGATATTACAGCGTGCCGTATTATACAAGGGGCTCTGGACTCTGTCTTTCGTTTATATCGGTTTTAGCCTAATTTCTATAAAGGTATTTATATACTGGTTTTAAATTTGATTTCTTTGTGTTCCTCAATTTGTGACACAAAGAAGGCTTCGTCATTTATATAAACAGTACATTTTCCATGGTTCATTGTCTGATAGATCTAGGTTTGTACAGTTTCTCCGTCATTTAGACTGCTACGTTTCATAAAACCAAGAAGTCATGGCACAGTGAGAATTAAGTTTCATAAATGATAAATAAATATATCTATCGCGGGGGAAATTGTTTTTAAATATTGAAAACCCGCATTTACAGAACAAAATCGGCTGCTCAAGACAAGATGCACACTAAGAATTCTACTCGCAGCACAAAAATGGAAACTACGAAACACAAAACATACGCTTTTTACGCTTTCTTAGAAAATGTCAGACTAAATCATACAAATAAGCTTATCATCTCTTCCCTTTGATAACTCAGTTTAACCTGGCAGACCTTTGACTTGAAGTCTACAAAACATGCCTCCTGATTATATGCCACCAATTCTTTTTAATAACATTTAAAACCAAAACGTCTTACACCATGGGAATTACATTCATGCAAGCACACGACAAATATACAAACAGTCCCTGCTGAATACATCCAAGCTATTTTGCCTGTCATTTATAATACAAGTAAACAGCTCAGTTTTGAATATTGGAGAATTACTAATATTTATATGATATATAATATATACTTAATAGATATTTGTTGTTTCCATGGATTCTGAGTGAAACAACATGAACTGTAAATAATGTTTTACAATGTATACTTCCTATGTGCTTGGGTGAATGTAATTTCGACGATGTGGGACATTTTGGTTCAGAAAAGTCAAAACATCCTTAGCAAATGGACCATTCTCTGTGGCCAGGAAGGCACTGCATGTTAATGGAAGTGTGGACCTGTTTCCACAGATACTACAACTGCGTGCCCTTTGCTGCGTGCGTCATGTCAGGCTCCTCTAAGGCTGGTCACACGCGAGTCAAGACTTTCGAAGAGTATTCCCTTGAGGCCGCATCCCATAAAACACACCACGTGAGTTCTCGTCCGTGCCAGCTACATCCTAAAACTGTCGCTGTTAATCATTTTCAATGCTCGTATATTGTCACATTTTTGTCGTAATCATTTGTTGGAGAAGCAGACTTTTTAAATTTTTTCGTGAAGGACAATCAGACGGACAGTGGGATGGTCCTTGCTTCGGAGGAGTTCGAGAGAATCGAACACAAGCATCGAGGAGTTCTCTTCAGAAGGTACGATGCCCTCTTCCATTTTTATTGCTCCAGTCTTTCCATACATTTTTCCTCCTCCCACTGTACAGCACTGTGGTCTGTCAACTTGCTTGAATTTGAAAATGTGCTATACAAATAAACCGAATGACTGACGGCAGACAGCTAGCCTGAGTTTGATCTTCCTTAATTTATGAGTAAGCTAAGGATGTGGGGTTCGTACATAAGCTATTTATACACGAAAAGGTATGGGAGACACAAGGCCCTCCATATCCTGTAAGAACCATTACGCTGTGCCTTTCATAAAATATCAGAAAGGTACGCATACTCACGCAGTGCTAATGGAACTCTTACATAGCCCTCTCTGCCCCCGCAGCCAACACTCAGCGAGAAGTGCAGATCGAGTTCCAGGAACAGGCCCAGAAGACCGGCATCGACCGCCCTTCCTGAGCCAGCTCTCCGGCCAGACCTTCTACAACAACGAGTATGGGCAGCTGTCCGAGGATGGTCTGTGCCACTTCTTCTCTATGCCGAGCGAGGGGGTTTTGGAAGGGTGTCGCCAAGCGTCCTCACACCTCTAGACCCCTGGAGGAACCAGCAGGATAAGACAGTGGAGGGGGGCCCAACATATTTGCAGTCATCGCCCCTGCAACTTGCCAAACCTGTAGCCATACTACAGCACTAAACCAATCTCTCTGTGCCAAAAAAAAATCCCTTTCCAGCCACTGGGTGGCGCAGTTATCAGTTCAAACCATTATCTTTATCATAAATGTTACTTATCTAACCTAAAGAGTATGCTTCTGTTTTGTATGTGTATAGAAAACATATAAAGGGAATAAATGAACATATATCAGTTTCTTAATCTGTGCAGTTTTACTCTGGTCTTTGTGTTTATATCTGAAGTTAATCTAAGGTTTTTATTGAGTATTTAAATATGAGTGAAATAGCCAACAGCCAGATTGCACTATTATCAGAAAAAAAATAAGTTCCTCTGTACAAAAGACAGCAGGCCTTCACTTAGCTGCTGCAAGAGAGTTTTATTTATCAAATAACGGGGCTGCACACTCGGTGGATGAGTTTCCAAACAGGTATTTTTTTTTTTAGAGAAGTACATTAAATGCAAAACCAACTGATGTTGGCTACAGGAAAAGGTGATCATGTTTACTTTCAGTCACATTTTCACTGGCTTCAGCTGAGTTCGTAAGGATGTCAAATCACATACATGGTATTTAGGAGGACGTGCCCCCATATTCGACACATTTGACTTTAGAGAAAACAAACAAGATTTGAAAAACACACATGGTAAAAATAAAACATCATACAAAAGGACATTCATATATTTTTAAATAGTTTATTATAAAACATAAAAATGTTGACAGGAACATCAGTGACAGGAATGCATTCATCAGTATCAGTTTTCCTATTACCCACAGAAACATGGGCTATACACAGATTTTACGGCTGAACCCAGCATGCGGTTTTAGATGTTTCTGAAAACCCCCCACAACTCTCCAATACTGCAAGTGAAACTCCACACAGCTTCTAACTGAATAATCATGTCACCCAGGCCTTGCCAACCAGACCACAACGGTGCATCAAATAAGCTGCTCACAACAGTGACAGGTACCTAAAGTTTACGGCAAAAGGCATTCAAATCAACGAGCAGGAATAAGTAGAGTACGCAACTCTGAAAAATTAAAACAAAATATTGGCATCTCTGAAAATTTACAACAAAAAAAAGTTAAAGAGTCCAAAACTAACAGATAATCCAGAGTCCAATTTTATCTGCCTCCAGAAGTCCACTTTTTAAGGAACGGGAAACCACCCTTACAATCACATCAAGCAAGAGAAGCATGAGACAACATATTAAATATAATTTTTCCAGATAGTGAGAGATTGTTGAGAAAGGCGATGATTGCCACAGGTAGGGTCAACTCAACTTATCCTGCCTTTTGACACAAAGATTACAAGTACATCACTAAAAAGATTGAATCTTTCTGTGAAAGATTAATAAAAGCAAACCACCTCAACCACCTTTGACCAAGTAGGGTTAGGGTTAGGTTCTTTACCTTCACTTATAACATCAATTTGATGTGCTCTTATGGAACAAGCCTCATATTTGCATTTTTTTAAGGCACAGAGATCAACTGTGGTGAGAGACACTATTCTTTGCAGACTTATTATTCAAGTAGTTACAGCACAGGCAACAAGAGTGTCTGTGTGAAGGAGACCGAGCATGGTAGGCTGGGCATGGAGTGTATATGGACATGTAGGGAGGGGCTCCGAGACTCCACTGCTCTCTGTGCCTAGATCACAAGTTAGAATGCTGATTTTCCTTAGCAAATAGAGACAATTCACACATACACAAACACACTCAAAATGAAGGGTGGGGGATCAAGGCGAAATCCGACACTTAGAATCCAAGTCATAACAGAAAAGAAAGAATAGAAAAATTCTCCCACACCCTCATCGCAAAGGTTTTAAAAAAAATTAACATTGGACGTTTTCTGATGAGGTCCCATTGATGTAAATAGAAGCAAACTCTTGAGCTCAAGGGCGCCGCCTGCAGACCTGTTCATGACATTTTCCCCAACTGGATCTTCTTCCAGGCCTCGGAGGCTGTGAAAATGCAGGAGTCGATAATGCCAGCCACTGTGAACGTCCCACCAATGATGGCGCAAATCTGTGGGGGGGGTAGGGTTACTGGTCCATTTTAAAAACACCAAAACTCCCGAATAACTGAAAACAGCTTTGACTTTGATTGCCCTTGTCAAGACACCTAACCCATTGTTAGCCCATTGTCATGCACATCCACGGCATGCAACACAAGTGGTAATAGTCCACGTTGAGATGATCAGGGAAAATGACATCGGAGATAAACCTCAGAATGCACCTACACCTGTTCACTCGACCCAAAGCGCTTTCTTCCAGAACAAAGAGCCGGATGCCTTCAGAAGCGATCCAAGGCACGATGCCGAAAAAAGCACACAATGGTGAAAAGGAGCCTGAGTAAGTGGCACGGTATTCATGTCCCATTAAGAGACCAAAACACTTGAGAGGTCATGGCAACCATAGAGAAAATTACTGGTTGGCAGCCACAGCTCTCGGCACCAAAAATTTGACTTTGTGAAGTATTATTTACCAAGACCTTTGTAAATTCTACACATGTTGCTATTGAATGGTGAAGTTCTTCTCAAATTGGGTGCCCCGATGAAATACACAGAATTTCTCAATAACCTCTTACGCCCACTGTCTCAGGGGAAGTAATAGTGAGTAAGGTTGGATATCATAGGGGCCCCGGCTGAAGTCATTTTACAAGAAATTATGCAAAGCAGACCTGACCAGAGCCAAAGCAGGATGTACATGTTTTTGAAAGTGGGCTGATTCAGGCTTCTTCTGGCTGTGTGTCTGTTTCTCCACAGTTTACTCTGTCACCACCACCCCTCGTTACTGCTCTTGTGCTCCCTCCCCCTGGCCTATCAGCATTCTCGCAGGTCTCCTTGGTTACTCACCGTGGTAATGAAGCGATACAAGGGCTGCCTTCTCTCCGTGTACTTAACGGTGATGGGGCTCAGATCGTAGCGGAACCAGATCGCGGGGATGATTCGTCCCGTGTGGCTATAGGCCACGTATTCCTGCCGGGGGGAGGGTGGTTAAATTAGGCGTGCGTTCTACGTGGCCATCCCCATGCTGCAGGGCAAACGCGCAGTAGATCACGTACAAGCAGCAGCACAGGTACCACTCACGCATGCCCCTCTGAGGATTCTGGGAAAAGCAGCTGTGACAGCGTGTGGTAATAAAAGAGGCTTTTCATTAGGTGAGGGATGAGGTTGTGGAGCAGGTGGCATCTACAGGGAATGGCGCCATGCGGCACGTGGCGTTAGAAGGGACTTTACCGACAAGCTCTCACGAACGATGCCAGCGAAGTCACGGAAAGCTGAGACAGGGTCTCACCTTGTTGGCCACTGTGTACTGGTAGGAGAATCTTTGCCTCCCCCTCATGTCCTCATACACTGTGGGCACTATCTTTAATATGTAGTCATGAGATGCCAAGGCTGCAAGCACAAACAAAGCATTCAGGACCATGATATCTTCCATTCGCCACAAAATTCCAGAGGTTTTTTTTTCTAAGCCAATTCAGTTCAGTCTTCTGTGTGTGAGGCTTCGAAGAATGTCCACTTGAGGTCCCCACTGAGCTAATGCCAGGATAAGTGAGCACATGTCAGCATGCGATACAAGGGGCCCCGAATGAATAAAACACACAAAGGTCTGCAGAAGACGAGCGAACGGCTCTCGGTCAGCTGCTGGGATGAGCTCAGGGCATACGTCAACTTCCGCAGCAGTCAGAAATAGACAATGGGCCCACGCGCAAAGGACCATGCATTGTTTGCTTAACAAGAAAGTAAACGTGATATTGATAATGGTAACACAGCTCAACACCCAGGTTTTCCTCACTAACAAAACAGCAGAGGTAGCACCATCAGTTATAAAAGACATGATATACGTACGATTTGATTCAAGTCTGCTGGCACCTCCTAATGCATTGAAGGCCCCCTGGACATCCTGGATGGGGAGGCAGAAGTGAGAGAGCAAGGTTAGCCAAGTTGCTTGGAATTAAATAAGAAAAGGATGAGCTTGGGCACTGATTTCAGACCTGAAGGTTCTCCCCGAAGGAGAGCTTGTGGATTGTGTGAGTCATATCAGGGCTCTGGGGCTGGGCCGTGGCGCTGTGCGTTGACACGTGGAAGTTGCCTGGCACCTTAAGGTAGCCAGAAGCAGAATGGGGGGTTAGTCGTCACTATTTCTAGATGCCATTTTTGGAGGGTAAATATACCTTACACACATGCATTGGAACCGATGCAATTAAATTGTCATTAGAGTCGGACTTTTGTGCCTAATTTCCCTCATGCGGAGGGAAGAATCTCAGCCGACACAGAGAAATCTTGTGATTTATCTTTCTGTCGTTCATCATCGCTGTGTCGTTCATTGCCACCGGCCACATCTTATTATTTGGCTTATGAAGTAAGTACTCCATCATCGGCCTCACCTTTGTGGGGGCAGTAAAAGAAAAGCCCTTACTTTGTTGATGCTGAACTTCCCCTCGAAGCGACAGCCGTATCCGTTGTTCAAGGGCACCTTCATGGAGTTGTCAATGTGGCCCACCTCGTGGCGGCCCATCTCATCCTGGATGTCCAGCCCCACCACTGAAAACGGGAAACCAGGCGTGTTTCTCAGACGTCGTCTTCATAGCCAAAAATCAGTTCCAATATTCAAGAACAGAAGTACAGAGGACTGTAAAAATACCCGGATGTCGTTCTTGTCCCGTGCCAAATATCAAGGACACATTGCTTGCATCCCCACCAAACAAGACAAATCCCATGATTCATTGCACCCCAAGTATGTTCTTGGAAGGCAAGTGAGAAAGACCGCGCTTGTCAAGGCCACAAGCATGATCTGTGTATTTGGTATTAAAAAACACCCTGGGAAAGAGGATGACCGTGGGTCATGTACCGAGAACACCTTTCCTGTCCGAGGATCACTTTTATGTCATCGTAACACATGACTGGTCACATGACTCATATGGATGACAAGGCCACAGGTGATATTCCCAACAATGAAGCTACTGCGACAGCCCAAAGGACAAACATTACAACTTTCAAAGGCTAGTGCTATGCGAGACTTCATTGCCTTTGTTCGTGTCCCAGCTACAGTTTCATTCCTTCCATTTGTTACAACTGGCACAACAAAGCGAACATGTTTCTGAAGTAGGCAACACGGCCCAACACCACTTTGTACAAACTGAACACACAGCACCAGTCCACTGGCTATAGCAGTGCACCGGGAGACCTTAGTTAGGCAGGCTGCCATTTTAGCTGGTGATTTGATGGAGGGGCAGGATAAATGACACAGCATAGATAGCCCTTAGATAGTCCCTGCTTCACAGAGGAAGGAAACCCCGCCTCTCTTCAACACCAGGACTCCGCACCCACTTCCCTTTCAACACAATTTCCTCTGGCCTACAAAGCGCACAAAGGATGTGTGGATCAGTTCCCAAGCTTACATAAGATGAGTAACCAAACACTGCCGCTCATTAGCACGGTCTGACGAGCAGGTATCATCCTCACTCAAAGCGCACAGAATTTGAATGTGACCTGGGGCATAGTTTGGGATTTTTAATTATCCCTAAAATGAAAGATTAGGTCTTTCAAAAAGAATATGTGTATTTATTGCCGCACATGTATTTTACAGTAAAATATCAGTACTAAAAAATAAATATTACACTAAACTGCAGCTAACGAAACAGATTATTTTGCTGTCAGCTAAATTTGAGCAGGGTGTTACTCGTAAGCAGTGAGGGATGACTATACTTAAATATCAGTTTCTACACTAAGACGGATAAAAAATGTTTGTTTCTCTGTGAAATTTGTGAAGCAGAAAGTGACATATGGTCATTACTAATAGTATTCAAGTGGTGTTTAAGAGGCAAAGACTAAAGCACACAGGTTTTTTTTCCAGAAAACTAGGTATTCTTATAATTGTAAACAATGAATCACCGGAAATATTTCACAACTTTCTGTGATAGAGAAGTATCAAAACTTGACAGATCTACAATTATTCACCAACAATACCATGTGAACTTCTGTCCAGATGCACAATTTAGTAGATAAAAAGTAAAACTGCAGATGACCAAGAAAAACACCCTAAAATTACCCTGACACACTGGATAACTGGTCTCTGTAGAGGAAGTGACATGGAAATGTTAAGACAATAAATTGGTTCAGGGAATTTTTAAGAGGAGCTGGCATTAGAAAGCAACAAAAACACACAAAATAACTGTTTCAGGCAGAACACTCCTTTTTTGGGGCAAGATTGATGACAAACGCTTTACAGCTGTGAGTCAAGATACCAAATACTGTTTACATTACGCCTGAAGTCCAAGTTAGAAGTCACAAACCACTTTCCACATACTTTGCATTTTTGCGCATTTTGTCATGTTTGGAGCCGAGCTAAAGTGCGTAACAAGTGAAGAAGCAACAGCTCTGCTTTCGGAAGGGTGGAGGTGTGAAGCGCCAGCCTGTGCCGGTGTTCAGGAGTGTACTAGTGGGGGGGGGGGGGAATGAACCATAAATTACTGTGTTATCCTGTTTAAACAAACCTAAAACATTACATTATAAAGATCTACTGACATCCATAACATTTAGGTATAAAGGAATATATGGAAGGGCACCATAAAAGAAGAAAAATTAAATAATATTATTATATCATTAAATATAAATATATAATTAATAAGTTACAATAAATGAAATATTAAAGAAATTGTACTAGATCCCTGGAATAAAAAGGACACACTCCTACCATAAGTAATGGGGGAAAATACCAAAAATAAACTTTATTATTAGTCACAGTAGTACAAGACAAAGCAGTAACTGGAAGAACAGCAAAGAAATATTTAAAAATACTCACGATCACAGTTCAAGTTTGGCAAACTGATGTTTAAACTCACATCTATCTTCCCTCCACTGTCTTTATCAGGGTCATCCACATAGAGCTCATTGACTCTGTCGAAAGGGAGAAAGTAACCGTAAAACATGGTGTTGAAGGGCACAAGGTTCAGCAACAAGGACATTAATAAAAATCTGTTCTTGTTTATACAGATGTAGTTAAATTCATGAGGAGCATTCATTCTTCGGTGACGTACCTGTTCTAAATATATATTCATAATAAAAAACAAATGAAAGATGAATTTGGAACCTGAAATAGCAACATACTGAGCAAGAGAATTTCACTAGAGAATGAGCTGGCCTCAAAACATCTTTTGCTACTGAGAGTATCGCGTTATATAACCCTAGGATTAGGCAAACTCTCTAAAACCGAATACTACAATCCCACAACTGCTCAGAGGCATCAGCGGGTGTTTTAGATGGACTGGTATGAAAGATATGCAGCAAGACGTCATTATATCACTCGAATGAAATGCTTCGTGATGAATGTCTTACTCTGTGCATGCCAGAACATCTGACTGTATTTCAACGGAGGACAGCCTTCACATCCTAGATAGATCTCGGAGTTCGGCAACTAGCAGAGACAGCTAACGTGAACTTGTATAGAGAATGGCACAGTCCTATAGGGAGCTAGAGCACTACAGATTTCATAACCAGTGCTGCTCCGACTTGGGTTAACAGGAATACTAACTAATGGGTAAGAAAACGTGGCAGCATTTAATCATTACGTATGTACTTCATCGCAATGCTTGTTCTTGTTTTACGAGTGGCGCTGGGGTATTTCATGAGCAGGACAGGGCAAAGCTAGGAGAACTTTTAGACACACTGACTAAAGGGAGAACTGGCCCAACAGAACAGACAAAGGGAAAACAGTGGCCTTTCATCAACACATTCATGGAAGCCAAGTAACGGGGCTGTACCATTTTGCGAAACACTCTGTGCTGTACTGCTACCCCGTATCTGTGGTCATAGCCTGACAATCACCCGGAAATCATCTTGAATCAGTACTGATACTTCACACATGTTTGCATCATTTGTAACAGGAAGTCTGAGATTTTATTCGTCTTCGAAGTTCTTTGAGAAAGAGAGCCATTTTATATTAGCATTTGTAGTACCCTGTGGATGTGACTATACTCAACTGACTGGTCTGGATTGGTACTTTTTGAACCGGAACTTTCCGCTTCTGGACATGGTATTCAAAACTACTGGTTCTCAAAATGTACATACATGTCCATCAAAAGCCCAGTATGCTAAAAGTGAAATCATTCTACATTTCTATGTATAGATACCGTAAATGATAGCTATATACAGGGATTGACATAACTTGTACGCACGTACGCATTCACGCTGCTACAACAATAAATTGCAGCACGTATCGCTCATAAAGGTGAATGTGTACTTGCGTACTAATTATGTCAATCCCCAGCTATAGATAATTTTACTATTAATATCATTGGAATCTCTAAACTCAGGAATTACTAATCAGCAGTACTGCTACTGCTCTTAGAGTAATAGATGAAGAATCTACAAACATCACAAGGAAATCTATGAGAACATCAGTCAATTGAGAAACTGCCATCTTGCTACAATCCCAGCTGAAAGAGGATTTCTTAATCTGCGTCATTCTGGTCATGACCTTTGAGACTTTTACCTCTGTTAAGCAAGACCCCTTTCATTTCTTCCTCTCTCTCTAATTCACTAATGTTATTCCAGTGATTGTGTGAAATCAATAACCTGAGGTTAAAATAAAACAATCCAGCCAGGTGCATGACCTCACGAGTTACCTGATCCACACCGACGTCACAGTGGAGAGATCATGTCCATGTGAGATTAATGTCCTGTGGCTTCTTTTTAAACCGGAGTAAACAAGCCCCAGAATCTGCTTCTCCCCTTTACCATAAAGTTAAAAATGTCCTAAATACAGTATATATACACAAGTTGTTTAGCACATAGCAAAAGTTGTACAGATCTAGAACAACAGTAACAACTGAAGCAAGTCAACCAAATAATTCTACTTTGTTTCCAGAGCTACCAAACTTAAATATTTGTTTCACACCAGAGGCAGCACAGAAATAGAAACCATTTGCAGTGGTAGACTTAACTTAGCTATGTTTCCTATAAACATCTTATCCTCACTCAAAGTTTCAGTGTGGGCTCACAAATCAATATCTATACCAAATGAGGTGTTATTTACATACGCAGCTGGACAGGATTGTTATCACTCAGAAATAAGACACAGCTGCACCCAGCAGAATTAGAGGAGTGTTTACCAACCTTGGGTTCCCCATTTAATATACTGACTCTGATCAGGTTGATTTCAACATTAGCTATGACTATATCGCCTTAGACACCTTGAAACTTCATTAGGTTTCTTTCGGAACAAACCAAACATATAAAAATCTCCTGATTAACTGAAAGTTTGCCAAAACATTGACACAATTAATTAAATTCATTCACATTCGTATTCAAACTCATATTATGGCATGCACCTCACATTTAAATGCACAAAATGCAATATTAGTACACTTTCCAGAAACCTAGAGCGTAATGGATTTCCAATTCAAATGTCCGTGCCTGAACTGTCACTTTGATATAAAAATTACAGACGTATGAGCGGAGTCGATAGCTGCGGTGCCTACATCTCCGTGGCGATGAATCCCGTGAGCTCGGACAGGAAGAGGAAGAGCATGAACAGACAGCAGCAGATGGAGACTGTGGATGAGAGAGAGGTTGGTATCACAAAAACAGCTCATTGATTTCTTCAGTGCCCCTTCTTAGACTTGATTACTAACCAATGATCAGATCACTGATGACCAGAGAATCCAGAAAATGGTTACGACTCTGGACTCACTAAGTAATCCTTTCCCAATCAATTCCAGATCAATTTCTAATCTACTTAAAATGTTCATAGAATAACTTTCACACACACTAAGGAATGTGACAGATGCTCGTCATCAATTCATTTTTATAAATATATACCAGAAACAGCACCACCCCCCCCCCCCAAGCCACAAAAGAAACCCTGTTACAGAAATCATCACATTTTATTATCCCATTGATGCATCTCTTGAGGATTGGAGGAACATAGATGATAGATCTCCTGAGATTCCAGGCAAAGGTTAGAGTCACAGGCTTAATAAGGCACTCAGCCTGACGTCATGGGGACACAGGGACTGAAAGGAAGAGCTGGGAGGCTGTGTAAGCCCATGCCTGTGTGAAGCCCATGCCTGTGTGAAGCCCATGCCTGTGTGAAGCCCACACTCGAGTAGCTATGTAAGCTGGTATAGGTGTCTGAATGTTTGAACAAACCAAAGAACAAGATCGCAATAACAGGAGAACATCAGATGGAGTTAATGAAAGCAAGGAGTAAGATCATCGCCGTCAAATGTCTCAGTCACTGCTGGCTTCTTGTCCATTTACAAACAAGGCCTCGACACAGATGGGTCACAAATAAAGGTCAGTTTATATATAAAAAAAAAAAAAAAAACGAAAGTCTGTACATTTTGATCAGAGGGGAAAAAAAGACCTGAGAGTGAGTGTTAGGCAGTGATCTTCTAAAGGTATCACATAACTCAGAAATAATGTAGTCAGACATAGTAATCTAATTACTGACTTTCTCTAAGTTGACGTAAAATGTGGTTTTCAGAGATCAAAACATCTAATTTAAACACCTATTCAAACCAGAATTAAAATGCTGGATGACATTATCTCAGTGCCGGAAACCCTACATACTAAATGGACAATTTACATACAATCATTAGTCAATTTCTGATACTTTTAAAGTTACTTCAGACAAATAACCAATTTATCACCCCCAGAAGTGCTTTACTGTACTTCCAATCCCAGGAAAACTTTTGATGAAACCATTTAGCACAGCTGAAATCAGTCAAAATCTACAAGACAGACAAGATTTGTGATTGGTATTACTCAGAACTCCCTTGCCAAGCAAGAATGAAACCATTTTTAGCGCGGGTAAACTCTAGGGGGAAGTTAAAAATTAAACTGCCTGTCATTTTAAAGGATGAAAATGTATACTGACAGAAACCATGTCTCCTATCTGAGTAGGTCACCCTGCCCAGGCACATCATTAGGGTGTGAATCAAAGGACCACAGCACACTGATATTAGTGCTCCGTGGAGACATAATCACAAGCACTTTGAGGCCAATAGGCTGGACGACCGCGTGCGACGTCGAACGGGAAGCTTTGCTTAAGCACCTCACCACAGACATGATTGTGAAAGGCTCCTTAATCATAATACTGTTATTACAAACTCAGTCCTACTATAGGCCCTAAATGAAAACTGATCAAAAAATGCTTAACTGCAGTTGTGTAATGACTTTTCCATCCCCACGCTCACAGTGGGTAACACTTTGAGTAGCTAGGTGTTGTGTCACAACAGGCACACCAACCAAGCTAATGATGGACACTAGAGAACGGCTAAAATTCACGCATGGAGACAGGCGTTTCATTACTTGCTTACGTTAATCGGGTATGAGATTTCCTTCGGTCACCTTTATCCAGAAGGTATCACATATTACAAGAAACGGGTATTTTAAAACCTGCCTATGTTTTAATTAAAGGTCTAGCTCATTATTGGAAATTAAAGACGTTTTAAGAGCTAAATTCTAACAGCTATAGAAAAGACAGACATTCTACAAACGCGTGAAACAAGGAATTATCATGGGAAATGTAAACCATTACAAAAAAAAGAAGTTCAGAAGAATGTGCTTCAATTATTTTAATATATAAATGATTTCTTAATTATCATCTTTCACCAACTTATAAAGTCTAGAAGAATCCCTAGAGCAAAAAAAAGAGAATTTCATACAATTACAGTGAGTAAACTGACAATTTAACAGAAGAAAATGTTTTGTTCTGGATATGATTACGTTTGTACACGACCTGGTCAGAGGCCTGTCCACATGTCACATGACGAAATGACCGCATCCAGTCTCGTCACAGTGTGAACCTGCCTGAATACGTACGTGCTCAGTGACGAGTCACCTTGGCTTGTCACTAAAGAACATGCCAGGCGTCACGTGGACTTGCGACCTTTGAGTTACTCAGGTTTACACTGGTTAATGTTTAGTCAAACCACAGAGGAGCTGCAGTTTCTAGGACTATAATGCAAAAAGACGTGTCACCACTTGAGATTATGGACACACTACAGCATCGCCCGTTTAACCACGTGTTATGTACCTTCATGTCATGACATCCACCCAATATAAGTATTAACCAGAACCAACAGGTAACTGGAAAACCAAAAACAAACAAAGCAAACATGTAACGTAACTAGGTTTCTATCAGTCTTCTATCAGTACTAGCAGATAGATACTGAAAATTATCCCAGGTTAGGCTTAATAAGTCTGAATGTTATTTTTTGATATCAAATAAAGGTTAAAAAATTTCAAGTGCTTATCTGTGACGGCTTTTGACATGTGGCTGTCAGGGTGGGGGGGGGGGGGGGGGGGGGGGGGGGGGGGGGGGGGGGGGGGGGGGGGGGGGGGGGGGGGGGGGGGGGGG
>JAODJX010000002.1:8990047-9007228 GCA_026776945.1 Isichthys henryi
GAGAACATGCAAACTCCACACACGTGACCCAGGTGGAGACTCGAACCCGGGTCCCAGAGGTGTGAGGCAACAGTGCTCACCACTGCACCACCATGCCGCCCCAGATATTGGCTAATACTAATATATCACCCATCGACGTGTTGTTTGTTCCATCTTCATAAAAATATGGGTACCACTTTACAATAAGGCTCCCTTTTGCCACTTGTAAATGGTAGTAACTCATTAAAAAAAGAAAAGCTGTTATAACTTGTTTAAAATTGTCTATGAATAAATTACAAAGTGTTACAACCTAATTAATAACCAGACTATAAACCATTCATAAACACTTTACATGGGTATCCTTATTGTAAAGTGGCACCAACTGAGTAAATAAAAATAACAGTGACAGGAATAATACTGAGAGAAACCTTTAACTTAAGTCGATCATGAGAGAGAATTCTCATTGGCAGAATTCTCAATTCTGAGTGGGGGGACACTATTCAAATTTTAGCCAATACAGTGAAGCCTTACAAAAAGCTTATTTTACTTGTACATACTGCTTTATACAAGTTGCAATTATTGTTGAAAGACTGCTTTCACGATTGCCTGTACTTGGATTTGTAATGCATATGTTATGGATGTGTTGTAGCTGGAGCAAAATGCAAAGTAATTGTCTCCTCGTTTACAGTCTGGTCTACTACAGGTCGTGAAGTAATTCAATGAGAGTAAGCATTATAAATATATTATTAAATTTGCAAGAAGAAATTAGTCTAACATATACAGAGAACATTCATGTGTAACTAAGGCAGAAAGAAAAGGACTTTTTATATGAGCAATTCTATTTTGTAAGCAATTAGTGACTGCATAATTAAATGAAAAGGGGTTTCAGCTTCAAATGTTTTAAACGTTCTGGATGTAACTAAGCACCTCCCAGTAACTTGCTTGCCCTTTATATGCTAATAAAATGTGTGGCACATCCTGCTCCATGTTTGTTTTGTGGGGGTGTGAATCCATTAGTCCATTTTCATTCCATTGCACCTTGGGAGATTGAAACTTATTTATTGGAAAATAAAAGTGATAAGGATACAGGATAAGGAACAATTTTTAAAAATATAATTTTTTGTGATAACGTTTTGAACTGATGAATTTCAGAACTCGAGTTTATTAAAATACACACATACACAAAAACAGAAAATTATGAAAAATACACCTAATTCACAACTGAAAATAACACAACACAGCTTAGGAGGTATGGCTCCGTAATTAAATCAACTGCAAAAACAAACCACATGGTTAGTTCAAAGCATTTTACACGTTTCATTGAACACTGCACTGTCTGATCATATTAACACATCTGTAGTTATTTGACTCTTGGTTGAAAAGGATATGGACCTCAATTTTAACAACAGCTACCTTTATTGACGGCAAAAGACACACGAAAGAGACTAAAATGCGTTTAGGTATAAAAAGAATACATATTTAGCTAATTAAGTCACCCCCATTAAGAAAGTAGATTTTGCTAGCTAAAGGGAGGCTGTCTTTAATGCATCGTATAAAAACTGCGGCATTAAGTGCACAACATATGAACAAAGGAAACATAAAGCGAGCATACTCACCTTCGTACATCGAAAGGCATGGTGTTTGCAAGTTTTTGAACAGAGTATTTAAAAACGCAAAGTTAAAATACTTAAGGAAAGAACTGCTCAGATGCTCACTTCAATCCTGCCGGCTGCTCACACCGGGAGTGACGTCACCCTAGGATGCTTTGCAAAAGCTGATTGGATGCCGGTGGGTGCCACGCGTATGATTCTTTTTCCGGTTCCACCTTAAAGTCGTATGTACACGTTTCAGAAAATCCTTGGTGATCTGCGCGTGTGTTTTCGGGCATTCCCGTCAGTACTGGCTGTCCATGAGACGGTAGAAAAGACGCGCACATATGTTTCAGGAAGAAAAGAGTATTAGGAAATTATTAATAAAAATTGTGGTGTTTCCACTGACTTTGAAACAAGTTTGTTATGTAAACATTTTATACATTTTGAAGACTAGACTGCTTTAATATAAATATTGTAATATTAAGTCAGACTGGATAACCCCTAAATTTTGTAATAACTTCAGTTGTAATGGTGCTGGTAAATAATTATGTGGGTGATCTAAACATAGATTATTTGAGGTCCCCTTTTATAAGTTAAACTTAAGTCTCCCACTGCATTCTTAATCAGATTTTCTTTCTGTGTTAATACTTATCACTGATATGTCCGTTTGATTAAATAATTGGACTAGATCATTAAAACAAGAGGTTAGTGGAAAATAACCCAGAATTACAGATGGATACATCTTAACTTTTAAAAATTGTAAAACAAAGGTTTTCAACAAACAGGCAATAGTATTAGTGGTAGTATTTTTCAGTCAACCACTCTTAACACTAAAGGAGGAGATAATTACAACTCAGACAAATAATGTGTAATAATTAGAGAAATGAGCTACTCAAGAAGCGGGACGTTCCTTTAAAACGAGTCACACTGTAAAGGTAGACAACGATGAAAGAAATCTCTCTCCTTTCTATTTTTGGCTAAGCTACTGGGAAAATGATTGTCTGACACACATTTCTTGCTATATTCCTGTCAACTGAATGTAGAAGACCAAATTTTTACGTAAAAGAGGATTGAGAAGATGTAGTGGTAAAAAAAAACTTCCCAGACCACACAACCCAGAACAAATATCAGAGACGGGATGATGAGACCAGCAAGGACAGGCCTCGTACTTCCCCAGTGTCGCATATTTTTTTATTATTACAGTTGCTGTAGTAACTCCCGACAGTAAATGGTCAGAAACAGCGACAGTGACCTGCAGTGAAAACTCTACACAGGAAGCAAAATGGAGTCAGTTCTTGTTTTCAGTTCAGGCTGAGAAAAATGTAGAGGGAAAATAAATCTTCACTGGTTATCGAGGGACACTGATGAGCTCCAAGCAGATATCTAAGTGTAACTTCAGGTGACTGTTTACATTGACTTTGGACAAAGGGGGGAACCACAGGTCACATGACAAGAAAACTATATTTGCTCAAAATGCATATTGACTATTTATATCTTCCTGATCTCGCAATATTTTGTCTTTTCTAAGATTCAAATCACTGCATTGATAAAAATTTCCCATAAATTGAATTGATATTCCAGATTCCCATGAAGTTCCCATAGCCCTCTTTCCGTACGGGAAGCACGTGTGGGTACAGCTTGTATTAGGAACTTTCATGTCCCCGCCCATCTTCATGACGCATATTTGTATCATGTTTCATGGCTGATTCATCACTGAAGTTCTGACAGTAAGCACAAACCACAGGTTCCCCTAATACTCGACTTTGTAACTAGTCATTTTTTTGCTTCTTTTTCTTTCTCTTGTATTCATATTTTTTGATGAGACGAGAATGAAAAAGCCTCTCTACTAGCGGTGGGCCACCGTGACTCAAAAGCCATAATTGTAACGCTGACATAATGTTCTATATTTGTGTTTCTGTTTTGGACTCACAGTACAGCTTGCATTTACTTAGAAAAAACATTACGGAAAAACAGTACCTGAAATGAACATATTAAAACAACATTTTTAATAAATTATTAAACTAAATAAGGAAAACCTACATTTTAAAATTGATATTTTAACCATCTCCCTCCTTTGTTTGTAAATATAGTATAAATATATTTACATACACGATACATGCATACATTTTACCCATGTCAAAATAGCTAATTCGCATTTAGACCAAACATAAATACTATTAGGTATTTTGGAAAAAGGGGCTTTATTTATTTGTTTGTTTAACACATATATATCATCAAATTAAACATTCTATATTTTGTTTGTTGCTGTCTGACAATGTTGCTGTTTCTATTTAGTTAGTCAGAATCCACATGATTAGGTCTATATAACTGACCATTTGTAGTCTTTCTTATTCAACACAGTGGAACGGGAACTCTGTGATAATTCAAATTAATGTCATTATACCAAGCAGAATGGCAATTTAAGACAATTAAATTTAATCTACATTTAAGACAATTTCTGATACAGACAAGCTAAAAATGTCAAACAGCAGTGAAAGATACGTCACATATAATAATACAGACTTAAATAACTGCTTTAGGTACACTTCTTCCATTTTTGGTCGCAGATTGAAGAATAATAAGGATGCATCACAACAATCTGGTTTGTCTAGATGAGATGTTAAGCAACAAAGATTATTGACAGGCATAATTATTGGGTTTGTTTGCCCAACTAACAAATAACATTCAAAGAACTTTCTTGAGTATTGTGTGTCGTGTCAGCATGCCTTAGTGTGAGGTCACAAAAGCTAACCTACACACCAACATTTCTTTCCTTTCTTTATCACCCTTTAAACAATTGGTTGCTAAATGTAACCTGACTAACTGGATTTGTCATGACGAGTAAATAATCACGAATGGCTACTTGTCAAAACAAGTTTCTTGTCTGTTGCTGTGTCACCATAAGGCCACCGTTTTGTTTTGAACTACATGGAAATTTACCAGACCTCAAGTTTTTGTGCAGTGATTAACTTTTATGGTTTACCTTTGCTCTCTCAACATTAGATGTACAATAAAAACACAGCATAAATTTTTATTGGCACCAAGAAAGCCAGTCACTTTTATATTTTCACTAGTCAGCTCACATCTGAAAAGGGGTGTAAAAATACCCGACAAACATGGAATTTTCCCCTAGGAAAGAGGTCACTCTACTTTGTTACCGTTATTCTACTTTGTTACCGATTTAATACTCCCAAACATTGCCGAATTATTTCAGTTACCTACAACATTATTTAACCTGGTCAAAACTGTTCTGGTTAATACTACGCGTTAATCGTACTATTGTGTCCATCAATCCCAATGATGTCATCATTCCCTGTAGCCCTGGTTACCACGCCTTTAATTTCATTACCACTAAAATACTCATTACGAAAATGAGTATTTCAGTACAGTAGTTTTCTGCTTGAGCACCGATGTCATATCATACACAGCTTCCTTGCGAATTGCACTTAGGAAATTGGTAAAAAGGAAAGCAAACAAAGATTTGGCCCGCAAGTAAGCAGCACAAGGTTTTAGATTAGTGTTGTTATCGTGATCTACGCCGGCAGGGTTTGGTTGGCGCGGCTCGAATTTACACATGACGTAGGACAAACTAAAGCGGGCGTGGCGCCAGCGAGGGGCGGGGTCTTTGCGTCATCGCCCATCGCGAGCTGTCCGTCCCGAGCTGCACGTCCCGGTATAAGAGACTCCGAAGAAGAAAGCGGCTTTAAACAGCTAACAGCAAGATCGGCATATATAACAAGTCAAGTTCGGTGCGAAGAGCGATCCGGTCGAGACTTTTCACTTCAGAATAAGAATACAGCGAAGTATACGTGTTTTTCCGTTTTTTTTCCGGAGCGGAATCTCGGAGATTATCACCGAAACAAAGAAATCGCGGGCTAAAGAAACGGCCGAGGAACAGTGTATTCGGTACAGCGCCTTTTGACCTCCTGTTAGTGTCGAATAAAACCAGCGGAACCTTTTAACTCCGTTTCTTTAAGTATTTTTTTTTATGTATTTAGACTTGACGTTCGTACCGCGTAGTCCTACTATGGTCATAATGGAGGTGCCAAGCATCGACTGCGCGACCTTTAGGGACTTGCTGAAGGAGAGCGGATCCGCTTGCTTGGTGCTGGACTGCCGCTCCTTCTTCTCCTTCAACTCGTCCCACATCCCCGGCTCCACCAACGTGCGCTTCAGCACCATAGTGCGGCGCCGGGCGCGGGGCGGCTTGGGCTTGGAGCACATCCTGCCCAACGAAGAGACGCGGAGCCGGCTGGCGTCCGGCCACTACCGCACCGTCGTTTTCGTGGACGATCGCAGCCTGGACTTTAAGCAGGTGAAGAAGGACGGCACTTTGATGCTTGCCGTCACCGCCCTGTGTCGCCACCACTGCGACGCCTCGGTGTCTTTGCTCAAAGGTGAGCTGATGTCTTAAACTGTAACTGCAGTCTTACAGTAATGCTGGAGACGCGCTTGTCACTGCTGTGTAACCTACCCATAGCCGGACTGGCAATTCGGGGTCGCTCTCGTATGTTCGTGTGACAGCTGAACTAATACTACCCCTCTGACTTGCTTAGGTGGCTTTGAGACCTTTTCCTCCAAGTTTCCCGAGATGTGTACCAAGCCAGCTCCACCACAAGGCTTGTGCCTCCCACTGAGCGCCGGCTGTGAGCCCAACAGTGCAGATTCTAGCTGTAGCTCTTGTCATACACCCCTCTACGATCAGGTAATTGTCACTGAGGTCAAACTTTTTGAGTTAAATTTCATCTGATGTTAGTGACCTGGATTTAGTGAAACATCCGTTGCTGGTGTCGTGAATCTTGTGTCACTGACTTCTCTGTATGGTGCACAGGGTGGTCCTGTGGAGATCCTGCCCTTTCTCTACTTGGGCAGTGCCTACCACGCCTCCAGGAAAGACATGCTGGACGCTTTGGGCATCACAGCCCTCATCAATGTCTCTGCCAACTGTCCCAACCACTTTGAGGGTCACTACCAGTATAAGAGTATACCAGTAGAGGACAACCACAAGGCTGACATCAGCTGCTGGTTCATCGAAGCCATTGAGTTTATCGGTGAGTCTCCATATATTTCTCTATGTATATATGAGTAAGCCTTACACAGATGGTACTGTGGTCCGAAAAGCGGCAAACCGGAGCGGGAGAAAGCCCGCCTTTACTCATCCCCAAATTCAAATGTTTTTTTCGAAATGAGATTTCCCTCCAAAGTGAGCCAGCTGGTCAGCCAGACCTCCCTGGGTAATGGTGGTGGCTTACATCACTCCTGCTGTTATGGTTCTGAGTGGTGCCCCCTATTCATATTAACCATGGGGCCGTGACCTGGGCCTCCCCAAAGCGGAGACCGCTGTGCCTTCATTTGAATGCGCCAAACTCTTTGTTCTGCCGGAAACAAAAGGCGGCTCCTTTATCCAACTGCTTCCTTTTGTGTGCTCCCTGCTAGTCTGTGGGGGCCTGTGCTTACCAAGGCCCCGCCCACTTGCCCCCCCCCCAAATCATGTTTAGCTCCTCTTCCTGTTTCCTAATCTGGTGTCTACATCATTGGCGCAGCCATTAGCAGCTTTATTTGCAACTGAAAGAAGTAGGAGGGGGAGGGTGACCGCTGTGTTTGTTTGCGTTTTCGCACCTGTTGCTATGGTCCAGTGTTTTTTTTTTTTTTGTTTGTTTTTTTTTTGAAAGCTAATATACTAGCATAAACAGAGAGCTTTGCGAGGCATCAACAATGCTGGTGTTTCTAAGAACGTATGTCGGGGGGTCACTTATGGTACTTTAGCGTTTTTTTTGGCTGTGTGATAATTAGTCATTTCTTTCTCACCCAGACTCTGTGCGGAACAAAGGTGGCCGCGTCTTCGTGCATTGCCAGGCGGGCATCTCTCGCTCGGCCACCATCTGCTTAGCGTACCTGATGCGGACCAACCGCGTGAAGCTAGACGAGGCCTTCGAGTTCGTTAAGCAGCGACGCAGCGTCATCTCACCAAACTTCAGCTTCATGGGACAGCTGCTGCAGTTCGAGTCCCAGGTGCTGGCGTCGTCAACCTGCTCTGCCGAGGCCGGAAGCCCTGCCACGGGCAAGAGCGCCAATGTCTTCAGCTTCCCCGTCTCCGTTCCGGTCCGTGCCGGAGCCAGCCCCTTGGCCTTCCTGCACAGTCCCATCGCCTCATCTCCCAGTTGCTGAGTCGTGGCCCAACACCAGGATCCCTTTTTGGTGCTTTTCTGAACTTGTCGATCTGCCTCTGCGGGACTGAGCAGACAAAACAGACAATGAAGGAATTTAATTTCTTAGTCTGAGATTTTAAGGTCCTTGTCTAATCTCTTTAAGGATGGTGACATTTCTAAACTTTACCTGGTCCACTGGCTTACGTCACGGACTACAGCTCGTGCTGAGACTGAAACTGACATCAGTCTTGTGCGATAGCGTTGAATGGCAGTATTATCACTCCTATCTTGTGAAATGAAGCATTCAGCTCACACTGAAAAGTGACCACGCCCCATCCCTATACCCAAATGACATTTGACTGAGAGTGGACCCAGGAAAACATGTATCTGACAGAAAAAGAGGTCTTGTGCCTGTACAGTGAAGTCAGGTTTGATGATTCCAGTAGAGGACAACCACAAGGCTGACATCAGCTGCTGGTTCATCGAAGCCATTGAGTTCATACAGTCAGGCCAGATAATTGAAGCTGCTGTTGATAATCATTTGTGTAAGGTAGCATAAGGGAGAACCAGTCATATTTATTAATGCTCTCAGGTATATCATTTTTTTTCCTGCGTGGTCCTAAACTCTTAAGGTAGTCTGCCGGAGACCTTCTGGCATCTCAGCAGCTGCCGTGGTCAGTCACGTAACCCAACGGTAAAGTGGAATTGGGGAAAGGGCCTACAGAATACCTCAATGTTCAAGTATGCTGCAGTTCTGTGAACTTATCCCAAAAGCACTAATATGGGAAAAGACACAGGAAATCACTGTTTGATATGTGATATTTATAAACCAAAGTTAATATATTCTATTTTTTTACTCTGCATTTTATACCGTGAAATAAATCTTTTGTGTACCAGTTTTGCTTACCTGTCATTGATTTTAGCTTTTAAACTTATGTGTGGTTTACGGTGCTTCTGACTGCAGTGATAATTAGATTGACCATCTGGTGAAATTAACAATGAACATCAGTTGTTATGCCTAATATGTTACTCATATACATTTTCCCAATTTCACATGTGAAACCACCTACTACTTCTACAGATATACATGTAAACATTTTGGCCTCATTCAGCTTGCTTCCTAATAGTTCTAAGAATGGTTTGGTTTTGTTATGACTCAATCTGTAACATAAGATGGCCTGACAGGTGTTAATTTGACCAGGTCAGATACCATTTCTTGCAGTACCGTGGCCAGAATAATCGTATGGTGGCTGAAAATCCTTGAATATCCTTTAAAATTTAAATCTTAGTCAGACCTTATTTTGCAAGTAACTTTTATTTAGAATTCATGTATCAGTAAATGGTATGCCTTTTCACCTACACTATTATAGTTAATTTCAAGTTAATTAGCATTGAATAAATCATATAAAATCCAGCCTGGGTCTGTATTAGTCATTACTGCACAGTATGGTAATGGAAAGATGGAAGAGGATGGCCACCGTGTTCGGTCCTCCAGAATCGTCTACAGTCGGTGTTACGCCTGGCCCAGAGTGACCCCATGGCTGTAATGAACATGACTGAGATGATACCGTTGGAACTTCATGGCAGGCGTAGGACGTATTAGGCACAGCTGAGGCTGACATATTTCACAGCTGCTGAATTGGGCTGTAAAAACCTTCACAGCTGTGTGAGATCTCTCCGTAATGCCCGCCTGAGAAAGAAATTGACATGTTTAGTTAAAGGAAGTAAAGTATTTATTGATTTACTGATGGTTTTAAGTAAAAACAGATTAAGTACTTCTTTTTCAAAATGTGCAAATGCCAGAACTTCTAAGGACTTGAAATGACAACCTGGAGATTATAAGTCTGTGCGTTAAACACTTGATGGCAACCAAACTAACTTACTTCTGGAATTAAATGGCAACCTGCCAGCCTTGTACCCTTTACTGCCTGGGATAGGCTCCAGCCCCCCTAACCCCCCCAACCTTGACCAGAATGAGCAGTTGGATGGATGGACGGAAACCAAATATATGTCATTTATAAAATAACATAATTATTATGAATAAACATTACATCACACTGATGTAATGTATGAGGATGTGTTGTGTTGTTGTGTTGTGTTAAGGCATGCAACCCTGTTAGATTCCTATTCATGGCACAGTGGTGCCTGTCCTCAAAGGGAAAATGTGGATACGGGGACTTTAATTGTTTATGAAGTTTGCTTTCTGTGAAAAGTGATCTTGGGGTTGGGAGGGGGCGGGTTGGCCTTGCAGCAGGGGGGTTAACAGGCTTGTAAATGAGCCAAGACGGGAGCCCGGGTCCAGGGACAATAGAGACAGCTGCAAGGCGTTTGGGAAAAGCTGGATCAGTGAAGGGCCTTTTCACTGCTTGGCCAAGCGGGGGCCAAACGGCCGTCATGAGCTCTCTCTCAGGGACCCGGCGTCACACATCTCCTGCGGAAGGGCACCAGGCAAATTACTGTGGCAAATTAGCACAACACTGACAGCTCCCCCCCACCCACCACTTGCAACACCTCCCATTGTGCCATATCCTGACTTCCAATAAACAAACACACCTCCTGTATAAGAACTAATTTATTTTTCTTCTTTTTCCTGATTTTCTTGTTCTTAAATAAAATAAATACATAGCTTTTCATGTGGCAGAGGCTTAAGAGCCCAAACTATTCAGGTCTTTAGAGGAATATACGATGGAAATGTAAAAAGTACCCTTATAGGAACTAGTCACAAGCTGACGGAAACCTCACTGTCTCGTCACTCATGACTTTGCCCACCATGAAACACCGCCTGTCTGCTCAGGCTAAGCCCCAGTGGTGCAGTTCTGTTGCTACATAATGACATCATAGGACTTTCACATCCCTGCTTCTTCCTGTCCCCATATTGTTCGAGTACACGCTATATCACAGGGCAAATGCTCTGGGGGATAGGAAGGGAGGAAGGGGGGCAGGGCGACGGCCCCCAGCTCAACCTCCCACCACCAAAGCACTTTCCCCCTCCAAACAATGGCCTGCTACATCATCCCTGCCCCGTCAGACCCATCAGGAAGAGCTGAAGCCTGTTGGAGCAGAGCACGCCCTCCGCGGTTCTTTGTGTGCTCAGGCAGGAGGAGAAGTCATCCGAAAGCTACAGTCACACGGCTTGCCAACAGACCTGCTTTGTTCCACTCTTCTCAAACGCGGCCCGTACCACCCAACCCATACGACACCGGAGACGCAATAAAGAGAAGAATGCATCAAAATCTTGTGTTTTAAACAGATGTGTTCATTCACTGGTGAGGGGAGGCCACACAAAGTACTTAGTGTGAAGATATCACTGTAACTTGTATAGAAAACCCTAATTATACAAATGTAACTATGAGCTTTTTGTTCCATAGTTATAGGGGAGATAAAATCTTAACACAAACCTACAGAAGCCCCCCTTTAAGCATATTGCATTCTTTTATATTTTATGAAAAATATTCTTTGTGGAAACAGTACAGAACAGGCTTAGTGTAGAATCAACATTGATAATAAAATGCAAGATTCCGAACATATTTTTGAGGTACACTGTGTGCTGTGTCAAAACTCTTTCAAACTCAGAGTTATGTGCCTGTACTACCTATACACGTATTACATCTCTCAGAGTGTGTACTTCAACTGGCAGAGCCAGCATTGAATCCAAGCAGCTACCTCATGTAATGTCTCTTTGAATGTTTTAATGCCTACCTACGTGCGTAACGCACGGGCAACTAACGTCAGAGCACTGGTCCCCGCAGCCATATCACATCCTAACACTGGCCGCTCTGTCAAAGCAGATATAATGTCATCACAGGCACTGCTGCCGCCATTGGCCGGGAGCAGGGAAGTCACCTGAGGACAACACAGGAAGACAGGTGTGCCAGACAGGCGAAAGGCTGCTGCGGTGTGATGGTCCACCAATGCCAGATAACGATAGACAATGCGGAGAAACAGCAAATCCAAAGCATAGAGCAGCATAGAGCTATAGAGCAGTACATTTTTTAAGCACAGCTCCAGCAAGTGTCTAATGCCTTTCAAATACACTGTAGTATACTTGGAATTACGTCTACTAAATTAACAGTGGTTTCTAATGTCTTGATCAGGGGTCATTTCCATGGCAAATTCTGATGGACATTTTGATCGAAATGCACCTTTTTCCACAGACACGGTGTTTAAAAACATAACATACACAGTTTATGTTCCTCAATCAAAATATTTTGCCACGGACACATTGGTCCATGTATGGACATGTTTACAATAGCTGGTCTTAATTACCATTGTAATGATCTATCTATCTGCCTGTACATCTGACTGCCTACCTGTATGTCTGTCTGCCTGCCTACCTGTCTGTCTGTACATCTGTCTGCCTGCCTACCTGTCTGTCTATATATCCGTCTGCCTGCCTATCTGTCTGTCTGCCTACCTGTCTGTCTGTTCGTCTGCCTGCCTGTACGTCTTCCTGCCTACCTACCTCTCTGTCTGTACATCTGTCTGCCTGCTTACCTGTCTGTCTATATATCCGTCTGTACGTCTGTCTGTCTACCTACCTGTCTGTCTGTACGTCTGTCTGCCTGCCTACCTGTCTGTCTGTTCGTCTGCCTGCCTGTACGTCTTCCTGATTACCTATCTGTTTGTCTGTACATCTGTCTGCCTGCCTACCTGTCTGTCTATATATCCGTCTGCCTGTCCGACTGCCTACCTGTCTGTCTGTACGTCTGTCTGCCTGCCTACCTGTCTATATATCTGTCTGCCTGTCTGACTGCCTACCTGTCTGTCTGTACATCTGTCTGCCTGCCTACCTGTCTGTCTATATATCCGTCTGCCTACCTGTCTGTCTGTACGTCTGTCTGTCTGTCGGCCTGTTCATCTGCCTGTCTGACTGTCCGTGGGGGGGGCCCATTATGACTAACATCCTGTGGAGCCTTGTGTATGGGCACGAATAGCACACAGCTTACTTCAGATATGCTTTCCTGTTACGTGTGGCTCTCTGTGACGCTTTCATCACCCGAGCTGCATCCCTTCTTTGTTTCCTACATGAGGATGCTGAGAGATTGTATGCGGGAAACCAGAGGAAGCTAAAATAAACCAAAGTTTGAAAAATAGCTAAAAACGAGCGAGCAGCAAAGTCAGCAGACCATACGACAAGCTGAAGCATCACAACGGCTGATTTTCACACGGGGGGCGTCTCTCACATTACAGTTTCACACAGAGCAGGAGAGAAATAAAAATTCCCAACACAGGATGTGTAGGCTAACAGTGCTATGCACTTAACACCAAGCCCCCTACACAATTCAGTTCAAGTTGTTTTTATATAGCGCCTTTCACAACAAAGTTGCCCCAAGGCGCTTTTCATGGGTGTGTTATGAAACATTACAACATCATTAACACAGACAAATATACATTAATCTAAATACGTTACATGTCTGTTGGCTAATATATGTTGGATGAAATTATTTTAGAGCAAATTTACATTAATAAAAGGCAGCCACATGAAAAATATTAGGACATTATTCACATGTGTTCAATAACAGTGAATTCAAACCTAAGTGACTGAAGAGCCAGGTCAGTTAAAAAGAATTTAAACAAAATACCAGGACTGGGAGTTCTACCAACTGTGTAATCAAAACACATCAGCTCTGATGGACATATACAACTATGCCTGTTATTGTTTTTCACACTGTTTGTTTGTTATCGTGTGTGTGTGTGTGTGTGTGTGTAGAATTGTTTAATGCAGAGAAAATGCCCAGATATAAACAAAAGACTGAGTGGATTCCCCTGTTTGGGCCTGCAGAGAAGACCGCTCATAGCCAAGGAGCCTGAATTGACGTAGGAGACATCTGCAGGGTGTTCCTCATTCTACACATTCCTGTGTCTGACAGATAAACAAGAGACCCGAAGAGATCTCTGATTTCAACCTTCATAACACGCTGCAAATACTATATGTTGGGGAATCCATCTTTTCCGTCTCCTAAACAGGCACAAAACTTTCAGCTAACTACTAGCCCACAGTCTAAGTTCACTCTGTGGAGCGGGAACCACTGTTTTCATAAACTCTTTATTATATACCAAGTAAAAGAGAGCAACAAAACGAACCATGCTCTTTTTCCATCAATATGAAGATTAAATTGAAGACTAAGACATCCCATTGATTGTGATGCTTTTCATTAGTGATATGGTTGATGAGAACCAGGCAAACACTTGGCAATGTGTGTCACGATGAGTTCAGTCCAGCTGAAAAAGTTCAGGGGTCACAGTACTGCAGTGTGTATGAAATGTGATAAGGTTGTCTGGTTAAAAACGGAACCTCCGGTTATAAACAAAAATGGAATGACAGCGCTCGGTATAATTATTGCTGCTGGTTCCCATCGTGTTATTTTACGTAACGTCAAACACAATCAGTTATATTGTGACACATAAAGAAAATTACAGGAACCGTCGGTCTTCCTTGGGAAAGCCCTGGTTGCTGTCACATTGAATTTATAACCCCTTTACAATTGTGACATACATCGGAGAATCTACTAATATCTCCCAGAAGTGTCACAACACAGATGTCTCCCATGAGAGCAGAAGTCCCTTTGCTTGCGGACCAGACATCCGGAGGAATCTGAGGTCTAGTTCCATTGCTGAAGAATCATACACTTAATCTGAAATATGACGGAAGCCGAAAGTAGACGTTCTGTAAACCTCAGATCTTAATGTTTCACATCATCGTCTGATTGGTTACGGGACAACAGGCTTTGTGAAAAGTGACATAAGGACAACAGCAAATCACCTGGATGGCATACATTTCACAGCAAAACTTTCTATGGATGAGAAGCAGCATGAACACAGAAGGTCCAGTCCACTTGCCATAGCATTATACTTATGACCCTTCTTATCAAGTGTACGTCCAGAACTTTGAATCTGGCACAGCAAAATAACCGAGGATTTGTGTTTTTCTACATTTATTTGAGGTTACCAAAATATGCTGAAGATTGCAGCTATAAGTATCACATTTACTGCACTGTACTTCTGATGGGAAGTTAATGAACATTATTAAAAAACCAAAACATTTCTCGTACGTAAACAGCACCTCACTTCAGTTTGTTATTTAAAATGTATACGTAAGACGAGCTACTGCACTATTTTACGGTGTCCAGGAGCTGATATTCCTTTCTACAGGACGTAAATTTGAATAAAAATTTGTTTCTTTGTGCCACTGAAAAGCTAAATGCTGACCCCCGGCGTTTGAATATATGTATTAAGTACGGTTTTATTCTAATTTAACATGATGAATCAAGTACTACAGCGCCACTCTGTGGCCAATGTGATTTTTTTTTTGGGTAGTTAAGCGTCTTTAGGTGACCAGATCTGATCTTGCAGAGGGGGCATTCTGGTATTTCTATAAAATTCACTGTTACTTTGGTTGCTTTATAAAAATGTCTGAAAATGTATGTTTTGAAACTTGCTATTCCCAGGAGTTACTCTTGATTATTATTTCCCCCCAGGAAATGTTTTATAAATCTGGAAATCAACCAAGGATTTTGGATTCCAGATATCGATACACATTCGCTCAATACACTTGAAATTCCGCCAGTCTTTATAGCGTCTCATTTTGAAAAACCTATCAGCTTCGCTATAAAAATTCATTTAAAAAATGCAGCCCCAATAAATTCATTTAAGCCAATAGGCACTCCGCGACTTTATCAGTCGGGTACTGTCATGAATATCAAGTGGGGATATAAACCTCCTTGTATTTTGTTCGGTGCCCAAGCCGTGGCGCAACATTGCTGTTTGCTATTAACTTAAGTTAATAAGTAACATGACGGATTGCTGGTTCTCAGACAAATCTGCTTTAGATTTGTTCGTATTCTCGTGCAAAGTGGTGAATTCAAACTTAGTCCAAAATTTTGGCTTGCGGGATATTTTAGTGGACTCTCTTCATTACTTGCTTAGCCTTTGTCTTTAATATAGATTTATAGACTACACTTTTATTATCTGTGATTTGTCGCGATCTACAGTTGAACAGCAATAATTAATACATACGCGTGCAAAAAAATATATGTATGAATGTATTTATGAACTGAACCAATGCAGTTATACTACTCAGATCCACTTTCAAAATCCGCGCTTATTCAGCACAAGGTTACGGAGATAATTTTCATTCAATATACAATGTATGCGCATGATTAAAAAAATAATGAACAGAATATTTGCGCATCTCTGTTTTAATTCCGTGTAACGCGACAATAATTCAGTGCTTACGGGTGCATGTAGTAATATCCGTGTGCCCGTTTTTCAGTTGTAATATAGCCTGCCTTCGCGGTGCTGCCAAACCCGTCCCACAGCGGGAAGGGGCAGAATCAGTGCGGCTATTGGACGGTTGTTCATAGATAGTACTATCCACGTGTTGTTGTTTTTAATATTTTAAACAAAGTTCAGGCGGGAGATTCTGTTAAAACTTAATCAGACTTCCCAATAAAATCAAAGTGGTCCGTTGCAACGGCATACTTTGTTACGAACTGCTGCTCGTGTCACCGTTTGACACACTGCGTTTATTTCTAATCTGGAACCGAACTGGTTTGTCTGCAAATATCATAATGGGAAACACAGAGTCCTCTCAATTCCTCCGCCAACCGTCATTGTATGAGATGACCTTTCAGGTTAAAGGAAACCGATGGAAACGATCTATTTGTACTGGTGAGTTCGTGAGATCTGTTACTTCATTAATTGCCTGCTATATACATTGTGTACCGCCTGTATTGTATGCACTTCAAGTCCTGTACACACTGTATATGTATGCATTATATATGGCACATGTATTGTGTGCTCTGTAGGGATTAGGTTTAGCTTCGTACCTTTGCCTTGCTTGCATTTCTGTGACGTGTCTGAATCCCTATTTTCTATAGTTGAAAAGTGAGTAAACTATATTATGACTTTATGCGTCATCCCATCAATTGTGTTATTACCAGTTTGTAACTACCATCTTTAAGTTCTTGTTAATTGATATGTGGCCGAATTCCCAGTAGTCATTAGTAGCAGACGACTTACTTTTTTACTGAATAATATGACTAAAGTAAAATAATGTTTTGTTTGATTTTACTTTATGTTTTCCCTCAATGATGAAAGCTATTTTAGACAACAATCTAGAGAAATGTCATATCTATTATGCTTGGTTTGATATTTTGCCTTTAATGTCCATTGAGGTCTTGCTTTGAAATAGATCACCGTGTTAGTAAATGTAAATTAATATTCAAGGTCATGGTCATGATATGGTTTGGCGGACAGGTGAAGTGAAACTACTTGCTACTATTTAACTAATAGAGAGTAACATTACTTTGGTATAAATAGACTGTTGCATTCTGTCTCCCCCAATATTGGACTCCCTCTATCCATCCATCCATTTTCCAAACCGGTCGCGGGGAGTCCGGAGCCTATCCCGGAAGCAATGGGCACGAGGCAGGGAACAACCCAGGATGGGGGGCCAGCCC
>JAODJX010000002.1:9008046-9027380 GCA_026776945.1 Isichthys henryi
CTGCCGTGTGCATTTGACCTTATTAACAGAGTAAGGTATACTGCCGGTGTGTGCATTTGACCTTATAAACAGAGTAAGGTATACTGCTGCCGTGTGCATTTGACCTTATTAACAGAGTAAGGTATACTGCCGGTGTGTGCATTTGACCTTATAAACAGAGTAACGTATACTGCCGGTGTTTGCATTTGACCTTATAAACAGAGTAAGGTATACTGCCGGTGTGTGCATTTGACCTTATAATCAGAGTAAGGTATACTCCTAGGGATTACATTTGATCTTATAAAAAGAGTAAGTGTGCATTTAAGTTCACAAACAATATTTCTCTATTTTGTGTATAAACTTCAAGCAGTCAGCAAATACATCACCTGCAGGTTATTCCTTAGTTTGATGAGTGTCAGTTGATTAATGGTCTGCTATAAACTGTATCGTGGTAATAAGAATGGCAGAATATTAAATTTAGCACTTTAATTTCTGCTGATAAGCCGCACATGTGCCCTCTGTCGCTCTGCATAGCTTCCAGGCCCCTGTAACTCTGCTTAGGATGAGCAGCTGGGTGACGGATTAATGATTGGATGGTCAGATTCCTGTGACAAGCCAAAGTTCATAAAACGGCACATTGTAAAAACAGATCCAATTATATAAAAAGGTAAAACGAGCGTGGGAGGCACATTTTCTTTGACGTTAACTCCCATAAACCTGATACTGTCAGTCTAATCTATGGGTCTTAACTGAATTGCACAAGTGTTGCAAAATAGAGCTAGTCTGAGCGTGCTTTGCTACATCAAGGCTTGAGGCAGGGAGACACCGAATATTCTGTCTCATAAAAGTACTGTTACATCAGTCTGTCTCCCAAAAAATGTGAGTTTATTGGTACATGTGCACCTCATGATAGTTCTGTGTTATGATCTTTACGGTTGTTCGTACTGAGAGGAACAGAATGATTTCAGTGTGAGGCTCATTACCGGAACACACCATGTGATTTTCAGCCCTTTTTAAGAGAAATGTGAATCTCCTGGGGGAAAAAAATAAAATAAAATTACAGTCATCTACGTGTCATATACAGTTTGACTATGAGTCATTAGTGAAAGTTAGCGAATACTACATTCTCTGATGTAATAATTATTGATGTTTTATTGATCCCCGTGGGGAAATTCTGTTTTTGCCTCCCCCAGTTTGCTCTTTCTAGGTGATAGCAAGCGAAAGGCAGCCACCTGTTGCGGCACCCAGGGGACTGGGGGTTAAGACCCTTGCCGAGCTCCTAATGACAGGCACTGAGGGTTAACCCACTGAGCCACACGCTGCTGATTGTGACTTTTCAAGTAGCAGTGCTGGCTAACCTATGAAGTTTGTTTGGACTGTCACAGATTTTTGCAAATACGCCTGAATTTGAAATTTTTCTGCAGTTTTAGGATTATGAATGAGACCAGTGCCGTCACCTTTTCACACCGTTTTGGTGTGTGCTGTTGCTGTACTCTCTGACGGACAGGCACCATTCACACTACTGCCTCTTCTGGCACCAAAGATTCATCTTTCTCAGCCGGTGCAGATGCCAAAGGCTTCAGCGCATTGGCACATCGGGCGGAGCCGGTCTTCCCTTGGACAGAATGTGCTGACAGCGGTGCGCCTTGTTCGAGAGGTCAGAGGTTAGACGGTGGTCCAGAAGAAGTGATTAAACACAATCTGTAAAGTCCGACAGGCCGGCTTGTAATTTGACCTCTGTACTCATTCGCTGTATTTCTGGATGTTGGATTTATGTAGGTGATTCTTTAGCTAAGGTAGCTGTTTGTAACATCATCTCAGTTCATGACGTGATTGAGAAATAATTTATAATTTAATATATAATTTGTTATATAATTTCATTATTTGAATGTGATATTTCGAGAAGCCAGAATTGTGATTCATCAATATGTTTTCAATGGTGCTTTGTCCAAAGTCACAGAAGAAACAGGCAAACCAGCATTTTGCTCTGTCTTTTAGAAATTATTTTTTGTAAGACAAATTCTGGGATAATCAACCCGGATGTGCCCTCATTTAAATCTGATTGTCATCTCCAGGGACACGCAACGCATAAACCTAGCTGTGTATCACACACTGGAATGTGCTGTGATCATAACTCTTACAGGATGGTGGCCATTTCTGTCCCAGACAATTAGAGTTTCTCATGTGGACAGATTGAGGGACCCTGGGAAGGACAGCAAGATAGAGGGACTCTGGGAAGGATGGGAATATAGACTCTGGGAAGGGTGGGGAGACAGAGGGACTCTGGGAAAGATGGGGAGACAGATGGACTCTGGGAAAGATGGAAATATAGACTCTGGGAAGGATGGTGAGAGAGAGGGACTCTGGGAAAGAAGGGAGACTGGGGGACTCTAGAAGGCACAGGGAGATAGAGGAACTCTATGAAGGATGGGGAGATTGAGGTCTGCATGCTAGACGCTGAGATCATCACCCGCGTCAGCTTGAAATAGACACATGTGTCTGCTTTGTGTAAGTTTAGTCTGCTGTGGGGCCCCTTGTGGTCCTGGTGACTCCCCAAAATGACCCGGTGATTAGATGAGGGGGATGGAGAGTGAGGTCTGATGACGATGGCGAACACACAAAGTGTCAATGTCAAGCTTCCATGACGCCGTTTTGTTACACACTCTTTGAGCATGTGGTGCCCTCAGTCGGTTAGAAATCTTTCACTGATTGTTTATTTCGCACAACGATTTCGTTTATATTTAAGTAATGATAATTGCATAAGAGCTAATAGATTTAGTGGCTGCTATTATGCTGGTGGGGCAAACCTCAATGAGGGGACAATCAGGGAGAAGTGCTCAGTCATAAATGACCCCACAGGAAGAGCATTTGTCTCATTGAAATAGACTTAACTTCTAATGGATCGAGTGGACACAAGCCATGCCAGTAAAGGACAGCCAGCACCGTCACAGATCTGCCTGAACCAGCTGCTTAGGATCATTAATATCCTTGGGCCAGTGCCATATTGGCACATGGATCTTTCGTCAGGAACATGGCGAAACGCAAATTTGCACACCAGCTTTGCTCAGAAATCCGCTCCCCCCGCAGCATTTTCAGATGCCGCTCACATCGGGCGCGGTGACATCAGGCCGTTGAAGGTTCCTATGCCCCCTGCAGTACTCTACTTGACATTGTTGACCACTGCGTTTCTCTCTGTGATGCCTTTCCTTTACTTCCCCGTAGGCCATCCCCAGAACAGATCCTCGTAACAATGATTTATTGCTGCAAAACACTCACATTTACAGTACGCCACATCCAAAGTAAACAAAGCCTTGCTTCCACACTATTCCTAAGCTGAAGTTACGCCTACTGTACTACTTTGCACATACAGCAGGTGTTCCAGGTTGTGCAATTATTGTTGTCAGCTACACACGCATGTTTTTTTTTTTTTTAAATGTGCCATCGCACATGTTTAAATTACGCGTACACTCACTGTTCCTTTTTTATTGCTTTAAGCGATTGTGTAATGAAGTGGAGGTTTCGCCTTGCTGGTGTGAGTGAGCCTTGTCCATACACACCTTGGCCCAAAAGGGCGGAAAACTGTAAGAAGGGTTAGAAGGACACTTTTCCAGTATATGGTCCACATTTTATAAACGCAAATCCTGTGCTGCATTGAGAGTCCTTAACCTGAGTAACTTCATTGAAGTACACTTCATTGTGATTGTAATGTTTGTAAAAAGAGCTTATATTGTGCCTTCTGGCTAGGCTCCTGTGGCCACATTTAAAGGATCTAGAATTGTTGTTTAATATTTGATGATTTGAGTGATACATTCTTTTATATTAGATAGTGACTGTTTTGCAGTCATGTGTTTCATTGTCTCTTGCATTCAATTTTTTTACCTGATGTTTTTGAAACAAATGAAAGTTTGCTCCCTGCTTGTTGTACTGGTAGCGAAGAACCTACTTTTCAGGTCCTTTCTGTAATTTGAACCATCAACCTTATATTTCCTTGCCAGTCCATGCCCACAGTTGTTAAAGGACCACGTTTCTCTGGGTGTCGATGCATAACATACACTGGCTGTAAGATACAGCATGCATGCTGGTTGACTTACGAGTCCCTGACCTATCCACACATGCTCCAAGATAAATTTAGCTTAGCTATCAGATATTTTCCATCATGGCTGAATGGCTTCAGCTTTGCCAAGCGATTCCATCAACGCCGTACTGTGTTGCACTGGGCTAGTTCAGGAAGAGATTGTTGCATGAATGGATTGTTGGTCGGGGTCTGTGATTTTAAGATCTCGTTTCATTTAAAAACTCTGGTCAAGACCAATGTTACCACTCATGGTTGTTCGATGTGACTAATTTACCGAAGAAAAATGGCATTTTAGTTAAATAGTTAAAAGAATTAGCAATATTATTAAAACTAAGGATTGAAAACTGTAAAATGCAGGTGTGAATGAGGGGCATTATGCTTAGATGTTTAATTTTTAGTGTTAAAAAGACCTCGTCTCAGTGTTCTGCGATCTGAGCCGTCACCGATACCTCAGAATAATGTATAAGCTTTGTTCATTAGCGGCAGGGCACACGCAGCAGTCCGGCTTCTCCTCCTGTCAGGGTGGCTGTAATGGCAGCTCTCCTGTGACAGCCAATTACTGCTGTTTTAAATGTTAAGTTTTCCCCAAACTTATATAGAAACGGGTCACCATCTCTTTTATGAATCCTCCCCCAGCTTAAATGCAAATATGAGAATAAATCTGAGTCTCACAATCTGTCAGTTTATGAGTAAAGCACTCCATAAACCTTACGTATGTAGGAATTAAGGAAGCGTTTAGCTTTCTGAATAGTATTTCATATTATGTTCCCCTTCAATGCCTTTACCCGGTGGCTTGGATTGGTTTTGTAATAGTATTTCACATATATTCATTGAACATTTTTCACTTCCACACTATGTGCTCAAAGCCGTGCCCCGCTCAGAATATATCCGACGTACATAACCATGATTTATAACCCTGAATCCGATCCAAATCACCCAAGAGCTAATTCATCATTGTGCAGTTTTCCTGGAGCCTACAGTACGTGAGAAGTTGAAGCAATTTTTTTTTGGAGGAGTTTGACGTCATAATTGCAGGCACCTCAAGGAATAGTTTAGGACATCAAAAAACACACCGTCTTCCAAGTGTAGCGATCCGTTGCTGTTCTGCACCTTACAGTTATCGATACCAATTGGTACTCTATAGTGAGGCAGCTGATTGGATGCTGAGAGCGACGGCTTTGTGTTGTTGCTAAGGACCTTGACGTCCATGTCTATGAGGTGGTCTGTATTTGGTGTCATTTACTAGGACGGATTTTTTTATTTGTGTAACGGCCCTGGATTTGGGTGCGCCTGTGCTCATCTCGGGGGGGGGGGGTAGTGAGGGCAGGCAGGAGCAGTGGGTGGGAAGGAATGTAGTCTGGCTCTGCTCAAAATGACTCCCCAAGCAAAGGCCAGAGTAAATCTCAGGATATACAAGCTCCTTGGGATGTTTCCAAATGGTCCCCGGCCAACGAAACATTCCAGCCAATATACCGGTATTTCATTATACCGAATAAAACCGGTAAACACGTCCAGGCTGCGGAGTTTTGTGATGTTATCGATCACGTGCGGTTATGTGTCACTTTACTAGTTTGTGTTTAATAAAATAAGCATTTCTCACCTGTCTCTTCTGTCATTATTTTCAGCGGATTATATTCTTGTATTGGGATTCTGCTCTGAAATAGCGATTTTGCATATGGTATACGGACCAGCAGGTACTGTATGACCAACAGTACCCTTGAATTGTAGTACTGTGTGCAGTCTGTAGGTGGCATACTTTAATTCCTTTCAGAGGGGAAAAATGACCATATCGCACATCTTTTACAGTGGATCTCCGGCAATATTTCTTCCTGTAGATCCATATTTAAACATGTACTCATGTCAACTATTTAATGCTATATGCTTTAGCATTTTCAAGACCATTTGTATCTCCTTCTAATTATTAAGGCTCATATTTGTTACCATGACTGCTGTTTAAGGTTGCTTGCAACTAATTGATTTTTAAGTGCTAATTTGGTGTATCTTTCAAATAGATTAGGGTTGAGGGGTATAAGGGTAAGGAATGAATGTGTCCAGGCGGCACTGAACACTTCAAAGCCTGACATCTCTTGTTGACACGCGACAGATATACTGCCATATCGTCGCAATGTTGCCGTGAAATCCTTGTTTCTAATTTTAAATGCCGTACCATATGCCTACCTAAATCATGTTTTCATGACATCACAATAGTGAATAGAAGTATATATAAATGAATATATTAAGAATATATTTTCATGATTAGTTATTTGACGCAAGCTCATAGTCAAAGCAGGTATTTGCATTTTTATAATTAACGTTAATCATTGGTTTATTAATAAAAATACCCGCAGGGAATTTCCAGTGATGTGTGTCTTGGATACCATGAAGAAGGACAGCTGTAGCTCTCTGATAAACGACCCTTGAGACAGTTCCTGTAGAACAAACATAGCACATGCCTCAACCCCTTGTAAGGGACACAATTTGTGTTTTACAGCCCTTCCTTTTTGTTATTATATTACATGAATTACTGTCTGTAACTTGGGAATAACAGATGTTTGGGAATTAAAATGTTGTATTGTGACTATTAACACACCTCTGATAATGGTGATTATGGCATTAGAGGCTTTGAACATAGTTTCTCTGAGACTAACTGCGGCGAGAACATCTGGGCTCCGTGTGACAGCATTCGCAAGAGCGGTGTTTTGCACATGTGTAGGCATTCCGCACAAGCACAATGCCTGATTACTCAGTTCACGGCCCTTGAAAATAGTTATAGCTTGAGCCCATTGGGCTGATAGCTGTATAAAGTTCGGACATTCCTGTCTCGCAGCAGGGGAATGAACGGCTGGTCACAGGAAGTTTACTGTGGTAAATACCCCATTGCCATGAATTGTTATTACTCTCGTGATTACTGTCTTTACACTTATTCGTTTTACAGGGAGGATTTTTTATAAGTCCAGTATATTTTTTAGGTCTGTTCCAGAACTTTGTGTTTAGATCAAAAAGTAAAATGAAAATAAGGATTGTATTTGTCTTTTCTTAAAAAGTTGTGTCTATTAGGAATCAAATGTGCGCTGAGCGTGTGTACGAATATGAGCTTCAGTAGAAAAATAACAATTAAATACTCATAGAAATTAAGTAATTAAATACTCATATAGATTAAGTGTTCCTCTAGGGTCATTGAAAAGATGGTGCTCATTAAATTCCGTGAAATTGATAAAATTGGAAGTTGGCAGCCTGTAATGGCTGTTAATGTGCCTGAGGTGGGTCTGTCTGTGATGGACAGTATTGTGTCCTTATTAAACAGCCACTTCTGCATACCTTTTCCATGGCGCCTGGCTCTTGCTTATGATGTCATCATGCTGGGCTTTGAGGCTCTTTAATCCAAGCTTGTAAAAATACACGGCCCTTTATGGCCACTGGGTCGGCCCACATTTTTGGTGTGTGAGGGGAACGCGTAAAAATGTTCAGTAATGTCAATAATGTGTCATCTGACCCTCTCCGCAACCATATTCTCTCTCCCAGAGGGGAAATATCAGTAGAACTTTTTTTATGTGAAGTTTCTGATACATCCGTGCAGTACATCGTACCACAAAATGGCCTGAGACTAAAATTCACTCTACTGACTCATCGAGGAAGCGCCAAGATGCTCATTTTGCTCCTCAGGAGTCTAACGAGAGCTCTTAGCTCCAACAGAAGCAGTCACTGTTCTGGAAGCAGTGGGTTCGCTGAAGATGAGGAACGGACCAGCAACATCAGAACAGCCTGGAATCAGCCCCCTCCCTTCTCCTCTCCGTGACTAAATGCTTCAGGTTTCTGACTCGCTTCGCAGGTGCTCACCAGCGGGACAATGGCTCGTTGAATATTTAAAGGACTCTCCATTATTCACGGCCCTGAATACAGCCTAACGGCCATCCTTCTGGCCTCTCACTTGCAGCGTTATCAACTCTCCACACACTTATGCATTTAGATTCGGGTTCTTAAAAGTAGAATGTTTTTAAATATCTGACGAATAGCCTTTTTTAACATGTGCTGGTCTGGAGAAATTGTGCAATCTGAGACCGTTCCCATTAAGGCCAATATTGTTCTCATATTGCCAAAATCCAAATTAATTAACACAGAATAACTCACCCCTAATGATAATGGTCAGTTTTGATTGGTATGTAAAATAAATAACATACGGTAGCCTGTGAGGTTACGTAACTAATTTCAAACCCTTTCACAAGCTAACAGTACTGTCAATGGAGCTTTGAGGACAGTTGTGTAACAGTCTCACGCTTCCTCTTCTATTACTCTTCGTTGCTCCTGGAGAATATTTCTGGCTGCAACAGTTGCTGACAAAACTCAGAAAGCCCACATGAAGTACCAAGCAGGCTGAATGAAAATACAGTACAGGCCTAAATTACACGTAAATGTTTTGATATGAAAATTAAAGTAATAAATATTACCTATCCAAGTTGATTCTGTTCTGTATACATAGTGAACCCACTGCATTTGTACCATGCTGGGTTTCTAAATTGTTTACATTTGCTCTCAGGAAATATGGTCTTGTTGGTTTACTTAAGCATACGGCTGATTTGGTGATTGAGTGTTTGTTAGTTTTCCACTACCCTTATGACAGGCAGGAATTTAAGAATTAGGTACAGTAGAGCTGCGATGGGCTGGCCCCCCATCCTGGGTTGTTCCCTGCCTCGTGCCCATTGCTTCCGGGATAGGCTCCGGACCCCCTGCGACCCAGTAGGATAAGTGGTTTGGGAAATGGATGGATGGATGGATGGTACAGTAGAGACACAAAGTGAAAGTCTAAAGTCTGGTGCCAAAAGGGTCCCCATCAATCTTTAAGCAGACATTGATGCCTTCCCAGAATGCACTGCTTTGCCCGCAGGAAGTTCCCTGTCATGCTGTGGCCTCCAGGTCCCTCTCCTGTCTGAGCAGGTTTCCTCTTTCAGTACCTTCTCCAGCTTCTAGAAGAACAGCCTGTAGGACCCCAAGCAGGAACACTGTCAAAGCGTACTTCCCAGCGGGGCGTTGCTCAGATTACATGCCAAGATCATAAAGAAACGCCTACAATTTCAAGTATTTCGGGTAGAAAAAAACCATCAATCACTCCACTATACCTTGATTCACTTTTGCGATTAAACGTACCTTTTTCCAGTTTCCTCATGAGATACAAGACACTTTATTCATCACATACATGGTTATACGAGTACAACATGTAGTGACATGTACCCAGAATGACCCTTAGACTGTGCAAATCAAAGAATAAGTCAACAAGTTAAAAATCTCACAATAAACTAAAAATTTACAATAACTAAAAATATATACATAATATAGAGAAATACAGAAGTTCTAATATAGAAAATCATCTTAAGGTTAAAACTGTACAAACTGTTCATAAGGTACATATCCTGTATTGTTGCTTAAGAATAACTTCCTCAGTCACGCACTGTACATGATTCCTGCTTTGAATTGTATTTTTTGCACTAAAGCAGAGTTTCAGTTGCATTTTAAAACTTCTAGTTACTATAATAGCTGTAGACCAAGACAAAAATAACAATAAAATTTGTGTCGGCATAAATAAAAATGAATAATAGTCTGAATCGATTCATATAATGATATGCACATTTTTATTGCAGTATATGTGAAAGAATATGCTAAGCAAGAACAGGCCTATCAGTCACTTTTCCAGTATGTACTTTTTATCTTATAATTTCTATTCCCAAATTATACTTTTTAAAAAGAAAGGGAGGTGGCACAGTGACCTCACATGTGCAGGGTTGGGATTCCAATGTTCCAGCTTTTTAGTCCTTGCTAAAAACAGCATCATTATCTTCTGATTTTGCATAATTTATGTGACCAGCACTTTCTCACTTTTAATGTCAGTTTTTTTTTTTTTTAACGTTTTATGCTCTTTTGACTTAAATTTTTAATTTTCGTATTTTATGTCGATCTAACTATGTATTTTATTTCAGTAAGAGCACTTTTAAAGACACTTGTGTTTGAAAGTGTGCTATACAAATAAACTTGACTTGACTTGACTTTTTGGAGAAGTCGTTGTAAAGTCTCTTCTGAGCAGTTTTCAAATAGATAGATGTTTGGGCTGAGCCGTTTGCTGCCTGGAATAGGTTGTAGATCATTCCCATGGATGGATGCATAGGTGGAAATTCCCGGTCCAGAAAGTCCGAATCCAGACCAAGATTTTGTCAGTCAATCAGTTGAGCATAAATAGTCACAGTCACGGAGTATTCAAATGGTTGGTTGAAACAAAATCTTGGTCTGGATTTGTACTTTCTGGGCCTGAAATTTCTGCTTCTGAATGTAAGAATATGATGAAAATGGGAACTGTAACCTTTAAATGAAAATATATAAAATCTTACCATTTTTGCTAGGGTCAATATTATAGCAGCCGCTAGGAACTATATTTTCCATTGTTTCCTAATTGAAAAAGAAATGCTTAAATTAGCGATTAAAAAGTCTGGAATATAGAAATCTTATTACTTGCATTTGTGTTTGAGCTAAGCTGTTAGCTTCCTGTAAAAGTTGTGGTGATACTCAGTGGACAATGGCACTCCTAAGATAGAGAGAGGGGCAATGCAACTGTGAACCATTTAAAGGTGACCTCATGTCGAATGATCATTCCGCAGTGAATGATACATGCAAAACAAAGTCTGTTATGGAGCCAAAATTAGCTTGGCGTGGACATTAACACGAGTACTAAATGAGTAAAACAGAAGTGAAAACGGAGCGAACAAAGGAGACCAGCTGCTTCAGTTTCCCGTAACATGACAGGGAGCTCCGCGTGTGTCTTTCCCGTTCTTCCACAGGAAACCTTCTGCTTCCGGTCCCATCTCCCCAAGCTCACTGTTCATGCATTGGATGGGGCCATTCCTGAGATGGGGTGCCGTAACCGCAGGCCATTTTGGGCACTCTCCCTCCACTAACGCTTTATATATCAGACCACAGATGGAGGTTTTAGTCGTGTCTAAAAAAAGGGGGGGGGGGGTCATATGAGTAGAGATGAAGGATCGTATGTTTCGTATAAGTGGGAAAAGAGAATTATACCCCTGAATATGTATAATACAATTAATAACACTCGTGTCTTTGAGCTGGTCGACTAGCATATGTTAAAGTGTAAAGGAAAAAAAAAAAACTCGCAGTTATCTAAAAAGGAGACAAAGGATCAACAGCAACTATCTAGTTTGAAGTCTGACGGAAGTATCGCGGTGGAATTATGTCATCGAAGAAAAGAGGAAAGGTCAATGTCAAGGGACATCTCAGGAATGCTTAATTTCAATACCATGGAGAAAAAATATTTCCATGTCTGAGCTGGCGGTGAGCCGGTAAGAGACTGTGGGAGATTAACACGCACATAGATATCAACAGAACAAATGTGGACAAATTCTCAGCCCTGGGAAGGAGGGGACAAGATGAAGGACACACCGATGAACAACTGGAAGAGAAGTTCATCAACCAGCTGACCTTTTGATATAGATGGAGGGTGGTTTTAAATTTGCTCTTCATACTTCACTCTCTAGGTTGATCCAGTAAGCAAACAGCATGTGTCCTCATGTTGTCGATTCGCATATTCATTTACCTGCTTGTTCTAAGGCATTTATTGTGTCGATTCTACATTCTACCTACGGCCAATAAATGGCTTTAGTGACATAAAACTGACCTAAATCAATATATCCTTGATAAAGGCAATCTGGTTAATTATTTTTTAAATGTAGTCTGCTGAAACAAAATAGCAGCTTGTTTTTGATGATTTTGTGTATTCTAACAGATTTTTTGTAAGCCAACAGATGGCAAATCTAATAAATATCTAATGCAGAAAAATTGTGAATGTGTGCTTTGGTGCGAATTTTGATTTTGATCATTAAAACAAATTAACATTGCAAAAAGATCAGTTCTGTTGCTTATACCTGCTAGATTTTGATAGGTTTGCAAGATTGATGGCTTCTCTGATATTTCCTGTTTTTATAAAATGCTATATATTAACTTATAACTCTGTCTGGGCTATAGAAGCACAGGGAAGGCGTTACGGAGGCTGAGGCTAGTAATCACCCAGAATGCAAGAGACTCTTTTGGGTTGTGGGATACATTTGCAGGAAGGTTGGTCTTATGTTTTGATACTTAAAATAGCCCCGTAACCCGGGTACTCTTAGTGTGTCCATGTTTTTACCCCCCAACAAAAAAGGGAGTCCACGAAACTTTTCCTATACATCGGACAATGATGTCAGAGTCAGAAAGGAAATTCCCGCCTTAACAGAAAGAGAGTCACAGACATGGAGAAGTTGTGGGACAGTGCACTGAGGGCGATGAGGGATTTCTGCTTTCATAGGAAGAGCAACAGCGAACTGTTCATAGGCAAAGAGTTTCGGAATGTTGGTGAATGTTTAAAAGCCTGTCTTTGTCATGACATAGTGTCAGTAAATGGTTATAGAAAGATGTTAGATCTTTTCAAATATGTTTTTTCTAAGATGAGAGCTATAAAGTAAAACAAGTCGTCAGTTGGCCAGAGGCAGTGGGTGGGGTTCACTTTGTAATTGTGGACGAATTAATCCCCTTCTAGGTTTACATGTGGAATATACAGCTATACATATCAATGTTGGGAACATAAACACCAAAAATGAAAAGTTGGCCGAACACCTAACCCCGCAATCAACTGACAGCACGTATGGAAGCCTTCACTGGTGTTTTTTCAATCCAGTGTGTAATGTCTCTGTTATGCCTGTTGAAAAAACATTGTAAGGTAACACCTCATGTATGAAGAAGATCACTTTGTTATACCTCGGAAAGGACCTCTCAGGGGTCCAGATAACTCTTTTTGCTATATAAACAGTGGGTCCCTTGTGGTCACTGTAGCCGCTGTGCGTTCTGGCCAGCGGTGGACAGGCTGGAGAGGTTATTTTCAGGTCATTAGGTTAAAGCTGCGAGGAGAGTTTGATTTGAGGCAATAATTTAATTTAATTTGATTTAGCAATTTATGGGATGAATGAGAATGTGGTTTTCCAGATGAAGCCTGATAGAGGAGCTTGAGAATAAGTTAAGTTCATCCCTGGGAGATAAGTTAAGTGGGTTAATTTCTCAAGATGGAATTTGTTTGTCCAGTTACTGGTCTTTTGTTCTATATATTATGAGTGCAAACACAATCAATGCAAAATAGACACTGTAAAGTTTTTCTGTCATTCAACATTATTTTACTAATTTTTATCGTAAGTTGAGTACTCTGTGATTTGTGACTCTTTATACTCAACTGGTTGGTTGAAACAAAATCCTGGTCTGGATTTGTACTTTCTGGACCTGAAATCTCCACCTCTGCAAACAGGAGATGTGTGCTTAGCTGGCTGGCATTAAGTATGGATGATAAGGACTAGGTGGACAGACGACCGGTCCCCAATGATATCCCATGTCTGTTATCCTTATCAGTTTCACATCTAATGATGTTGTATACATCACATTGTTATCATCACTCTCCTACCTTTTCTCCATTCCTGGCCTCTTATTTATGGCTTGCACAAAGAATGATGATTGCGATCGCAGATGAAGTCCAACCTATAGTAAGAGGGAGACAATGCAATCGACATGGTCCTTCGCCGGCTGTTCGCCTTTCATTAATTGAAAAAGCTCTTTTACAACATTGTTTACGTTGGCGGTGCGCAGCACTGGAGGGGCCAAAATAAGCGGATTGTATCATCACAGAAACAAAGCTGCCGGTTTCAGATTTGGTTTACGTGTTCTGGCCTAGCGTCTGACTCCATGGCTGAACTCCTTCTGGAAGCTTCCCACAGCTGCAGGGCCAGCAGGGTGAGGGTGCTGTCCATCTGAGAACCTGAGCACCTCCTAGGAGAAAATGACACACTCCATTCTGTATTTTCCTTGAAGGTTTTAATGATTGTTCCCATTCCAGACTCAGTGGTATTTGGCGCGTCGATGCTGAAAAGGCAACTATCTCGGGAGAAACCGAAGGAGATATATAAACTATTTAAGTTTCACCTGTTATACCTGCAGTACGTTTGTTTAGTTCTGGGATTGAGTAAAGATTTTGTGACGCAGCCTCCTCCAAATGGCCAGATCTTGTTTGGACGGAGCAGTTGTTCAGGGCTCTGTGTTGTTGTTGCTGCACTCTGAGCATAAAACTCAGCTCTTGGTTCATTTTGGAGTCTAGATCCTGGGTTTGTGAAGCCAGGATTAATCTGTCAGTGGTTTATTTCTGGGTCTCAGTCAGGGTTCCTAGACTGTCATTACCGGCTTGGCAGCTCCCTGTGCCAGCGTCTCGTTTCATGGTTTTAGTTAACCAGTGACTTGACTTGGGTTTCATGGTTTTGGTTAGTTAAGATCTTGTGCCTGTGTCTGTGGCCATGGTTAGCCGAAATTCCACAGCCGGTTAGCCGTGCAACCGACATTTTGTTTTTGTCTTCTTGTCTTTGTCGTTTCCGTACTTCAACCCCATTTCCTGGATCGCGTGTCCCAGTTCCTGTTGCTGGTTTTCCCAGTTCTTAGCATTAGGAGAGTGTTTCTTACACACTTCGCCAATGGTGCCGCCCATCGAGTTGCCAGTCCCTATAGTGTGGTCTTCCAGGTGAAACCTTGGAACCGTAGTAAAGGAACCTGATTAGTCTCGTGTGACTGAAGTATGTGCAGATAATTTGAATGAGTTGATTACTCAAGGTTGTGAAAGGGAATGTGTTTGTACAGTTATAGATCAGAAGAAGTGTGTGGTGCCCTTTGTGTTATGTACTATGAGTAGAAATACACAATAAATACAAAAGAGACACGGTTTAAGTTTTTCTTTCATTCAACATTATTAATTTATTAATTGTAAGTGGTGAATGTCTTTATATGTTTTGGCAGAACATTTCAGTTGCTTGGCAGATAAGAAATTACCACCCTGTATAACCAGGAAGTTGCTTCCCTGGAGTTTTAGACGGTTGCAGAAATGTCATGGTCAAGGTCATGGTCCCCAACCTGGTAAGTATTTCCTCAGAGATCTTTAAAGACCTGTCCAGACTGGAGATGTGTCCTTGGACGCCTCATCCTGGTACCCCCCATCAAGATGGCAGTTCCGAATTCCACCCGTTGCCTGCTTCCTGTGGTGGGCTGTCAGATGGTCCCAGAACTTTACATTATGGAGGGACCTTCTGGTTCGGTGTAGCTTGCGTTGCCTTCTTTGTTGTAGAAGTCCATGAATGTGTCTTAATCATACAATCTGAGTTCTGGGTGGACAACTCCATGTATGTGCCTGCCAAGGAAGAATGGTATTTGGATATTTAAGTCCTTCAACAGTTGCCTTATGTGTCATTCTTCATGACTGCTATTTAAATATATTTTTCAGTAGACCATGTTCAGATTTACCTGCGCAGATGAAAATCCGCAGTCTGATTATTCAGTAGACTTAGATTTCAGTAGACTTACAGTTTTCCTTAACCCTCGTATGATGATGATGCTTTGGTCGAACCCATGGATATGTAAGGCCGACTGTGTAAGTGAATGTAATAGGAGATGAGAACGTTGTTAGCAGAACTCAGAATACATTTACTGAGAGATTTCCCAGAATGGCTTTGTAAGAAAACTGGATAGAGAGTGTCGTTAGGTGTGTTAGCAGCAAGTGGGTCATATGCTGGTTATTTAGGAAACTCTCTGTGTGTACAGTCATGGCCAAAAGTTTTGAGGATGACGCAAGTATTGGTTTTCGCAAAGTCTGCTACCTCTGCTTTTATTATGGCAAACTGCATAAGCTCCAGAATGTTATGAGGAGTGATCAGATGAATTGCAATTAATTGCAATTCATAATTGCAATCCTCCGAGAGCAACTTTTCCCAACTATCCAGGAACAGTTTGGTGATGAACAAGGTCTTTTCCAGCATGGTGGAGCACCGTGCCATATGGCAAAAGTGATAAATGAGCAGCTCAGGGAACAAAATATCGACATTTTTGGTCCATGGCCAGGAAACTCCCCAGACCTTAATCCCATTGAGAACTTGTGGTCAATTCTCAAGAGACAGATGGACGAACAAAATCCCACAAATTCTGACAAACTCAAAGCATTGATTATGCAAGAATGCGTTGCCAGGAGTCAGGATTTGGCCCAGAAGTTGATTGTCGGCATGACAGGGTGACTTGCAGAGCTCTTGAAAAAGAATGTTCAGCACTTCAACTTAATGTAATTGTCAATAAAAGCCTTTGACACCTATGAACTGCTTGTAATTATACATCAGTATTCCATAGAAACATCTAACGAAAAGATCTACAAACACTGAAGCCAAATAATTTGTGAAAACCAATACTTGTCATTCTCAAAACTTTTGGCCGCGACTGTATGGGCCAACCCTTGACCTCTCCATGCTGAGAGGAAAAAGGACCTCAGACTGACAGGCCTCTGTGAGCTAAGCCATACTAATCTGTTATCGTTCTGTTTTTAGGTTTCCGTTGGCAGAGGCCCAGTCCCACACAGTCACCTAGGCTGCCAAGGCATCCTCATGACATACTTTAGGGCAGAAACCCCAAACTCTGCTGTAGGTCATAGTAAATCAGTAAACTTGTCCGTCGCACTGACACATGCTCTTTTGTAGACCGCGCAGTCCGCCTCTCAGTCACTGCAGTAAAACTCTTTTTAAACATGCCAAGTAGCTGTGTCTGGGGGCGCTCATTTTTTTAAAACAAAAAATAAATTTGACAATCCCCACATCTGGATAAACAAACTATGCTTGTAACAGGCTAAAAAAGTGGACATCGCAGAGTGAAACCGCAGTCCGAATTTAGGACTGTGGCAAGATGAAAGCCGGAGGGGAACTGAAAAATTGAGATGACGAAAGCATTTATTCAATAATTTGTTCAAAATTGATTTTATCTTGATTTAAATCCAGTGGAAGCTCATGCAAGATCACATCCCTGTCGACCTCTATACTTGTTTTGAAAAATTACACCACATATTGTGATGTTTTAATAATGTCCCCATATCCTATAAAATATCCCAGTGGTGCCTCTTAAAGTACGATCATCTTCTGCAGACAATGAGCATGTTTTCCCCATATATGACAGAACCCCTTTAGGGCCGGAGTATGGCTCTGACTACCTCTGGCATGGTTTGGAAATAGGACCATGTCACACTACCACCTGTCAGCCTGTGAAAGTGGACAGTTCGACAAATTTAGTACATCAATCTCAGCCATCGGATGTATTTAAGATGCTGCAATTGCCCCGTGGGAGACCTGTGGCTTCTGAGTGCTACAAATTGTGTAAATTACTCCACTTTCTTACGTGTTTGCTTTGTTTTTAACTCAAAGCCTGTACACCTTACTTTTGGAATCTTGAAACACAGTATATAGTGAGGTGAAGAGTGCCGTCAAAGGAATGAGTGATATTTACCTATTTGAATTACTGTGCTTAAAAGCTTTTTTCTGCACATTTACACATAAAAGCCTCGCTAAATTTCAATGTGATTTTCACCAAGAGTACTACCTGCATTGGCAAAGACTGCTTGTCCTTGTCTGAGCTATAGAATACAATAAAAACATATAAATAGACACACAGTTGCAATTTGTCCTGGTGTAGAGATGTGCTTCAGTGGGCGAATGACGGTGGGCAGCGCAACACCAAAGGAAATCTGAGCTGAGCAGGGAGCAACATGCCAAGCAGCTGCTCTTCCATGGAAACCGCGGCTTCCAGGTGACTCCCTTGGGAACAGGAGCTTCAGATTCCAAGTGCTGCTTTGGTTACCTGTAAGGGAAAAGATATGAGTCCCCAGTCTCCATATTGCTCATTTAAAACTAGCCTTTGTGCTTTCACTCCTGACGAAACTAAGGAGAGGGAGAGGGGAGTTTGGCACTAGAAACACCTGCATAGTTCTGCAAGCTCCAGAGGACAAAATGGCAGCTAAAGCTGGAATAAGGATGGACTGTAAATGCAGCCCTGAGAGAGAAGGTAATGGTAGCTGCTTACTTTACCACCATGAAGGTGACAGCCTGTGCTTGACCTGTTGCTTTCAGGAGGAAATGCTGAGGCCTTGTGTTTTACTATTTCATATTTCTTGATGTTTTTGACTGCTGTGGTGCCTAATCTTTTATCTTGCTTCAGTCAGCACAGCCTCTTAATTTTTGTAATTTTAAAAAGAACTGCATACACAGAGAAATGGCGCGGCGTAATTAAATACGAATAACGATTCAGAATGTAGTTTTGCAAAGATGAGCCCGGACGATGCGTATGTCATGCAGCTGCACCAAATATGGAAAATGATGACTGATTGTTCAGATGCTTTTGTTTTACATGCAGACTTTCCGGAGGGGGGGGGACGGCAAACTTTAGACACTCTGTTGTAAACACAGGAAGCTGTGTTGAGACATTAGGAGGGCATAGTAAGGACATTGTTCACATTCATGTGAGGACATACCAGAGTGACCGTGAAATGAAGAGATTACATTTAAGGTCGGGTGTGTTCTCAGCGGAAAGGGTGTGGAGATGACCTTCAGGGTGAGAAGGGTTTTACAAGCCCCGAAATCCTGCCATGGCATCTCATCTTATTACACTCAGTGGCGGGGGCTCAGGTGCCGGTCAACCCAGCACCCCCCTGTAGGGACGTCGCGTATGTTTGTATGCCAACATCCCAGTCATATCCCGCCCTGTTATGTCATACGTCAGCCAGCTTAGGACAATAAGACAACGTCTCTGCCACAGGTGGAAATTATCTCCTTGGTATGTTCTGTTATAAGAGCAGTGTTTTCCAATCCAGTCCTCGGGGACCCACAGACGGTCCACGTTTTTGCTCCTTCCCAGCTCCAAGTAGGGAGCAAAAATGTGAACTGTCTGGCAGGGAACTGGGAGGGAGCAAAACTGTGGACCATCTGTGGGTGCCCTAGGACTGGGTCGGGAAACACTGTAATAAAGTATTTTTGAGATCTTATACATCGTATGTTTCTTGAGAGCTCATGGTTTGCTTTTTCCGTAAGTGGTTCACCCTGTCGACCCTCTGTGGATTCTCAATGCCCGTCATCTCAGTGGCCATAGAAGTTGCTGTCTCACAGTCATTTGTCCTCCGACAGCAGCTGCTGTGAACATGCCAGCCATGAACCGACGGGGTAAAAGATTTAAAGTATTTCAATGCAAAGCATTTCGTCAGATTATTGAAATTGTAGGTGAAGGTCAGGATACTTAACAACACAGAGTTATATTTAAATGATAATATACTGAGTATGGTGCTGTGTTTTATAGGGGTGTTTTTCCGGGGACAAAGACCGGGGGGGGGGGGGGGGGGGGGGGGGGGGGGGGGGGGGGGGGGGGGGGGGGG
>JAODJX010000002.1:9029825-9045912 GCA_026776945.1 Isichthys henryi
CGAGGTCTTTGCCTCTTGTGTTCTAATTTTGCAGCGCTCCCATGTTTGCAACAGAAATAGAACTGGCCTCCGTTGAAATGTGAATCACAGTGACAGTTGCGAAGAGGTCGTCGAACCAAATACCTGTTCAAATATTCCTGAAAAACAGCTATTTAGATTTATATAGATAACAGGTGATTTTTGTTTGTTTTGAATCTTTTAAAGGAGCTACGTTGTAACGCGGTGTAGGACAGGTGAAGTATGTACAGGGAGGAATTGCGTTTTTAAACAAAAGGCTGCAGGCCGGAGCCGTCGGCCTGGCGGTTCGTTTCCTGTCAGCACTGGGGGGCGTGTGCAGCGCTCTTGGTGTTCAGCAGCAAGCTTCCGTGAGGTCCCGCTCTCGGGGTCCGCGCTGACACAGCGTGCATCGCCGTCTGATTGCACGTCAGCATCGTACTGATTCACAGCTGAATGCACGGAATAAACGGCAATCACAGCATCTTTGCTCACATGATTGCAGGTGTTTGGCTGTCTAAGTAGGAGGTGCAATCACAGGAACTGTTTAATGGTCGTCTCTCCCTCCAACTCATATTAATAACTTGACACACGTCCCAGCTCAGTCTCCTTTGGAGTCCCCGCCTCGCACAGCCTTCTCGGTGTGTCTGAAAAGAGGCGAAAGGCATGGCTTATTCCTCAGGGAGCCCAGTGCACACGCCTCTCCACTCCTGATAGCAGCGAGATCTTCAGCTTGAACAGCCTACAACTGTCACCTGGACTCATTCACCCAAGTCCCATGGTAGAAATAAGCGCTGTGACCTTTTCAGATGCCTGGATTACCCCTCGCCATCAGCAGCACTCTGTTGTTGATCACGAGGATCCGCAGCTCATCGTAATTTTTGCCGATTTTTCTACGTGTCCCTGAATGGACAAGGGAGGGGCTTGTGTTTCACTTCTTTAACCAATCACAGTCTTCATCTTGTGACATCACCATATTAATTAAAACCAGCATTTTCTGTTAAATTGAAAGATGCACACTTTTGTGAAGTACCTGTTTTATTGTGAATGTTTTTTGTAAAGGGACATGACGTCGTAGATAAGCGAAGACAAATCATCGGAATTATCTAACCTGCAAAGGCAATGTGTCTTTATTTTATGTTGATAACAGTAATAATAATAACAATAACCAGGCTTGAACCAGCAATCTTGAGATCACAGGCTTAGCATGCTGGGCTACACACAGCCCCCAGGCTGATGGCCGGAAGCCTTGAGTTTGAAAATGAGAAAAAAATTGGACCAATGCGGTGATGTCATACGATGAAGACTGTGATTGGTTAGTGAAGTGAAATGCAAGCCCCTCCCTTGTTGACCTAGGGACACATCGAACTCAGCAAATTCAGGACATCCGGGATACGCAATAGGCTGGAGGCCTGCTCTCCCTTACAGAGGATGGTTGGCGGGACTCAATGTTTATCAAATACATGTTGTCATGTGGCCAGTGCAATCAACGCCAAGCAGATTTTGAAATAGTGGAGAATGATTCTTCAAGGCCAGCTCAGAAGGGGTGATCGGAAAACTAAATAAATCAACGTGATGGTTTGTTAAAATAGAATCACAGAGCCTTGTAATTCAGCGGTTCTTCGGAAAACAGGCTGCTTGATTTGTCCCAAACCTGATTTTAGGTTCCGTTTATTCCAGAAAAAAATAAATTAATTTAAAATAAAGTATCCGGAGATCCAAACGCAGGTTCTGCGCTTTCCAGAAAATGCCTGGGGAGCAATTTCCCAAATTGTGTCATAAATTTTAATGATGTGGAGAGGTTGCAACTGGCTTTTCTTCAAGACAGATTCCTGTTTAATATTTCCCACAAGTATTTGCAATATGGCCACACTGCCAAAGGAACAGAGAAGAAACAGTGCGATCGCCTTATTCTGAATACCAACTTTGTATATTTTGCAAGATTGCCTGACGTCAGAACTCAATGAAATTTCATTGCAGGTAGTTTGGACATTAATGAGCCGCAGTCACTAAAGCATGCAAAAATGTTTGGTGTCATTATGGAAAGTGGGGAATAATTGTGGACCTTTTAAAACGTGTTCCTAAAATTTGAAACATATTTCACTTAAATTTAAATGTAAGTATTTTTTGCTTACTTGCTGTTTGTGCCACATTGATTACTCCATTTAAAGTTATTAAGTGTGTTACAGCTTCAATTAAAGACTTTTCGCTTAATTTGCCTCATACTTGATTTCTCTGTTAATGTGTGCAGCGTGCATGTTCTCCCTCTGTTTCTGTGGGGAAATCAAATTGCCGCTTCCCACAATACCGAAACAGGATGCCTGTGACCTGCTGTGAGGTTCTGGGTTTGAGCCTCAACTGGATGATTGGCTATGGAAGCTGGTTTTTCGGCTGATCAAAACAATCAATTAAGTCGATACTATGATATAGTAATATTTCTAACTTATAAATGGCAGAAGTATTTCTTTTGAAAAGAAAAGGTTTGTTAATCATTCTGTCAGATAAATAAATGTTTCCTCCTGAACTGAAGCTGGAATCGGCAATATCACTATTTGAGGTGCAGTGGCTGACTGGGAGGACACTTTTCAAATAGTTACATGATGTACAGAGATCCCAGTGTCCCTATACCCAGCCTATTGCAGTAACCCGGGAATTGTGGAACCATAGTTCAGCTAGTATTATGGGCTGCCCTACATTACTTGTTTCTGAAGAACTAGAGCAAGGCAAACGAAAACAACCTGTTCTGGTCCAGCTCGACGTTGACATCCTGAAACGAGGAACGCCCTGAGTGCAGCCATCCCCTCCACTGCAATGCACAGTGTTTAAACATCAGTGAATAAGATCATTACGTCCTGATTCATTAAATACGCACGATTTTCCTGGCGCTTGGTCAGTGCCTTGTAATATCAGGTTGAGAAAATGATTTTACAAGCCCGCTCTGGGCATTATGACCTGAGCAGATGTTGCTGGATGCTTGAGCCGCGGACAGTGGGGAAGGGGAATTCACAAGTATTTTAAGCCAAATGGTCTCATCTAAGGAAGAAAGATTCAAGAAAAACATTTTTTTTTCAATGGCAGTATGCATTTCCTTCAGCTTTTTCAGTTGCGCTGCCCTGTTTCTCTTGGCTTCCGCTTGTGATGCCAAAGAACGCGAGTACAATAGAACAGCTGTGGGAAGCGAAGCCGGGGTCCCACATCTGGAAAAAGCACAATTGGGCTATTTTAAGGTGCTCGCGCCATTATCCGACTCAAATGAAATACAAATATGTTTGAATGTTTCTCTTCAGTAAGATCTGTTAAGTGAGTCTATAAAACATGCTTTAATGACGCGTTATGGGACAGTTTCTTGGATGCTGGAGTAGTCAGAGATTCCAAGCTGAGAGAGAAGATAAGGAATGAAAGATGACCAAGAACAATATGGTTCGTTTTACTAGTATTATACATGTGTTGTGAGCGATTCAGCCTTGGTGTACTATACATCCAGAGCAGGGAATAGCTGGCTTCACTGAGGTTATATAATCTCCTACTTGGCTGCCATGAATGGAAAAGACTTCAGAAAGTTGTCAAGACATACTCTATTACGCGGTGCCGTCCATAGCTGCTTCGTGCTGTTTGGAATGGCTCCACTTGCCACCAAGGACAGCCGCGTCCCTGTCCTTTGTGTATATCACATGTCCGGCTGGCTCCGCCCCCCTACACCACCCTAAGTCAGAACCCAATTTCAGAAGCATACAGCCAGACGCATTGGTCCGGACTGCTCGACGTGCCAGAATGTGGCAGGAATATGTTCCGCTTTCAAACATATATACAATGTTTGGTAGGATGTTTAGCTTGCTGGCGTTAGGCCATATCTGAGCAGCATCTCATTTTGGAGAGTGCAGGATGATGGAAAGTGCAGATAAATTCTGTTTTTAAAAGGGTCCACTCTGGTCTATAGCATAAGAATTGAAATAAACATACTCATTTGTCTTCATTTCAAGTAAGCGATGTTGGTGGATGATTAGACCCTTAGTAAATGGTGATGCTCACCATGCTGAAATATCTCCCAACTTTCACAGATGGTGGACTATGTGTTACAGCATTTAGGAGGAAACTGTAAACTGCCCATCTGTAAATATCTGGCTTGTTTAAGGATGTTTTCTTGACTGTTCAGTACAATAGATCCATCCACCTTTCAATCACAGAAGGTCACTAAAGGCCTGCAGCCTCTCCTAGGTGGCTTAAGGCACCAGGCTGGTGTACACTCTGGATGGAATGCTAGTAATATAGTAGATCCGGTACAGAAATATCCAGTTTTACAAATAGCAAATTGAAACAATCAAACTATCATTTGTGTTAATTATTTAGTTAACTGTATTCTCCGGACAGGGAACACATGTGGTTTTCAGACTGGTCTGCTGCAGTGACTTTCTCGTTAAAATGATAACTCAAAAAGTATTTGACAGATCATTTTCAAACTTCAAGCATTGTATGGGTGATGAACTAGAACTCACTAAATTTTGACACAGCTCATCCTAAAATTGAAGCAACACTGTATAATAATAGCAAAGAAAAGGGCAATTTTGACACTTCATTGTGTTCAAGCGATAACTGAAAAAGTATAAAGAATCTTTATAACATTTTTACATTGTATGGGTGAGGAACTACAACTGATCAAATTTTGTAAATTATTGGGAAACCAAAATGTTTTCAAACTGCAAATTATAATTAATCTTAACCAGCATTTGCTGTAACCACAACTTGCATAATGTTTTTACACTGGCTTGTTTTCCCTGCTTAAATAGTGAATAGTAAAAATGAATGCTCTGAGATTGTACTTTCTTTGTATTTAATTGATAGTGTGTATTTAAGGTCCCATGGTAATATTTGTAGATTTTTTGAATTTAGGACATTGAAATGAATCATATCTAATTGTTAATGAAATTAAAGATCTACAATACATCAGTTCATTCCCTCAATAATCGTAATTGAATTGAATCGCCTTGAGGCCAGCTATTTACTCCCCGAGTTCCTACTTGTTGGATGGATGCATAGTTCACATGCTTGAAGCAGGTTAGATCGACATTATCCAATCATACACAACTACAGTCAGAAACTAAAGTTACTACTTCTTGATTGGATCATTTTCAAATTCGGCACTTCCTGACATTTTCGTCTCGTTTTTATTCATTGATGAAAATGTCCGTACAGGCAGTCCCTGAGTTAAGAAGGCCTGACTTATGGACAACTCATACTTTCAAATTGACTTCCATAAAGCCTGTTATATAAAAATGTTAAATACAGTGCTTCCTTTGCATGAACACACAACTTTGTGACGCTCATGAAGACATTGTTACAGCTTCAGCGATCTGTTGGCTCGAGGTACAGTTACCATATGTAGTTACTTTCATTATTGCTGCATTATTTTCATTATTACTCTTATTATTATCATCATGTATTACATTACTATTGTTCCGACTTACCTACAAATTCAACTTAAAAACAGACTGAGGGAACGGTTCTTGTTCGTAACCTGGGAATTGCCGTTACATTACATCATAGTTTTTATTTCTTCGCTGAGAAATAAGTTTCATCAGTGAACACTGGTTCAGGTAATTGGGACGTGCCCCCCCAGTTTGGGAACTTCTGCTCTATGCGATCTTTGATGGATCTTCTTACCACATCAGAAAAACATCATATGGATGAAAATCTACACCTGATACTGTACACCTAAAACAAATGACCCGAAGACTGAGGCAGTGGCACTAGGTGACAGCAGAGGGCAAAGAGGGAGGGTCTGCAACCCATATTTTGAATCTGAATGCTTTTCAAACTCAACAAATTTGTTCAGCAGCAGTTTGGTAGCGGATTGGTGAAATTTGTCATGGGGAACTTGGCGAAGTTTATTGTAGGGGAACTGAATTATGTGATTTAGCACTAATTCTACTCAGTAGTGGTGCATGAGAGAACAGGCACCGGTTTGGTGGACCTGATTACATTGAGACAACTTAGACTAAGTTGGGCTTTTAATAAGACTACGTATCTCCCAACTTTAATGCAAGCATTATACATCTAGATTTAAAATTTGACTTCTTGATTACTTGTAAATGTGGCAGAGAGAAGACTACATTCACGCATAGTGAATGAGGGCTCAAACAAAGAGCCCTTCATCGTGTGAGAGCACTTCACATCAAAAGTGAATGAAAATGCAGTTGTCTTTCAGTACTGAAAGTAGAAATTAAATATCACAGCAGCAAAACTGCAATGCAACAACATCTTTAAAGAAGACATCCATGGACTAGCCCAATAATGCGTGGTTAGACATAGGATGTTATGAAGTATGTGCCCTTTAGTCTCGTAGAATAGCCTATCTGTCCTCCTTTTGACTTAAATTATTAAGCTTAATTTACTTTCTGTGGTTCCTGTATTTCAAGATAATCAACGCTAAAATGAAGGCTAGCCCTGTCATTTAGCTGCATCGTACATAATGCAAGAATACCCTGGATAGGACAAGAGGGCATAGAAAATTGATGGGTGGACGCATAATGCGTTACATAATAACCATAGTTTAAACATACACACACACACACACATGCCCTGCTCGGCCAAACTGGATCATTATTATAACTCAGCAATGTTATGCAGCAATAAAGTGAAGTCAGCTGAGTACCTGAATCTACTGAATCGCCAGGTTACACCTCCATCCATCATCAATGAATTTTTTCTTCCCTGTTGACATGGACATATTCCAGGACGATAACGGATAGATTCATCGAGATTGAATTGTCAAAGAGTGGTTCAGGGACCTTGAGGAATCATTTTCACACATGACTTTGTCACTTAGGTCTTTGGGATGTGCTGAAGGAGGCTTTATGGAGTGGTTCAACACACTTGTCAATGCAGGATCTCGGTGAGAAATGAATGCAAATCTGGATGAAAATAAAGGGTGAGATGTTGCATAAGCCTGTGGAAACAATGCCATGACAAATGTGCGCCATAATAAAAGCCAAAGGCGGTCCAACGAAAAATTCAAATGTGACTTTTTCTGTGGTCGGGGCAGTGTGTGTGTGTGTGTGTGTGTGTGAGCGGGTATAACTATCCTTATGGGGACTGGTTTCCTGGTCCCCATAAGGGAAAACTCTATTTTATAAAAATCAGTGATTGCTATGAAAAAACTAAAAATTCAAAAACTCTTGTATTTTGTTTGGTTACTTATGGTTATGGTTAGGGCAGGGTGGGGGTTAAGGTTGTCATAGTTAGCGTTAGCATTTTTTCCATAGAAGTGAATGAGCGGGCCCCATAAGGATAGGTATACCCTACTTGCGTGTGTGTGTGTGTGTGTGTGTATATAGTTAGTGTAGTTTCACACTTACATGTCAGAACTAGGAGCATTCAGGTAAAACCACATTTATTGGTTTTCACATTTCCAGTTAATTAGTCCAGAAATTCTAGAAATTGGGGGGTGTGGGAGGAGCAGGGTTTAGATGGGGGAGGGGTGACAATGTCCAGGGAGCACATTGTTGTGCTTCTTGAGAGCATCTTGTCTAGTTTATTATAGATTTATTGGTTTATGATCAAATATAAAGGATGGAGAAAGTGCTTTGTTTTAACTGTCTTAGGTTGATGCGTAAAACAGATCCAATGCAATCATTTGTTTTGTAGAAGAGTGCCGAAGAGACCTACCAGCAAACTTCGTTAGTTGTTTTGTTGCACTCATTGCTGCATTATTAAATTGAAGTAGGACAATTATTTTGTTAGTTTAAATGATGTTAGTTCATCCTTTAATGAAAGTTGATTGATTTGATCCGTCTTGGAGGACATCAGCCTCTTTGGGACCATTTTATCACACGTAGGGCTAGACAGTAAGGACTGTTTAGGACATATTCATTAACATGTTAACATTAACAATTGTAGGTGAATCAGTGACATTGTTATTTAGATTCCCCTAGAACAGTGTTTCCCAGCCCAGTCCTCGGGATACACCAGTCACTCCACGTTTTTGCTTCCTCTCAGCTCCCAGCACCCCTACCAGGTATTCAGTGTTCCTGATTGGCTGGGAACTGGGAGGGAGCAAAAATGTGGACTATGCGCGGTTCCCTAAGGACTAGGTTGGGAAACACTGCCCTAGAAGCAGGGCTGGAAACTAAGGTGAGTAATTTAGAAGAAGAGCGAGTACAAACATCTGAACCCTAACCCTACTGGCTAGTTAAAAAAAATGCACGCCACACTACAACAGTGCATCTTAACAGTCAGTTTGTAGCATGTAAAGTTACACCTAAACCGTTCCTTTCACCTTAACTAGACTGAGGCTGTCAGTCACCATGTACTGTAGATCTGTGGGTCTGTGCATCTGTGGAGAATCCGGGTGGTTTGTACAGGGGTGGATCATTCAAGTCCACAAAGTAAAAATCCAAACCAAGATTTTGTTTCAACTGACCAGTTGAGGACTCTGTGATTGTGACTCTATATATGCAAGTGGTCGTTTGAAACAAAATCTTGGTCTGGATTTTTACTTTCTGGACCTGAACTATCCACCTCTGGGTTTTTATTTAATCGGTAAACAGATACATATTTTATAAGACCAAAGAAGGCCCAGATGCTGCCATGCTACCCATGTCCGTGTGAATGTTCACCCGTACTTGTCCCGTTCTTGCTTGTCGCTGTTGACTGTGCTTAGCGTTAAATGTATTCTTACATGAATCCAGCGATGCAGAACACCAGTGCCAGCAGCGTGTCATTGCATGACAGCAGAATGATAGAACACGCTATCTTGCCTCATTGCTCAGTATTGATTTTCCTCTTATAAGCCAAAGCCTTGTAAGAAACATGTATGCATTATATGTCAGAAATGGGGAAATTTGAACCGAAAAATAATTCTAAGCTTCCATGTAGAAACTTGCTTTGCTGTTCATGACACATTTGTAGAATCTGGCCCAGGGAGTTCTGTACCCCTACAGGTTTAATTTTCCATATAATTTTCACAGAACATTTCTTTCTTTTTCTTTTTTTGTTCCTCTGCGGTCTTCTGGATATTCAGTTTTACTGTGTGACTTTAATCTTTATCTCTAATTTATGATGCCCTTTGGTAACATTTTTGTTAAGGGCTTGGGGCAACCGTATTGGGGAAGGTATAAAAATTGAACTGGCTTTTTTTTTCAGCCGAGATGTTTCTCCACGTTTGATCTTTTGCCCTCTTTGTCCACAAAGGTGTCTGGTTAGTGAGCTGAACCTTTATTTACTTAACACAGAAACGTAGCAAAGGAAGTCGCAGGTTGGTGTGGGTGATATATTAATTGCTTCGATACACATGTTAAATAATGAAGAATTTTGTGTTTATTTTAGAAACAGTAAGGGTTAAGTGGTTCATTAAAGTGAGATATCTGTGCGAGACAGGCATTATTGATGTGAAACAGGAATTCAAAGGTTAATTTTCCTTTCAAGCTTTGGCATGTTATATAATTTGTCCTAGAGATGATGATTATTATAGACGGCTGTTTATGTAATATGTAATAGGTATGTGATGTTTTCCTGGTTGCTGTTGTTGTTTACTTGCACTTGGTTTTTTTGTGAATAACTACCTTAGCCATAGTGTCCCGAGCTCTGAAGCTTTCTGTGATGAAAACAGCCTGTGAGATGCGGTACACATGGCAGGAATTTCCCTTCAAATGACTCCAATTAAAAGCAAATGTTGGTCGCTTGGCTTTGATGAGCAATTGCATTGGCCCAAAACACTGACATCAACAACTTTATTTCATTACTAATGTTCCAGTGTGGGGGAAATTAAAATAATGGCTTTAGTGGTCCTCAGCCAGTTAATGGTGACAGGACACTCTAGCTCAGAACTTGCCCAGATTTATGTCTTGCTGTATGCGATCCCTGAATCGCATGCTGTAAACTTTAGCTGTTCTAAGCGCTAATATTCTACACGTAGATTTGGTATAGAGGTAGAACAACTGACTTCTTTTAGATATAAATTTATACTAAAATATCATTTTAAATCCTCAAAAGTGAACAAAATTAGGGTAGCTGGGTAACGCTACTACATCACAGTGGTCGGCATGGATGTGGGATTGGTTCCTGCTCTGCGTGCAGAATACGTTTGTTCTCTCCATGTCTTGGGTGTCCCCCCACCTCCATGTGCCTCATGCCGCCTGGTAAATGCTCCTGTCCAGAACGAGTCCAGAATATGCATGGATAGTCATAATTATTTCTTGGAACCCAGAGGACCATCTGAGCTGCCTGTAGAGTATCTGTAGTCTGTAATATAGGTTCAGTTCATTTTAATTTGTATTAATGTACATAGGTTTCTCAGTTTTGCTGTTTACCAATTTATGCAGCATTACTGCTTTGTTTACCATAAAGCAATATACAGTATTTTCTAAAGCTGTGCATATCCGCTGAAGCTTACAGAAATTTAGGTTTTTATAATTTAGGTTGTTTTATAGCAGTGTAACTGGGATGAATAAATGCCGGTATAAATTAATAAATTGTTAGACTTGGCTGGGGATACTCAGTTAATTGGGGTGGCAGGTCAGTCTAAAGCAACGGAGTGTAGAGAAAGTGGAGAGATTATCGCCCAACCCAGCGAGGCCACCACGGGGCGCGTGATGATGACACGGCGTGCTGTGTTCTCAGAGAGGGGCCGTGACTCATGGATTCATGAGACCCGCAAGTGGATTTGGGCAGCGTCTTCTTGCCGCTAACACGACCACATGTGGTTCATCAAAAAAAAAAAAAAACACCATGGAAAATAAAGGCCATCTGCTTAACATTTCTACTGGGCCGTCGAAACTTAAAGGGAATGAAAACGCTGCAAATCTAACACTTCGCCGTCCAGGCAGCGCTCGCTCTGATGCATGGCAACAATTTCTCCGCTGTACGCCAAGCGGTTTTTTCGTGCACACGCTTCCAGATCTGCCTCTTGCGGGCTGCTGCTTTCCGTCTCTCATGTGATTTTGCACTTCGAGATACTGTCCCTTCAGCGTAGAGAGTGACTTGTGAGCTGACGCATCTATAAACCGAAGGGGCTTCAATGATGTCAAAGTACTTCCCCCAGCAACCAAAAAATGCCCTTTGTCCCAGTTCAACTTCCTTCTTGATAAATTATCTGTGAGGCTGATAAACATACCCTGGAAGCTGACCTTTGTGGTCAGCATAGGTTTCTTAACCCACGTCCAGTTAATAGACAGGAAATGACATACCTGTTCTAGCAGGGGTTCTAGGTAGGCAGGATGCTCTGGTGATGATGTCACCATAATGCAAAATGAGGATAAAAGAGAAAATAACAAATGTCTTTATAAGCTACACTCCCTTTGGTTAATTATTTGAGGTCAAAGACAATGGTTGTTCTAATAATCTAGTATGCTGAATAGGTAAGCATGCTTTATGCTGAAGTATGTTATTAACATATTATTGGCTATTTAATATCAAGATGAATCTAATAATGCATTCATGCATTTTAATAGCATAATTATTATGATGAATAAAAATGGTGATATCGGAAAACCAAGTGGTTAATCACAGTGCAGAAAGAAAAGTAGTCAACTTGCATTAACCCAACTGCAAGCATTATTCAAGTGGACAGTGTTTATGTGCTTGATGAAGTCTGGGCACTCTCCCTCCGCAGACATAAACCACGCTAATGAATGCGCAAGATGCCCTCGGAAACGTCACGCTGTAATTTCATATTCTAGTTCGCTCTGTTTCTTCTCAACAGAAAGAGAAAAGAAAAAGAAGAGGGAAAAAAGGAATGAAACCACGGCGGCAACCTGCTGCATGCACCCGTGCAGCATATGCGGCGTGTGGGTGGCACGGGACCCGCATTTGCCCTGCCGAACTGGCTAATTAAACGCCATCCTGGGAAGGAATATCGAGCTCGTAAAATTTCTGTCTGAAAACGCTGAGGAGAACCTCGCTGTAAATGACCGCTTCATCTGTCATGCGCTCTGCAGATTACTGGGCCTCGTTAGCGGTAATCGTGCCAATTCTAGTCATTGATTCTTTTTTGGGATCCGGTCTTGATTGCTGCCTATTAGTTTTATCATAAATAACAGCGTTATTAATCTCGTGATTGTAGTGGATGATCATGGCCTTTGAAACGAGAACCTCATCTTAAGAATGTCGCAGATGTGAGTGAGTGGAAGACCAGCTTCTGACCTTAGAGTTCCTGTCGAACATCCACTGCTTGCAATTTGTTTTATCGACCTCTGTGCCAGGAGATCCTGGAGATATTGTCTCTGGTGTCATAGTACACAAGGTCTATATGTCCGGTGTGGCAGTTGTGAAGAGGCTTCTGTCTGCCTATTCTGGGATCTGGAATTCAACTCATCTCATAAAAAGGCAGTTGGCACTTCTATAAACTGCTTAAAAATCTTGCTTCGGTGTCAGTTTGTTTTTGTTTGGACAGCTGTATACTTTTAACCCCTGGCCTGCTGGTGCAGACGACTTATTTAAACTTCCGCCTCTGTTTCTTTCAACATCAGTTACTTTTGATGGCCAATAATGGATCCGTTATGCAGATGTAATTTCTGACTCTCCCCTGATGAACATCGTGTACAGACTGTGCCACTGCTTTTGCGGAGATACGTTTAGGAGTCAGGGGAAGAATTAGTGCAGAGCTGACTTACTTTAAAAACATTTCTCTGTCAAACAACCTGCAAACATGCTCACAGCCTAAGTTACTTGAGCGACCGTGCCTTGCAGTAAGAAGCTTACGAAGCAGGATTTTGCATCTTGTCCATTCACCTGTTTATGTGTCATGGAGATGATGAATTCTCCTAGAAAGCAATTTTCTCATTGGAATAGACCGTGTTTCTTGTAGTTTCATGCTTCCATTAGTTATTGTATTTTTTTTTTTTTGTTTTGTTATTGGCATTCTGTGTTAGTTCTCACATTATCACTCCTGCCATTAAGACTCACACCAGAGCCATTGTGATAACGAATAGAAAAAAAAACATTATACAGTAAGAATCGTGCAGAAAGAGCTCTTGCCACTATGGCTGACAGGTGCCTGGTTTTGAGCCTTGCAGGCTGTCTGCTTATAGATGTTGCTGTTTTCAGTTCTAGACATTCCTACTGTTGTACTAGAGACAGTCTGTGCTGTCACCCAGGTGTGAAAAATGCAGTGGGGTAGAAGAGTTGGCTAAACACAAAACAAACGCCACTCTTATTGCCAATAAGCATTTAAATTTTTTTATTTTTTTATTTTGTCGTTTCACTTGGTGAACAAACAGGGCTTGTTCAGACCAGTTACGCAAGGTTGATTATTCCATGCGAATGTGTTTGCTGTAGAGGCAGCACATGGCATGTGAAATTGAAGGATTTGTTTGGGACCACAATGCAGCCTGGGTTGGAAGCGGAGCATCCAGGACAGAACTGGCCCGGTGGGTTTCTGCAGGCGAAACCAGGGAAGCCCTAGACCTTCACAGATACCACACACATACACACCGCGCCGCAGCTGTTGAAATGATGTTGAAATTCAGCCATGTGAAGTTTCCCGGCAGCCGAGTCGAAGGCCAAATAATCAGTGCCTGGGATCATCCCTTACAGACACCAAGACCACCCTGAAAATGTCAGAGCCAATTAAAGAGGAGCAGATATCAGAACAGCTCTATGTAAGGATGTTTATTTGAATGTAAGGAGCACAAATGACTGTCTCATTATAGTTGGCCCTGTGGGTTTGACTAGTGTTCCCCTAACACGTGAATGCGCTCTCTTCAAATGCCCGAAATATGCCAGCCTGGCGTGCACAGGATACAAGCGGCGTTTGTCTTGAGCTCGTTAACTCAAGCGAGAACCAAAAATGATTCTGTTTATTAGTCAAAGGGGCTCGATGCAAATTGAGTACATCTTCCAGGCCCGTCTGTCCAGGGACAGACAGCACGTGAAAATCCGTAAAGCAGAAGGAGGCTGCAATTTGCAACGTGGCCCAGAGGAGTAGCGAGCTTTTGTGTTTGCCCCCCCCCGAGCTCATCGCTTCCGCCCGCCTCCAGCCTGCATGTCGGCGGTGGCGAAAGTCGCAGAGAGAGATTCTTCTTGGGGCTGTTTTACTGCCTGCCTTTCCTGACAACACAAACAGCATTTAAAGTGCTGGGACAAAACGGTTTTGTCTCTTTGCTAAAATTAGGCCTCCACCCCCACCGTCCGTTCCCTCACAAGACTGTCCACTGGGATGTCACACGCTGGTGTATTTTCAGCACAAACTGCTCCCAGTCTCCTTCCTTATGATATCCATAATGGTTTTATGATAAATTCAGTTCTATAGTTATAATCTCTGACTCAGGTGAATCAGTATAAACTATTTTTTATGTCAGATAAAAATCTTACAAACTGTCTGAAATAAATGGGAGGGAATGTGGGGGGGATATGCATTGGATTGGGGTTTATTTCTTATTGAGGGTTAAATAAATGCATTGCTGATTTCGTCACTGGTTTCAACTAGACTGTAGTAACAATGTGTTTCAAACATGAAGATATTTTAAGATGTTTAATACATTACAAAGGCTGTGAAAACTACTGCCTTGGTATGTTACTGCAGCCTCAGATTGCACTTTGAAACTGGAACGTGGCTGACTTATTTGAGAAATAAAGATTTCAGTATAAACTGTTGATTTTAGATTTAAACATCTCTCTCTACACCACGGACTGCTATTTTGGGAATTATGGTCTAGATCTTAACACATTAAAGCTATTGTTTATGTAAATCTTGCTTTTCGTACATTAAAAGAATCATGCCTTTTTGAACACAACCCTACAATTATTACGTGGCAGTGCAAGTGCTCTGAGGCTCTGGTGAAATGAATCTTCATTGTCTGCTGTTCAGCACTTGATTCACTGAAGGCTTGTGTAGACCTTCCACGCCATACAAGGTTGATTGTTCGACACACAGTCTCCATTCCAGTGTTTTTTTTTTAACCACACTTGATCAGTTCAGTTCATGTCTGATGTAGGTTTACCTTCTAAACCAATCCTTTGCATAATTGAAGTGTCAGGCAACAATGAGAACCACACTCGTCTTGATTTGTATATCGTAACACCAGACCCATCCATTTCTTTACTTTTTCCTGTGTCTGCATCATCTCACACACCTTCCCCCCCTCAGTGCCTCTTCTGTGCGTATGACCCTTCTCCCTCATGCTAAAGAAGGTGTCTTTCATTTTCACACGTAGGGGTATCTCTATTGGTGCTTTTCCACTGACATACAGGAACCAAGCCGAAGAGAGTCTAGTTACAGCCCGGTTCCGGCTCGCTTTGATTTTCCACTGCAGATGGTCGGCTCAGTAAAGGAGTTGCCATGTTTGGAGAGTGACAGTTAAGTAAAACCAAAGAGACGCTTATTTACTGTTCATGCGGTGTAATCGTGATTTTTACTCTATGCTAATTTCTTAATTTTCTAGTACATCTATGAGAATCGCCATGTTATGTTAGCATTCACTTATGTAAATTTGCATTACGAATCCATTCCATTTGACTGTTCTATAGTACTTTTCTAAGTAGGTAGTTGGAAATTTTCAAGTTCTGAGTTATCAAGAATTAGAGATGTACCGATTGCAATTTTCTTCGATTCTGAAGTGTTTTTACCAATTTTTACCAGTTTTTACCAATTCAGATTTTATTATGATTGTAATTAACAGCATATACAAACAAAAATCTGTTTTTCTTCAATGCAAAATTTTATTTTCATAATAAAAAGAAAAATGTTATACTTCACAACTTCCCTCAAACTGCAAGTTACAGGATCTTCTCTCACTTAAACAAGTCTCAAAATAAAGTGCTCTGTGACTGGAAAGAGGTACAGATACTTAACTGAAAACGAGTTGCTGTACATCCAGCTTTATCTGGCATATTTTACTTTACCAAACAATAGCAGGTGCGACAGAATTTAATAACAAAACAAATGTCAGTTACTTACATCATTTTCCAGTAGGATTAAATTCACCAGAGAACACGACATTGACCTTTTTCTCTTTTTTTTACTCATCTTAAAAAAGTCCAAAGGTTACTGTTTTACTGCCTGCCTTTCCTGACAACACAAACAGCATCCATCCATTTTCCAAACCGCTTATCCTTACTGGGTCGCGGGGGGTCCGGAGCCTATCCCGGAAGCAATGGGCAC
>JAODJX010000002.1:9046012-9061835 GCA_026776945.1 Isichthys henryi
CCAGGCGGGGATTCGAACCCGGGTCCCAGAGGTGTGAGGCAACAGTGCTAACCACTGCACCACCATGCCGCCCCCTAGGTTACAAACCTTCAAATAAAACTGAAGTGTACTAAACGCTTTCAAATAATAACAAGTATATGGTAATATATGGTAATATTATTAATACCAACATCGCATGTTATACACATACAATTTGTATATTGCAAGTAAGCTAGATTAAAGTCAGACTATTTTATGCCTTCATACTGCATTATAACACAGTGGGTTAAAGTTTCGCTAAAATGTTTTTACTCCGTCATAGAAAACCTTAGCTAGCTCTGCAATTTTAATGATTATTCCTTTTCAAGATTATATGTTTAATAAGCAGTTAAAAGTTTACCTCTGGTGTTTCACCACGTTTTCTTGTTGGTTCCCCCATAGTTTACTTTGGCTATACATGAATTACAAATTGCAGTCTTTGTGTTGTTTTCACTCACAGTGAAGACCGTCCATGCTACCGACATGTTAGTGTGCAGTTGTGAGCGTGCACGCGGCTGTCAGGCCATCACCTGCGCCTCTGTGCCTATATCGTGTGGTGCATACGTAAAATGGATCGGTTCGGTATCGGAATTGCGTGAGAGTGACTGGCCGGTCTCTTGTCCAGGCCGAGCACGCTGAAAATCGGCCGATTCCGGTCCCTGGCCAATCAATCGGTGCATCTCTAACAAGAATGCATCAATACATCACGTTTTCAAGTGCAGAACACCAGTATCTCTGTGCATTTCGACCAATCAGACAGAGGTGTGGCGGCCAGCTCAGTTTGGTCACGCTTTCAGTCCTGCTAGTAAGCAGGGTCATGTCAGTGCAGGTACGGCTCGGGTTCGGTTTACAATGGAAAAGCACCAGTTCGCGGTGCAGGTCGGAAGTGTGGCTCGGTTCTTGGTGGCAGTGGAAAAGTGCCACGTGCCCCACTTTTTATCTAAATAACTGTGTCCCCACAGCTGCTGCTAATCAGTCTGTTTACGAGACGCAGTGCTGAGTGGCCCTTCCTTGGTACCAGAGAAGAGCCCTCAGCGATGAAGAGGCAGACCAGTCACTAGCACTTCTCGCTCTGCCCGTGTCAAACTAGGAATGGATAGTCTGGCTGCCAACCTACAGCATCGCCTCTGGTTGGGATCCTAGCACAGACTGATGATCATCTGACACATTTTTAATATGATTTTTAAATTTAATCTCACAGCAACTGGAAAGCGTTTTTGACCTCAGTGCAGCACCAATACCTGTTTTTTGTATTATTTTGTCATTTTAAAGTTCATATGCATTTGGTTTGTCTTCCTATGTCTTCCTAACAATGCATGAGCAGCTTTTTCTAAGCATTAAGTGTTTTTAGTTACATGGCTAGACCCTCCAGTAATGAACACCTGTCAGGGTTCTTCAGAACAAATAAAAAAAAGCTCAGATTTCTACCAGGGGCCCTTTTCATCAAGCCTTTTGGCCTTGATGAAAGCTCATGATCCTAAAAAGATGTATGATGACCTGTCTTTCTCTCCATTTAAGTGATACTGTAATATGCTTCATTAAACTGGGTGTGTGCCTTCCGTGTCTTATGTATTTTGTCTGTTTCCATGGGGGACAATGTTATAATGATGCTTTATTGATCCCCATGGGGATTTTCTCTTCTTACACCTCCCCCTGACTTGCTCTTTGTAGGTGAAGGAGCAAGCTGGCCTCAAAGGGCAGCCACCTGTCACGGTGTCCAGGGAGCTGGGGGTTAGGGGCCTTGCTCAAAGAGCCACAGATATGCCAGGGGTGGGCTTGAACCAGTGACCTTCTGATCACAGGGGTTGAAGTTTAGTCGCACACTGCCTGACACTGTGTTATGCTAGATATGTAAGTGACGGCCCTAGGCAAGCTGTACAGTTAGAATCTAAATTTTATTTAGTACTTTTATTTCTTTTGAGGCAGGTACATAAACAGTATAGTTCTGTTTAATGAAGACATTTAAGGACCCATTTTGCCAGTGCCTGAAATTAAACAGCTAGGTTGTATCTTTCTGTGAGCATTACGTGCGATGCATGTGATAAACTGAATAAAAGATATAGTCAGAATAAAATGCTTTATTAGTTCTCCAGTGATTGTTAAATCTTGTAAATGCTTTTGCAGCTTATTCTCCCCAGGCTATTTAAAATGGGACCATCATAAGACCAGCTAGAGAACGTTCCGTCAGCCCCCAGAGTTGTTTTGTATAGAAAACTGATATGCCTGCAGCCAAAAGCATGTAGGCTGCAATTTGTGTCTTGTTTTAAGAATACCGCCTGCTTCTTGTGAGATTAGAGACCGTAACTCAGCCAAAGACTCCCTAATGCTCAGCCTGTCAAAGAAGCGGTTGTCAAGACTCATATAAGGAATACAGGTCATGAAGACCCCTGACTGCGCCGGGGACACTGCTTAATGAAAACCCGTTGTATGGCATTCCGTTTAAAGAGAGCGTCTAAACAGCCAAGGACCAAATTCACAACTGAATATGGGAAATCGGCCACGGCTGCGTGTTTGATGTTGCAGTGGAATATTTATAGAATATAGTCACAGATGATCACGTCGGGATGAAAAAGAAGTTAAAGCATTCAGCAGTGCCACATTCTCAATGCCCTGGTGCCATGGAAACGCTGTCTGCACGTTCTTATTTACATCGGCTCTTCTGCAGCCTGTATGTGGAGGGAAGGGTGCACAGGACTGTGTAATGAGCCAATTGCCACACTTGTACTTTTTCACGTTAATAATCCACAAGGCGGTCCTTGGGATGGGCCAGGAATGCAGTCGTGCTGGATTTCCTGCTCTTGTGTTTGTAGGCCAGGGACAGCATTGGCCTTCAAGCTGAACGCCCTTTTGAGTTCGACATGAATATAATGCTAAATGTCAGCTGACATGTTGACAAAGGAATGTTTTTGCTGTAATTAATCACTGGGGGAGGGGCCACCACTAACAAATAAAAATGGAACGTTTTCTATTACTTTGCCTTCTGAAACATGGCATTTTTCTAATTTGACATGCTATTCATGTTGCACGTCTGTTATGCTTATGACGTGTTTACCCATGCATGCATGCATGCAATCATGTGTGCATGCAAGCATCCATCCATCCATCCATTTACAGTCCATGAATGAAACATTAGCATACAGCACATTGTGCCTTGTGATTTTACTGAGGAGCTTGGCGATGCACACAGGATGGACTCCTTGCCAGAGAGATATTAATGCCGCCTTTTGGCATTTTTGTGAGCATAAATGTTAACATCACTGCCGTTCTAGATTGCAGACCACCGTTGATCGGTCATTCATATGGATATGTTGTTTTCTCATTTCCATAAAAATCTTTTAAATTGATTTGCATAATCTAAGACTGGAGGATGACCTTATCCTGTTGTAGAAACAGCTTAATAACATCAGACTACTTTTAGCAGTAAATCCTTGACTTTTATTTGTACTTTCTGTGTCTGCATCACGGTTCGTCCAGTTTGTGCTTCTAGAATGAATATATAGTACCCAGCTGGTAGGTGTCAAAGAAATGGTACACTATCATCAGTAAAGAGCAAAAACATGTACAGACTGGACATACTTTTGATAATGCTGACTTTTAAAATGTGGATTTTCTTGTCTTTTTTGAACTTATCTGTGCAAATATGCATTTCCTGTTTGAATAACGGATGAAAGCAGAAGAATGTTGAGATTGTGTTCCATCAAATGTTCAGCCCCTTTCAATTATATGTGTAAAGTAAGTATATAAATGCAGAATACTGTCCAACATTTATCTTATAGCACAGGCAATTGTTTTAGCAAGGCACGCTTTTAAGGACTTGTATATATGACAATTCATCATATATGTGTTAAGGTTATTCATCATGGCTATTTATGTGCATGAATGTCACATGAGTGACTGGGTCAGATTTTGAAGCCACTGACAGTAATCTCTGTAAGGCATCCGGAAAATGCCAATATTTTCCGTGCTTCACTAATAATATCAGAGCCCAAACATAGCATTATCAGATCTAGGAAACCAGTTTGACACCTTGATTCCTCAGCCTGTAGAGAATGGTTCAGTTACCTACGTCTATATGTACAGTATACTTACCTAGATGACACTTTCTGCAGATGTTCCTTACAGGTCAGCATGTATGATAAGTTAAATGAAGAACATTAACTCATAAATGTAACAAACACGTGCAACAACCTTGTGCTATTCTTGGAAATTTAAGAATATATAATATTGTTCTGTATGTGCAATACCGTTCACCAATTTAACATACACTCAAGCAATAAAAAATAAGAAAGTACACTGATAACATTAGTAGAGTAAAATGAAAGTGGAAAAGTGTATTGAGGGAGTGATAGTGAATTATGTCCATAGGAAATGACATAAAGATCTATAAATATAATTTAATTGTCCAAGCCACTGATTGCGGTCAGGAGTTCATGGCTGAGGTGTGATTTGAAGTGAGGAACGAATCCTTCATGAAGACTGGAAAGGATTCTCAGAAGTTCCAAAGCTGAGATGATGCTACACAGCTAGGGTACAGTCTGCAGACCCTTGAGGATACAGCCCCGTTGACAAGTAATTGGTACAAATTGGTACTTTTTTTCTGACAGCGTCGTTCAAGCGCACAATGGCCAAGATGAAAAAGCAGATGAGATGCCGATGATTTGCAGTCAGACCTGGAATACACAGGAAACCCGAGTTGAACTGTATTGTGAAATCACTGACCTGAAGCACAGAGGGATCATCGCTTTTGTCTGTTTAAAGTCATTGTCACAGAGAATTTAAGTTACTCTGATCCATGGAGCTCAGTTGTGTTCTTGTATTTCTTGTTTTTAATGTTTAAATATTAAGCCACTTCAGTTTTGAAGTTTTTCATTTGTTGACAACTAAACTGATTTTTGAAAGCTTGTTCTGAAGTAATAACCTATCGATTATATATAATTATCCATAAACATCCAAATATTTTGAATCCTATACTTAAGTGCATCCATTAAAACTCAGCACCTTTTACAGCTTTAAATCCCAGAACATTGTCTTCCTTTCTGTTTAGCTCTAAAACAGTTTCTATAGAAAATTACTGAAAACAAGAGTGTATTTGGATAAAGTAGAGTTTTGGCAGAATTCTTGAAGGACACAAATAGAGCAAACATCTCTTTGAACACTATGTATGAAGTACTGGGAATCAGCTGGTTTGTTCTGTGATTTTATAAACATCTGTGATGTTCCAGTATAAAAGAATAGAAAGAAATGCAGAATAAAGGTGTTGTGGGACCAGACTGTTCTTTTCCGAAGGATTAAACATTGCAAGTGTCACTGCATGCATCCTGAGGCAGTCCGCCTGGACAACTAGATAAGACCCAGAGATGTCGTTTGCTTTGTTTCTGAAAAAAAAATCATAAACTAAGCTGTAATGGCTATTTGCTGGTTCACACTGGGATTTTCCCAAGAACTAAGAATCCATCTGCTATGAAAGTGTTCTACAGAAACAGCTCTGACCATCTTAGGTAGAATACTGTCATTGCCTTTTTTCTAAAAAAAAAAAATAAAAAATCTCGTTATTATTATGATTTCCTGGGCAACAAATAAAGAATAAAAGTAAAACTTTAAGGTTGCTGTTGATGCCTGACAATGCGTTAATTTTTATCTAGGGAATTTTCTTTCCTGCAGGATTACAGAGCACCAGATGCCGTTTTTTTGCCGCGTCTGTCAGCTCCTCTTATGACTCGTTCTTTGCAGGGGCTACTTGGGTTCATATTTTACTTTCATACAAGCTTGTCATTGGCTTTTGACAAACTTCTTCTACCCGCTGTCATGGGGCACTGACTATTCTGTGCACCTGTTTCTGTTCCCCGCAAAGTTGGACCGATGGCACACCTTAACAAAGAAACGGAGACGGCAAAAGACGTCCAACATACGACAAAAGAATCAGTAAAACAAAAAGTTTATTAACAATATGAATAATGGCTCGTATAACAAAAGGCGGAAAAATAAGACCCGATAACAAAAATAACAAGGTACAAAGCCATGCCTGTCTGTCACACAAGCAACAAACGGTCATGACGACAGAACGTGACTGGGGCGGAGCATCACTAATGGAAGAGCGCGACGTCTTCTCAAGGGGACAGCACCCCTTTTTACAGCCACGCACCCAATCACCAATGGCAGGAACGGGAACGATTGACCACCGCCGTCACTGGAATGTCCTGCAACGCAACAGTCACAGAGCAGAGCACCGCAAATACACTGCGACGTAACAGGCCGTATTGATAAACCAATGCACTCTGCACCCAGGTTCTGTCAATGGTGGCGAGTTTCTTTGTCGCAATCCCAGCACCAAGTGAGATTCCCATGAACAACAAAGCCGTAAAATAACACCTGTGACTTCAGTGTTTTTGATTTTTCCTACAAAGTCTTAAACATCCAGGATGAAATGTGCTCGTGTTTTAACCACAGAGGAATGACATATGCAAGAGAGAGACAATGGCAAGCTGACCGAGAAAGGTCATTGTCTGCCTGCCCAAGCACCTTCCCAGGGCATTTAGATCATCAACCCCAGAGACACGGCTTGTTACTGCCAGCGGTCTTGACCGGCACATTCCACCAAGTCTCCTCAGGCACGCATGCGGTTCACAAGGCAGGAAACAGCTGGGGGGAATCCCAGTGGTCAAGGTTGCTAAAGCAGTGCATAGGCGAGCCGGATATCCTACCCAGGCCTGGGTCCTGTCCACATTTAGCCTACTTGCCACTTTTTTTAAATTATACCTGTTCCCTGAAGCAGTGGACAGCGGCTTCAGTCCTGTAAATGGGGGGCAAAACAGGTATGTTCACTAGTGAGTCGCCCACCATTTGGCCAAGTCCAGTTTGAGATTCTGTGTGTCGTACCAGCATCCATAGCTGCGCAAGCAAAGACGTAAAGCATCTCCCTCAATGGCCAAAAATCTGAAAAAGTATGTCTGTTCTATTCTTCTTCTTTTTTAGCAAAATAACCCGTACTTCCTGGGTTTTTATTTAGCCTTTTTCATTTGTTTAGAGGTGACTAAAACAAGAAGATAAGCCACGTGAACAAAGTTCTAGCTGATGTAGATGAAGTAAAAATGAACAGAAAGTACCGTGGCGTGGTGTAACTTTCCTGAAACATCGCTACGCCCGTCTCATGCCCAGAGGACAAACTGATGTGTGTCATGTTATGCTGATTCGTAGAAATGTTTAGTTTCAGCTGAAACTAGAGCAAAGTTAGCAACTTCATGAGGTAGCAGTGACCTATATCTATATTTCTGTAAATCTTCAGGACCGAATTTGCGGTAATCTGCCATACACGTGTGATTTTACAGGAGGAAAAAAAACTTTGCGCGTTAATTTGTCCGATTCTTTGATTTCTGAATGCAGGTCAGTGATGCGCTGGAAGTAACGCTCGTTAAAAGACTGACGGCATGCTGTGTCTTTAACGAGCCAGAAGATACTCCAGCGGGGGGGTGGCTCTATACCAGTAAGGGTGAAGCGCTGCCGCAGATCGGCCAGGGATGAGATAAGCGCGATCCGATCCGTTTAGTTCGGAAATATTCTGCGCTAACCGAGTCGCCACATCAGCTGGACGCGAAGCGACATCTATCAATACGAGACGCCGAGATATAATAAATGGAAGGAGGACAAGGTTTTGCATTTGGAATTCAAATGTCATCGGGGAAGACGATATACTGGAAATAATGGGGAATACTACACCGAAACCACTTATAGGTATGTTCTAACGTGCCGCTCAGACAGCCGACATAATAATATATGCATGGTCTATATGTGCAAATCTGTGTTTATTTCTGTAGTGCATGATTAATTTTGATAAAGATGGGTGGTGCTGTTTTTATGACTTAAACCTTTTCATTAAATCCCCGGTCGTTGCCGCTTTAGCTGTCCGATCATTGCGTGGGAGCTGTAAACCGCGGTAGTCGAATTTCCCATGGCTTGTCCTAGTTTTAAATACAGATTTTCGTTGCTGTTTATTAATTTATGTTTAAACTTTAAATAACCTTAAGGTATCTTAATTTGGTCTCGTTCGGATAGTTCAGCATTTGCATGGGGAGGAGGGGAATCTAATTTGTTTAAGGTAGGCTACCTGTTTCACACGTTTTTAATCATAGGAATAATATATAGGCTATTTTACAGTATATTCGCAGGACGCGTTTCGCGATTTACGTCAGACATGAAATCTAAGGAGAAACAGGTACGGATTATTTTGTTAGTGTGATTAATATGAGATTCAGCAAAAAATACCTCAGTGGGTTATTTATATCTGTGTTGGTTTTGGAATATTTTATTAGTCTACTAATAATTAAAGTTGGGTTTGTAAGTTAATTTCAGTTCCTGAGTATGATTTAACTCAGTGGCATATAAAGACATTGCGACGTTTTTACATATTTATTCTAAAGAATTTTGATGCTCGTAAATTAAGTACTGCGTATTTATAATTCTATGTGACTGTTATATGCGTTATGAATTAGGGTGCTGTAGTGCCCTGCATCTCTGCTTGGACTGGAATCCTGTTCCTGCTCTTTGTATGTGGAGTCTTCATGTTCTGCCAGTGGCATGTGGGTTTCCTCTGGTTACTCCTGCAGTTCGGTTAACTGGCCCCTCAGTACTGAGTGTGTGGGCCCTGCATTTGGCCTCTGTCCCATTCAGGCTTCACCCCTGTATTGTGGACTCGTCTTGCTGACCTTCAGACCCCTGTAACCTTGTCCAGGATAAGCAGTCTGAATGAACGGGGTTGTATTAATTTGCATTGAAATCAGTGAACATTTCTGTCTTTTCAGTGTATATACATATATACATGTAATATTTATACTTAGAGTTAATGAAAGAAGCCTGAAATATATCAATATGGTCGTCACATATAAGTCTGTAAAACAGCTTTAACAGTTTAGTAGCTATTAAATATTTGCCTGGAATATTCATTATTGTATGTTTATTAATGACTCTTCTGCATATTCTAGAATTGTAGGCCAAACTTAATGCCATTGTACTATATATTGCTATTGTGAGAATGGAAGTTTTTTTTATCATTTTTTAGAGCAATATGTGAAATTACTAGTTTTTCCTTTTGTCCACAGTCTAGTGTTATAAGGTAATAAGGAATCAAGCACAGATATCATACTGTCAGAGAAACCGAGGTGATTTCATTCATGGTCTCATTATGTTTGCAAATAGCTTTCATATTGCTATGTTTATCAATAGTAAAATCATGCAAATTATGAAACGAATTCATAGACGATTCTGAAATACAGAAGATATAACACTTGCAAACTCGATTCCATGTAGGGTCCGAAATATCGAACGTGAACTTGGGCTCAGTTCTTAGACCAAACTTCTGCTTTCCTCACAAACTTTCATGAACTCCCGTAGGACGTCTTACAATAACGTTCTTGGGGCTTCAGCATTCCTGCTTGACTCGTCTTGGAAAAATAAGGCAGCCAAATGAAGGTATTAAGCGAAGACAAAGGAAGATTGGTGATGTCTCGCTATTCTGGCCAGAATCCAGGTGCAGCCATGCTGTAGGTGGATGGTACAATGAAGAACATTTTTTTCAGTCTCATCATCATGAGGGAGTTGACCCAATAAATGCAGTACCCTCTTCCTACCACAAGGTTTGCTTTTGAATGCTAGCAAGCCTGTTTTGGGAAGCATTAGATCATGTTTAGCATGCTGTGTGAATTAGCTTTAAACTTTCCATGTGAAGATCCCTTACTGCCCCAATTAAAGGGAATTTCCTCTTTAATTTGATAACCGTGTTAGTTTCTTTGACACGTTTCCTGTGCCTCCACATCAAATAGCCCAGATTTAGTTTTCACAAATGGATGGTGTTCAGGTGATATTTTCAGGAAGCTCTTTATGTTCATTTTCGGTGTGCATTTTCTGTTCTCTTTCTATGCATGTAATTTATACATGCAAGACACCTGTTGATGAGCAATGCATGTTTAGCAGTGCTGTCTCTGTTCTAATGCCATTAATACCCGTCCATTTCTTCGGTGAGCAAAAAAGTCATCCATTCTCTTTGCTACCTCCATTACTATTACTGTGAAACAGTTGGTTCAGTTTGTACTAAATTAATCCCAGACCTGTATGTAAGTAAACATTTAATAGGTTAGTTGGTTGTGACTCTGGGAGGTGGAACCAATTATCAGATGCTTTTTTTCTGTCCTCAGTTTTGTGCCTGACATTCATAATCAAGCCACCACACAGCATATGAATTACAGTATACGAATAGATATATTATAGTCATATTTCATTGCACTGTAATTAATGTGAATAATTTCTACAAATCGTTTCTTTAAGTTGTGTGTCAGAAGAAAGCAAATCCCCCAGATACTTTTATTCGACACCTGGGTTGTTTCTAAGCAGCAGATGCTGCTATTGGTGCTGGTGTTTAGACTCTCCTTTTGCCTGAATTTGTAAGTATAAAGCACTGCTCAGACATACCACAATAATCTGATGCTTGGAGGAACCTCCTTATCACACATCATGGCATGTCGCCAGCTGAAAACATCCCACAATGATGACCTCAGCTATTATCACACAAGAGGACAGGCATAGCAGCTTAGACACATTAAAGCTTCCTTTCCAGAATTAACAGTGTCAATTAGTGCAGTGGCCTGAGACGAAAACTGGGACACATTTAAGCCTTGGAGATAAAGCATATTTAATCTTATTACTTGTGTTGTAAAAAATTAATTGGCCTTATTCTGGGGAGATTTTTTGCCTTACATAAGTCAGTATTATAATTTGTTTTTGATTCTTACAAGTCATGGGATTCCAGCTGTTAGGGTGTATTTCATTACCGTCATGGCTTAGTTCACATGTATTCTGATAATTACCCTTTGGCTAAAAGCCTCATTTTTACACTTAATTGAAACAAATTGTATGTGATGATGATACAAAAACAATTATGCTTGAAGCCCTCGGTTTCATTTTGTTATTGGCCATTTGTGTTGATTGACTCTTGAGCCATTTTTAAGCTTTGATTCTTTTCCGTTCATGCAGTATTTGCAAGCTCACAGTTTTGTTGTCTCTGTGTGTTATTCGTGGTTTGAGGGTAAATAATACACCATCTCAGTGAGGTGGCTGAGAATGATTAAAATCGGCATCTAGGAGACAAGTTCCTTTGAATTTCCCATTATTTGGTTGTCTGGGCTATTTCAGTTCAGGGCTGGAGTTCAGTGATATCAGCAAATTCAGGAGATACAACAAAATGAAACTGCAATCAACGTATGAAATAGCCCCGGATGGGATTATGGCTGTTTTTTGTTTCACTGCCATCACATCATTGCCTTCTAATCCTAAAAAACAACATTCTGAGCCATGGTTTCTATAAGCGACAATGTTATTCAAGAATATCGTCTCGTCCAAGGTTATCGTTACTGATGATGAACATAAAATTATCACCTATGAGCGTATATCTACGCTAAAATACTAGATGTTGGAGGGATATAATCTACTAAATTCTAAATTTGACAGACCGTTTCACAAATAAGCTTCCAAAGGTGTTTGGTTGACCTGGAAACCTTTGCTAGTGCACTGTCTTACGGCTTCCATTGGAGATGTTCCACATCCTTAGAGTAAAGATGCACTCAGGTTCTTGTCCAGGAAAATATTCTGTCAGATTCTTCCTTGTGACTTCCTCGAAGGACTGAGAAAGGGAGCACTCTCTGAGTGGAGTTTGAAATGGGTTTTCGAAAGCGTTCTTCAAACTTGTAGTCAATGATATATACTGTTTGACAGCACTGTCAAATTTTTAAGCTTGACCAAACGTCCTGTTGTAGGCTCTGCACGTCGTCCAAAAAGTGCGGTTATAACATTTACTGAGAGGCACCATTTTCACGCCTTCCCTCGCAGCTTGGATCCTCAACACTTTTTAGCTCTTACCTTGGACCTCATTGCGTTGTTGATTCACCGCTTTCGCGAAAAATATATATTTTTATAGCATATTTTATTTACACTCTTTCACACCTACAAATAATAGAGTGGATTGCTTTGGAAGGTTTTCTCAGTCTACAGATAAGGGTTTTATAATGTAAAATTTTTATTGGAAGCCAGAAATTACCCCCAAACTAATCCAAGTTGAAACAACAGGTGAAACTGAGATAGTTGTGCTTTCTGCCATTACAGCATAGCAAGTCGTGTGTTTTCCACACTGAAAACACCATGTAGACTTTGTCTAGAGCTCATTGATTTATAATGAAATCAGTCTGTGACCTACATACTGATCTGAAAATTTTGCCAGCATTGTTTACACAGGATAAACGAATCCATTTATTAGTCTGCAATGCTTTGGCAAATTAATGATATCACATGGAGACACAATCTGAGAAATGTTTAGATTAGTATGCTGTCTGAAAATGTCAGCTAAGGTTAAGATAACTTTTCTGATCACAGCGTGATTATCCTGTATAGCCGTGCATTGTTTCTGAATAACACCTACCAAAGACCTTATTAATATATTGATATATATATGTATTTTATACAGTTTCTATTAAGCAAGGAAAGTTGATTTCAGTTGATTGGCTAATATGAAAAGCAGGTAAAAGGTGTTCTGTTGAAGTGACTAGGAAGGTCAACCCAACTGGATCAGCTGAATTATTTGCAGATACATTTTTTTTATACACCAGTCACTCACTGGTAACCATACATTCATTTGCATACCACCTGAATATTTTATGACTCAGCCGTTTAATTTGAGGAAAAACAATGGAAATTCATGAATGTCCTAGAAAGCTGTAGTCATTCAGCCCCACCCTGTCTGCAGCATCACCTGAGTCTGAATTCGAATCCTGATTTTTCACACTCAGAATATGTTCTTTTGCTAGAGAATCAGAAGTTTGTCTCCTGATCGAGTAGCTGAGCTTTTCTTTTGATATTAGTGCTGTAAGCGCGGATTTCCATTGATCACAGGAAAAAGCATCATTTTGAACATAACTTACAGTAAAGAACTGACAAATATTTGCTGTTGGCAGCATCAAAGATCAAAATCAAGTGGATTACAAAGGCAGTGTTTCCCATACTGGTCCTCAGGGACCCGCAGACAGTCCATGTTTTTTCTCCCTCCTAGCGCCTTACCAAGCCCACATTTTTGCTTCCTCTCAGCTCCCAGTAGGAGCAAAAACATGGACTGTCTGCAGGTCCCCAAGGAACAGATTAGGAAACACTGGGGCACGCTCTAGGGTCTTTATTGGCGCACTGGTCAAAGAGACAATGTGGGCACCAGATAGATCTCTGCAGTGCCACATTGGCTGTCTTTGTCCAGGAGGTGCAGAGAGACGGCCTGTGCTCCGTCAGCTGGGCGGGACAGCCGCACTTCTCTCCCTGTCGTCACTGGGGGTCTGTAGGCTGGTGGGTAGGAGTGAGCGAGTGGTGTGAAAGAGTTTAGTATGGCCTGCAGCACGTAGAGGGCCAGGAGGCAGCCGGCTTGGCAGCACACATGAGAGGGGGTGGGCGCTGGTCCTCAGACCTCCTGAGTTGGCACAGCCGCCGCGTGTTGTGGGGGAGACCTGTGAGAAAGGGCCATCACTAATCAGAAAAATCACTCAACAACAAATGCAAAATCTTTAATGATAAGTTGTATGGCAAAGATGTATATCCGACACATTGTTATATTTCAAAGTAAAAATCCCTTTAAAGGACATTGAGATCAAAGGCAGTAATTTGTTTATAATTTTTAGATGACAGTCATTGCACTGTCCACTTCTTTATGTATAATATACCATTCCAGTGTACTTAATGGTAACGGAAATATTTTTTAAAAAATTTAATTTTAATCAAACAAAAAATTCTATACTTTCTTTGCATTGTATTTTTTTTGCACTAATCTTTTCTTGTAATGATCACTTGGAGTTTGTTTCACAGGAAATCAATAGAGCTTTTTCACACCAACCAGAAGTGGGTCAGCAACATGAAAATTCATAGAAAACGGATAGCAAACACATTTTTTTTTAAATGGTCTCATCTATGCATCAGTTCGATATCTTTAATGTTGTGAATAATGTGGAATTACATTTTTTACCAAAAGCAATACATTTGCTGCATATGTTCTACTACGACACATACATGACTGCGTGTCTCGCACTTTCCTAAATGCTAGCACACGGTGAAGACCTCGGCTTTTACCTCCAGTTCCCAGGTTTCCGAAAGATTCTGGATGTTTCATTTGATGTGCTATTGCTATGCATTGATATCGAGGCACTTGTGCCGCAAGCATTGAGTGCTAACACACAAATATTTTTAATGGAATGTGATTAATGTTGACGGTGTTTATATTTGATGTGATAAATGACAAATAAAAATGGATGCAGAAGGTTTGCTGCTGCTTACTCTTGTATTAAAAGATCATGGTCAGGATTTCAGGACATTCATTCTGATCAACCCACTAAATGCAAAAGTCAGTAAAAATACAAGCCGACATTGAGAAAAAAAACAGTTACGAAACAGTTATAAAAAAAAATCATAAGGCAGCCTTTATTTATTTATTTGTTTTTAAAAATCACAGTGTGACAAAAATACAGAACGAAATCCGCATGGAACCAATAATCACTAACTGCAAACTAGCCTGGCCAGAATTTTACCGGAGCACGCCTAGTGTTGCAGTGTGGTGTCTGGGGTAACCTGGTGTCTCCTCTCATCAAAAAACAAAATAAACATAAAAAAAGCTGAATGTTTACGTTGAATGTGAATAAATTTATTTACTTTGATATCCTTCATACTTTTTTGCCAGTATGGACTTGAAATACAACTTGAATTGCATTCAGAATGGTCTTAAAAAGTCTTGAATTTAACTTGTTGAAACCTGCCGAAACCCTTATAAATTGTAGATTCTTCAGAAATTAACTTAAGAATGGTTGCTTTGTGTCTAATAGAAACTATGGTTTCTTAAGTCTGCGATTGTTGTCATTGCGATATAAACGTAACTGAAGCAGCACAAGACGTCATCAGCTGCATATGGCTGAAAGAACACACTAATGTGGACAATGGACGATTGTGATTGAAATATTTATTGTATGAGGAACACAGGTGAGGTGAAAAACGAAACACAGTTTGTTTTTTATTTATACAGTATAGGTTTTAGGCAGATGGCAAATATCGGTTGGATCAAATTTCTTTCATTTCTTTGTAAGCGTGGGTTCACTCTTAATTAGAGATAGGGGAAAAGTCAATTCAGATATGTATTGCTATTCGTTTGTATCGCCATACTAACTCTGAATTCAGTATTTTATTAATTTATAATTTACATTTGGATTCGAGGTTGCGAAATATTGCAGTTCCTCTATAATCCTACAGGTGGCGTGCTCTAAACTATTCTCACATTGACAGGCAGGTAGTAGGAATATTTCTAACTTTATTTAGCAATAATAGAAATGGAGGACGACATAGCAGAGATTCGTACTGCACCTCCGCATTTTAAATCTAATGTATGGAGGAACTTTGGCTTTCAAAATTTAAACAGTAGAGAGGAGTTGGACACGAGCCATGCTACGTGCAAACTTTGTCATGCAAAGTTAAGCATTGTGGGAATACAATGAACATACGGGCACATATTGCTAGACATCATCCTGAGACAGGCAAGGCAGTGGAGAAGCATGCAAGCAGCAAATGTAGCTTTTCGTTAACTTATAATTTTACGTTAAAATTCCATCCATCCATCCATTTTCCAAACCGCTTATCCTACTGGGTCGCGGGTGGTTCGGAGCCTATCCCAGAAACAATGGGCACGAGGCAGGGAACAATCCAGGATGGGGGGCCAGCCCATCGCAGGGCACACTCACACACCATTCACTCA
>JAODJX010000002.1:9073514-9088825 GCA_026776945.1 Isichthys henryi
CGCAGAGTCTCGAAGCACTTATGTAAGTCGCTCTGGCTAAGGGCGTCTGCTAAATACCGTAAATGTAAATGTAAATGATAGTCTTGTTGTAATTGTTTATAGGTGTTTTGCTTGTGTCCTCTCTGCTTGTCCTCTTATAGTTCCAGCCCGTAGATATCCTTGTGTAGCCTACCTGCCTTTGCTTTGGCCTGTCATGGTCCTTTTGTTGCATGTCTAGTCTGTTTAATGTCTAATAAAGTTTCCTGATTGTCGGTGATCCACATTGTGGATCATACCTTCACCATGCCTGGCCATAACAGTTATGTTTTTTTATTCTTACTACTATTCCCTATTATATCCTAGTATGATATCAAAATGAACTGTTTTGCATCACATCCATGTAAACCTTGATGGCCTTCAGAGGTACCCAGCACCTCTAAGTGCTGCTGCAGGATCATCTGTGATCATCTCAGCTTCATTCTCGATCTCCATGACCGGGTCAGACACTGGGTGCATGGCTTTAGCATTTAATCATGGGCACTTTAACAGCTTGTTGCCTCTAAGTTTATGTGGATGGAGATAGATGTGGATTTGCACCATAAATAATAAGAAAGAAAATGGGAGGTGAGTCAGCCAGTTCCCAGCCATTATGGTTCACAACATTCCTTACCGGAATACTATTCCCAAGGCGTATAATCTTTGAACTTCCTCAATGTAAGGACATTCATTTCATTTGATCAGACTGAGTTGACTTTTCAAGAAATATTGTTACAATCTCAGTTTCCATCATGTTTGAACATCTGGCAGAGAAAGTCAAAGAACAAGACCATTAGTCATCACCTTATCTTCTCATCAGTCTACAGAGTGCTGTCCACATGGTTCCAGAAAATATGACCGCTAGTGTAAAGCAAATGTAAAATTTGGCTTTGTTATATAATAACTGTAATCAAATCCCTATTGTCTATGAAATGGTCGTCGTGTCGTATTAACCACTGTGAGCGAATATGAGAAAACAGCCCATAGTCCATTCCTTTGGGATGAGTCACACTGAAGCGCAGTGCTGAATGGGGCATATTGCTGATGAGGTGCTCAGCGGCTCGATCCTGTTCCCACCACATTCCACAAAGCGTTTTGTGGTGTTGAAAAAGACTGCCGTGTGTGACTTTATGATCAATGATTAGTCTGCTTAATAGAATGCCATCCGAAAGGTATAAAATGGCTTATAAAAAAGTTTTTTTTTTTTTTTTTTTTTAAATATATGTTGAAAAATTGCACTGAAGTGTATTTAAGTTTATTAGTATTATCGGAATTTTGAGTAACTGATATCCGATCATCGTCCTGTCATCAAACATTTCAAAACATTTGTTTTTGTTTATCTCGCTTAAACATATAACCAGGATGTGAAACAATAGTTTTTGTAGTATTGAATCATCAATTGTGTGTAAAGTCTGCTTTGATGGCTGTGATGTACTCTGACATCGCTCTAAGTTATTCCTTTGTAGTCCTTGTTCAATTGAATTGAATACCCATGAGCCTGATGGTCATTGATAAAAGAGATTTGTCCCGCAGATGCTAACCTGCAGTACCGTCCAGTGGCCGGCAGGCATTACTACACGCTACCCGGCAACAGCATCGAGCGCCGTGTGCTGCCGCCGCCACTCAGCTTCAGCATCGAGCCGCCCCGCTTCCACCCGCACGCCAAGGGCAAGAACATCCGGCTGGACTCGCAGCTGCGGCGGGCAGCACGTAAAAGCAGCTTCTGCAATGGCGTCACCTTCAGCCAGCGGCCGGTGCGGCTCTACGAGAAGGTGCGCCTGCGCCTGTCCGGCGTGCACAGCGGTTGGAGCGGCGCACTGCGCTTCGGCTTCACCAGCCTGGACCCCGGGGAGCTGGCCGCCGCCGACATCCCCAAGTATGCCTGCCCGGACCTGGTGACGCGGCCCGGCTACTGGGCCAAGGCGCTGCCCGAGAGGCTGGCGCTCAGGGACAACGTGTTGGCCTTCTGGGCCGACCGACACGGCAGAGTCTTCTACAGCATCAACGAGGGCGAGCCCGTGCTCTTCCACTGCAGCCTGAATGTCGGCTCGCCCCTCTGGGCCATCATCGACATCTACGGCATCACACAGGAGGTCACGCTGCTCGGTGAGTCATCTGAATCCACTGCGAAGCAAATGGGTAGATTAATGCTGTGACACGGGGCATCGGGGTCGGCTACATCGGCAACACCCAAGTGGCCATGCTAATGCCAGTTTAGGGCCCCCAGATAAGGTAATCTGTCCCATGTGAAGCTTGTGGCTTTGAATCACCCCCAGGGACATGAAGGGATGATGGCACCCAGGCGGGTTTTTAAAGGTTTTGAAGTTGAAGTACAAAGCCAGACCAAGGTTTTGTTTGAACCAACCAGTTGAGTACTGACTGACTCTTTATACTCAACTGGTTGGTTGAAACAAAGTCTCGGTCTGGATTTGTACTTCCTGGACCTGAACTTTTCACCTGTATTTGCGTTGCATTAATTGGGAGCTTGGACTTTATCATATAGACTACGGTAGAGGGCAGCTTATGGAATGTGTTACAACTCAGCCCAGAATAGCAGCAGAGGTCAGCATGGGGGTTAAGCAGATGTGTGTGTGTGTGTGTGTGTGTGTGTGTGTGTGTGTGTGTGGGGGGGCGGGCCACTATCTCGTCCTCTCCAGGCTGTGGGTCTCAGGCCGGGGCTTCAAGAGGCCAGAGCCTAAGAATACACAGTGATATTCCCACCTGGGAGTCGGGGAAGGGGCCTCTCTCAGCACCGCCACTTTGTTTTGCTCCGTCTGGCAGAAAGCCTGACCATGTTTGGTAAAGCCCGCGGCAGATCCTGCTGGCGCTGGTGGTGCGTTCAGACGCCGGCTGTGCGGGGGCCCCGCGGGTCGGGGCGCTCGGCACGTTGCTCCCTTTTTAACATGCATTGTAAAGCTTCCCTTTGAAACACATCACAGAGGCTCTGCCACAGAAACAGGAATGACGGCAGGATACTTACATGCTAAATACATGTAAAGATACGCGGGTCATGAAATCGACTAGAATCAATAGGACAGAAACCATTTTACCCAGAACCTATTTTAAAAAAAGATGGTGATGATGATCTTTATTAACCCTGTCTTTGTTGTATGCTTTACCTGGTTCTGTTTTCATTATGTGAGAAGCTTCTCTTCTAATTCAATTTGGTTTTTGAGTAAACACAGGCAGCGATGTGTAGTTTGTCCATTGGTGTTAGCAGGATGCCAGGCTGAAGTGGGCATTTGGTTTTGTTCGGTAGCCACCCCAGTGTTCAAACTATCGATGTGTCTTGAGGGGTACCCACCCATGCCCCTGGACAGGATGAAACAGTGATGCTAAGATTCTCCAGTGTCTGTGAGGGAGAGTGACCTTAATACCTGTATCTGTAACTGTACCTTATGACCTGTGCTTCCTGGTACCACCTACCAATAACGGCAGCCGTGACTGGTGGAAAAGGAACATGGGTGTGGTTAAGGTGGAATCAAGTTTGAAATACTGAGTGAGATTAAGGTGGTGCAGTGACCTGGCCGGTGCTGATGGTGTGCCCCCCACCCCACAGAGAGCACCTTTGCCGACAGCATGAGCTCAAGCCGCCTCAGTGCTGCCCGCCTCAGCGCCTACCTGCCACAGAGCAATCACGACTCGGCCAACTACAGCAACAACCAGCTGGAGACCAATCAGGCAGCAGCCGCCAAAATGGCCACACTGCAGCTTGGCCACTGCAACCAGCTCATCCCCTGCTGCTCACCGCCATCCTCGTCTGCCGTGTCGGCCGGTGGGCCCCGGTCTCCGCGGGGCCCACCCTCCCCACTGGACACCGAGCTGCACTTCCACCCAGTGCGCGGCTCCGACGTCATCCTGTCGGCGGACCGCTCGTCGGCCTGCATCCACTTCCTGGACAGCAGTCGGACTCTGGTGTTCAGCGAGCGCCCACTGCGTGTGGGCGAGACGCTTTTCGTGCAGGCAGGCCACCTGGGCCTGCCCTACTTTGGGGCGCTCCTCTTCGGCATGACCTCCTGTGACCCCGGCACCCTTCGCCCCAGTGACCTGCCCGCCGACCCTGATGTTCTCCTGGATCGTAAGGAGTACTGGGTGGTGTACCGGGGCATCCCTACGCCCAGCTCGGGTGACGTGCTCAACTTCACGCTGCTGTCCAATGGGGAGGTTCACCACGGCGTCAACGGCGCAGCACGAGGGCGCATGCTCTGCGTTGATGCCTCTCAGGTCCTGTGGGTCTTCTTCACTCTCCACGGCGCCGTCAACCGCCTGCGCATCCTTGGTATGCATTTTCCGCAGCTGGCTTTTGAGTATCGTGAGCCTCTCTTTCACGCAATGAACTTAACGCTCTGATCTACATCTGTCATGTTCAGGGACGGTGCAGTCCAGTCCCATCTCCAGCTCCCCGTCGAGCTCACCGGGCGGAACCCCAGACGACAGCGACTCGGACCTAGCATTCAGTGTGAACCGGTCTTCATCAGCTTCAGAATCTTCACTGGGTAAGTACTGTGCATCCAATCAGGTATCCAGTACTAGGTACCAGTCGCTGGTAAAGTAACTGTGCCTGTCTACAGTATGTGCTGTGCTGTCACACACAGACACACACACACACACACCATGCATGTTTGTATTCATATCTTTGTGGGGACTCTTTATTCATTTCTATGGGAAACGCCCTAATCCCAACAATGACAACCTTAACCCTTACCCAGCTTTAACCCTAACAGGGCACACTCACACACCAGTCACTTGCCCATGTACACCTACGGGCAATTTGGCAACTGCAAATAACCTCAGCATGTGTTCGGACTGGGTGGGAAATCAGAGAAACCAGAGGAAACCCCACAATGACACAGGGAGAACATGCAAATGCTAATCAGGTATCCAGTACGGGGTACCAACTGTTAATAATCCAAAGTAACTGTACCTGTTCATGTGCTCATGGCTGGATTATGCACCAGGCCCTCGACCTGGAGAGGCCCTCAGAGCACTAGTGGCTGCGAGTCGCAACATTTATAGTGCAAGATAAACACTGTAGCCTTCACAAACAACGCAAGTTCACCTCCAGGGCTCCTCTTCATATAGACTAGAACAAAAGAGACCACCCAGTCTCCAGGGCCCTCTGCATATAGAGCAAGAGAGACCACCCAGGACCCTCTGTATATAGAGCAAGAGAGACCACCCAGGGCCCTCTGCATATAGAGCAAGAGAGACCACCTGGTTCCCAGGGCCCTCTGCATATACAGCAAGAGAGACCACCCAGTCCCCAGGGCACTCTGCCTATAGAGAAAGAGGGACAACCCAGGGCCCTTTGAAATATAGAGCATATCAGGGTCCCCAGGGCCACCAGCATACATAACACAATTAACTACTAGGGGCTCCCAGACCCTTCTGCATTTACAGCATAAGCTGACCCCCACCAGGTTGCCTGGGCCCCTCAGTGTATTCAGTGAGCATTGACCAGCAGCATCAGGGTCCTCTGTATCTATAGCAACAATTGATGCCCTGGCCCTCTTGACATATACAGCACAAATTAACCACAAGGGCTCCCAGCCTATAGGGTGCAAGGGGACTACCGGGGCCCCTGGGGCTTATAGAGCCATGGCAGACTTGACCCCGGTCCCAGAAGTGTGAGGCAACAGTGCTAACTACAGTACTGTGCCACCCCATACTAGAGTAAATAAAATGTAAAAAGCACACTCTTAATCGTGAGAACAGCCCCCGTAATCTGCCTCTGTCTACTGCCCCACCCACAGTGACAGCCCCCAGCTCGCCTCTGAGCCCCCCCCTGTCGCCGGCCTTCTCCCCACTGGAGCTGCCCCTGACCAGCAGGAACGGCGAGTGCACCGTGTGCTTCGACCAGGAGGTGGACACCGTCATTTACACCTGCGGACACATGTGCCTCTGCAACGACTGCGGCCTCAAGCTGAAGAAGCAGATCAACGCCTGCTGCCCCATCTGCCGCAGGCCCATCAAGGACGTCATCAAGACGTACCGGCCGTGAGGGCGACTCGGGCCGTGCGGACAACTCTGGTCATATGTGACACAAGCGCGGTCTGACCGCGGCCTCCTTTCTTGGCCGAACATGAACTTCTCTGGCCTTCTCTCCCTGTGTCTCTTCTCTCTGTCGGTAACCTTACAGAAATGTTACACACAACCAAATCGGAGAGTCAGGGGTCTTTATCACTACCTGTCTTTTTATCGGAAGCCTGCCAGTGCCTTTGACAGTCTGGTGAAAAAATGTCTATTTTGTTCTTGTACATAATACATGTTTGACAATCACGATTGCTATATTTTTACAAGAAAAGGTGAAAAGAGTCAGTGGTACTTTTGACACTCAAAAACGCGCAGAAGTTTATTTTTAACCAAATGAGAAGAGAGACGTGCTAATTTCACATAAGCCCAGACACGTTAATAAGGGAGAGAATAAAGAAAGTGCTGTTGGACGGGGGGTGAAATCTGTGTCCCTGGAACAGGCAGATGAAACACGTAGATAGGAGGAAAAGTGAGTGATGAATGAAGATCACCTGCATACTGCTGTGTGTTTGCCCGGCCAGCCTCATATACATGAGGAAAGTGCAGCTCTGAGGTATTTTTGCTGGTGAATGTTGGACATAGTTTATGTTCCTGCATTTTTAGAGAAAACATAGTATGCAAATTTAGGAAGCCAAATAAGTAAAATGCAGCAAAATACTGTGATTTGAAGTTGGAATGTATAGGGAAATATTCTGAATACTATTTGGTGGGCATACATTGCAGTTGATAAAGGGTTAAGCAAAAGCTGATGGACCTTTATGATTTGTGTAGTTGAATTGGGGAAAGACAAGTCCTCCAGACTGTCCGTACTGTTAAAAGCATGATGGAGGCAAATTCTTCATCACCAGACCTGTATTTGATTCTGGGCTACATGTACAGCCAGCATCCTTGTGTTCTTAGCAATCATGTACATGGAGCTGAAAGGAAATTCTCAGCTACCAACAAATCGCCATTCACCACTAAGCCAATGCGGTAGACGCTTTTCATATTGGCAGGAAGAGAGACAGAAAACTCTTTTGACGTTATACAGAAAACACTGTCCGTGTCTCAATATGTTATTTCTGTGATGCTTTGCATTTTGTAAGCAAAATCTGGTTTTCAGCAAGTTCCTTAACTGATACACTATATTCATAGCATATAAGATAGTTTTCAATACCCAGCTGTGATTAATTCACCGAACTATGTTAAAATAATTCAGAATTAGAGTGATAATCAGAATGTAGTTTTTTTTATGAATGGAGAAGTAATTTATTTCTCAAACACTTTTAGTGGTGCGTTTACGGGATTTTTTTGTTGTCTTCTATAGATATTTCTGCTGGTAAATTTGACATAATGGTCGCTGTTCCCAGCTGGCTTAGGTGAGAGTATCTCACATTGCAGAAATGAATTGGGGCTCACAGGTAACATCACACAGATCTCCTTCAATAAATCCTCTTCCTGTTTTGTAGCCATCATAGTGGGACTTGATTTTAGTGTCACCCAGTTGCTATCCACCCTGAAGAGTGTGAGAATTAAGATGACGCGCTGCTTTCGGAGGCTGCACTATGGACCTGAGTGGAGAACTCTGCCTATAATGTCTCCCCAGCAGAAACGGGAGAGTAAATCCTTACAGTGCCTTATGCAAGCCTTTGCACTATTTCCTGGGGAAATTACATGTTACACAAATATTTCACGAATCACTAAAAGTACTTTGGCATTAATCGAGGGCCGTGCTACACCATATGCAAGGAATGGGCATAGAGCATTATACACCGAAATATCAGTTGAAAGAAATGATATGAACTCATGTTTGTTTTGCTGGAACCCTGTGTGGCGCACTGTAGTCTCCCAGTTGCTGGCAGAATTACACACTTCATCGTTTGACAGACTGGAAAGTGTCTTGTTTGTAGTAGGAGCCAATCAAAATGGTGAAGTAGGAGTATTAATTCTGTTCTGTGGGAATTCAGATCAATATCCTCTGAGGAAGCTATAGAAAGAACTATAGGCTAATTTTGAAGCTTTTTTTTGTGCACAGAGCAACATCCCAGCAAATCAAATAAAGGTTTTCCAGGCAAAATCAAGTGGAACACTAGAGGGCAGCAAAGAGCTACATTAACTGTGTTTGCTTTCCACAACTTTAATACACTATATATTATCTATATCACTTTTCAGACATTTCTCAGCTTTTATATATATATATATATATATATATATCTGTGTGCGTGTTAGACTAAATCACATAATGTTGTGTTACGCTCTGGTTTGTCTTAGAACGCAGAGAAAGTGTGCAGGTTGTACTGTGTGTGTGTGTGTGAGGTCATTCATTCGCATGTAATATTTTTCTTTTAGAACTGTGTTGAGCTGTGTGACATTTTTTTGTAATGCGTTGAAGATCCTCTTAGTATTGGTGTAGCACAATGAAGTATTTAAAGAACCTTTTTAGAAAATCAAAAACTATATAAACATCGTCCATAAAGACAGTATCCAACAACAGGTTAGTTCATTTACATTTGGTGTTTTGTTCTTTATTGGAGTGAAAGTATCTTGTACTTGCGTATTAGCCCTCGAACTCATGTGTCATTAGCAGTCTAAGTCATGCCCTAGCCTTACCACTCACAGACGTGATGTCGTTCCCGTTAACAGTGACAGATGACCAGGTTTTGTTTGGTGCCTTCCTGCTCCTCAGATAACTTATGGACTCGACGCAGTTTTGTTTGTAAGTGTGTCAGTGTGTACGTGTGCACTAAGAGGTAGAGGTATCATTTTACTATGAACTGAAAATCTGGACATTTTTTTTTGTATTTACAGCACTGCAGGTATGGAGTAACAGCAGAAATGTCTGTATGACCTCGATTCTAACGTTCGGAGTCCCTCTGAAGACTTTTGTAGTCGCCACAGTTAAGTGTCAAAGCTTAATTCTGCTAAAAAGTCTCATATGTCACAGATTCACTTTATAAATAATCGGTTGCAAGTGGTCTGATTGAAGAGGAACAGCGGCACAGTGATACTGGCAGATATAACACAAAACAACAGTGTCAGGCAAACAAAATAAAGGCTTCTACATTTTTATTACCATGAATACTGCAGAATTATGATGGTCTTCTAAGTCTCTGCTGTTGCTTGGTGTTGGTGACTTCAAGATGCAGCTTTAATGATTACCTAGTATAGCAGAGATACGCTCACTTGGAATAGGATAAATTACTGAAGGCGTAAGTGACTGAGCCTGCCTGCCTTTACGCCCCATCATTTATCCCCCTTTCTGAAAAACAATCGGGTAAAAAAAAAACAAGGTGTAACACAAAAATGACTGAAAGGGGATTTTCTGAGAATTCTGTAATAGGATACAGGATTTCTAACGCTTTGTGGCTTTATGATGTATCTATGAAACGAAACAGCAGCTCAAAGTTCCGCCACTCGAGGGAAAGAAGTCAAGCTATTGTACTTAAAACACAAAAAACTTGTGATTTGTGTTATTTTGTTGCATTTTCCCCTCCATGGTAAATAAAGTGATGCCAGCCTATTTAGTAGTCAGTTATTAAATATCGCTTTGGCAACAATTAGGATCTGCTGATACGACTTAAACATGTAAGAACTAAGAACAAGCGTGCTATTTCATTTCAGTGGGACTTTTATTCTGTTAAATTTAGTTATGCTTTAGTAATACTGGGAGAGGGAATTGAGTCTTTATTGGGAAAATTGGTTATCAATCCTGGGAACACTTTCCTACAGACCTACACAAATCTTGCAATGAGCATCATGTGAGTTTGACGATATAAATGCACTGAGTCTGAAAACATGCTGCTAAAAGTGACATTATAAACACTGTTATCTAAAATGAGCTCCATCGAAAACAAGCTGTTTTGAAAGAGCTGAACCACATTAAAATGTACTTAAAATATGTATAAACATTTCACTCTGGTGTCTGGAGTAATTCATTCAGAGTAGCAGGGTCTGCAGCATGTCTGGATAAATGAATTATGTCAACCGCAACTGAGATCCTGGCAAAAATAAGTCAGATTTACAAAAAAGAATCTTTTGTATTTGAAAGTGACAGTTGATTTTGTGTTTCAATTTCATTCCTGGAAACATTTTTTTTTTGCTTCTGTAATGGAATCATTCTGCACCTGTTCTGAAGCAGAAAAGATTGTTAAAAATGGTGTCTCAGTTCAATAAAAGTAGCTACGAATCTGGAGTTAGGAAGTTAATTATTGGCAATAATTGTGTAATATGAAACTCAATGACTGAGATCAGTCAGATTCACAAGTCAAAACTAAGGGGTTACTACATTTTACTGTACATGCTTGTCACTGCACTGTGGTGATGTAAGGTAATCTGTAGGCCGCTGATTCTCAGCCTGGTCTTCAGGGACCGCCAGATGGTCCATGATTTTGCTCCCTCTAAGCTTGCTGCCAGGACTGTCTGGGGGTCCTTTGGGACTGGGTTGGGAAGCACTGCTCTAGGGTAATCCTTCCCCACTCACACACCCAGAAACTGTACGTACCAGTGTATTGCACTGCTCTGTATCTCGGAATACAGCCATAATGTTAATTAATGTTTCTTCCTGTGGCAGTACAGAACAGATTGTCCTTCATTTTTAGCAATGCCAAACTGATTTACCTTTTCAAAATGAAAGTTGACAATGGTATCGAGTTGCTGGAAGGAAGTTCTGGAAGGAAGAACCAAAGCTTTAAACACACAATCACTATTTCAACAAAACTTTGTATTTGGTAAAAAATCGTTTATAAAAACACTGGCCCCACATTATTGCTGGTCCACTCAGCAGAGTCTTTGTTTCTGACGGGCTCATCTGTGCCAGATTTCCTGAACAGATAAAACTGATATTCAAACCATCAAAGTAATATCCGGAAGGTGAACAAAGCAGTGCAGCACCATCGCAGGAAGAGCAGCTCCTGAAATACAAACACACATTCTGAGCATATGTCTGTTACGGATGCAACAGCATCTGTTTTGTTACAGACTGGTTCTAAACACTTAAACTGAGGCACTTCATTGCTGGTCTTTCAGGAATCAGAGCATTGATCCATCACCAGAAACCAGGGGATTGTTCTATCACCATCTAACGTACACTGGGAAGAATGTGGCTGCTTCCATCCGGTACAACTCAGAGTGTGATCAATAAGACTCCTGGAACAATATTCATCTGACAGTTAAAAGTATAGAGACCAGTAATAACAGGAAGTGTTTGGCTGAAGTTATCCTTGCTAAAGGTGTCCGTTCTTGGTTGTGTGAGATTGCATTTCTTCTTTTTTCACATCAGAGAAGTTAGACGCTGCGCGAAATTCTTGAGAAATGACTTGAGCACCAAAACGTTCGATTTGTTGACGCTGTGTTCCCTTTTTTTTTGGTTGCTTCGTGTCTCTGTGGCTGGGGGTCTGACTGCCACCTCGGCTCTTTGCTTGTGGAGTTTGCATGTCCTCCTGCATTACGTGCTCCCTCTAAATTGCCCATAGCTTGTGATTATGTGAGTGTTATGCACCCTGCATCCCATACAGGGTTAGGGTGTCCCGCTAATCCATGACAGGGGGGACAGTATGAGCTTTTATAACTGAAAGGCTCCCCTGTTTGGCTAAATAGTTCCAATTCTTCTTGTGCTTTAACTGGTTTGTTTTCTTGATAGAAAAACTCATCCAGCTGTTTCACATTAATATTAGTGAATAGCATGATTAATAGCATGATTATAGGAGACTGACACAGCAAGAATTCAGTGCTTTAAGCTTTTAATTGAAATGGTAGTTTACAAATCCTGTCCTAGCTCAAAGTGTCCTTCCTGACATAGATTATGTCATCCGCAATTGAGGTCAGGCATCCTAAACATAGTCAGATTTACAAAAAAGAATCTTTTGTATTTGAAAGCGACAGCTATGTTACTGTTCTTCGATTTGTGTTTTAAGTTCATTCCTGGAAACTTTTTTTTGCTTCTGTAATGGAATCATTCTGCGTCTGCTCTGAAGCAGAAAAATTGTGGTCACTCTATATAGGCTGTATCTATGCTATGTACTCCATGCTGCCTGGGATGGGACCCTCAGTAGAATAAGCGATTAGAACATGGATGGATGGAAACCATTCAAACCAAAAGCATTCAATGCATGAATCAGATAGGAAGAAGGTCCTCTTTCGTGTTTCTGTGTCTTCTCAGATATGTAACTTTTAAAGGGGAAAGTCTGAAGGGAGATCTCTCACCTATTGGCTACGTCATTTCTTGAAGTCTCTGTTGGAAGAAAAAAAAGCATAAAACGAGATTCAAAAAGAAAAAAACCTGGGAGGCATAATTGTAATTTTGAGTTGACATGTATAAGGTCAACAAAGGCAGGAAGAACAAAGATTGCTGTTTGAGGCCTTATTGTGTTGTCACGTCAAGTTGGCCTTGTAAAATAGTTGAAACTGAAGATAAGGCCTCCAGTACCACGCAGGAGCATCTTCTGCTTAGCTGAACCTGCAGTGATATATTTAAAGATTATTTATCATGAGAGAAGCATTAATCAAATCGGTAAGTCTAATAATTCTTCTGCTGCATTAATTTTGTTTTTGAAGAAAATCGGAGTTGAAATAATCTCAAGCAATTCTTTCTCTTGGACATTCTGTGTTGGTGAGATCCATAATTAGACTGTGTTGTGTCACAGAATTAGATTAAAATTCATTTAGGATCATTTGTTTTAAAATTGACTATTCTTTTGATCATGTACCGTTTCAAAGACTTTCTCATGCACAGTTTACATGATTGTCCATTCTAGTAACTGAACTACAGGTGTTTGTAAACTGCAAATGAAGTGTCATTAGTTCGGCAAGGGAGCTTCCTGGGAGGGACAACATGAACGAACACACTCAAGACATTGTAGAGATGTCATTCAGCGTGACTGCACGTCTTTGGACTGCAGAAGGGAAGCAGCCTCTTGGGAGGGTACACTACCCAGGAAGGGCACACTACCCAGGGAGGGTACACTACCCAGGAAGGACACAGAAATTGCACCGACGCAGAGCAGACACAAGATTCAAAACCCCAACCCTGGATGTGTGAGGCAATAGTACTACCCACCGTCCTTCTTCCCGCTGATAATCTTAATGTTTACATCCGCGTGTCTCCTCTGCACGTGAGGGTGAGTGCAAACCGTGACAAACACAAGCTGACCTCATATGTGGATGATGTCACTCAAAGCCCCTACCGGAAACGTCCTTTTCTGTTTTTTCTACCATAACCGTTCGATCTGCAAACTTCCCTGAAACGGTGAAAACCCTGAGTTTCTGCTTTATCATGCACATAAGGGTCAGTCAGCCCATTACAAATCGGGGTGAGACAAATTGCTCTTTACCCGGCTCTGCTTGTCCGATCGCTGCTTCACTGCAAAAATATGAAATTGCTTCATCGCTCCCAAAATCTACACACCTCGGCCTGAGAGGCCCAGTGGGACGCGAATATAATCACATGAGACATTAACATTCTGTGTACTCTTTCTCCCATCTGGCACAACTCTGTTTTCCAAATCAATAGCAGGCGTTTCACACTTGAATCTTGGATCCAAGAAAATAACACATACAAAGGACATTTGTGATAATAACATTTTTTGACAGTCTCCGAAGTGTAAGTCACATTCTACTTACAAAATAGTCAACACCAGCACCAGCATCTCTGACTAGGGAATTCTGTCACTGCTTTTGTTAACATCTCCATCCCACTTTTTCAGCTTTCTGCGGACAGCTGCTTCAGATTTCAGCACAGACACATTTGGTATCCAAAATCGTAACAAACTGACATTCAGGAGTCAGACGTTTTACAGCTGTCTATGTACGGCCTGGCAGATCCCAGCCTTCTGGCTTCTGCATCCACAAGAGTGGATTTGCCAAAGCCCAGTGCCGAGTCACAATTAAATGAAGGGAGGTCATCAATTAACATGTTTTATTTGTCATGTGAATCATGCAAAACAGCTCAATTAAAGCAAATGTTTGTTGATTTGGAGCTTTGTTGGAAAGTCAGCAGAAAAACTTTTGTCACATCGGACAGATCAAAAGAAGGCAGATGTAGGTGAGGCTGGGAGATGGCTGGACTGGGATTCAAATTTGGGCCTGGACTTTGCGGTTCCCTGTGGCCACATGGAAAATTCTGGGTTCCCACATGACAACTTTTACCAACCAATGCATTTTGCCGCCCTGAGGGGGTAAATTTTGCCGGCCCACATACCCTTTGGTCCAGCAGGAAAATGTGCCAGAGGGCCAGTCCAGTCCTGGAGGACGGTGAGATGCTATAATTGAGGTTTGTGTGTTTTGAAAATAAGATTTTCCATTATTGTCGATAATTATGTGTAATATTGTGAAAGGTCTTAGGGATACAAATCTAAAAGAAAGAATTTTCATCGTAAACTTTCATAACCTTTCCACAGGATATCCTTGCCTAAAGAGACATGATTTATTGATCTCAAGTTAACTGAGGGCTCCATTGACTAGAATGTTAATAGTTTTTTTCATCTAGGGGTCTTGATTAATTGACTTCAGAATACGATTTTTGAATAACACTGTAGTTGCGTAACAATGTTGTTTCACACAGTTGCATAAAACTGTATTTATATTGTTCTGGTTTTTATTATGTAAAATATATAACACAAATTTAATTAAGGGTATTATTTTGGGATTGGAATGGAGGACTATTTTGGGTGATGGTTTGTCCGTGTTTTGAATTTCATATTCATCTGAGCTACAGAGGATCTAGGGTGGCGTATGAAATTCTTGGATAAAATAATGATTCATTATGACCTATCCGACACACAGTGTATAAGCACAACGCGCAGTATAACTGTCAGAAGACAGGGGTAGAGTCTTTACATTTTTAGTATAGTTTCCCTAAGCGCATTACACATGAACAGCCACCTCGCTCTGCGGAACACACATGTGGCTGTTTCCGTTAAGTCCATGTAGTTTGTTTCACTCTGACTAAATGTGAGTAAATGCAATGGTTGTGTAAATGGAAATTCTCCAGAATGCCATACTCACCTCTGAGTTGTTTATGACACTGCTGTGTTCAGTGTTATTGTTCACTGGATAAAACTGAAGCAGTAATATCGATCACCAGCTGATTTCCTGACACCTTTCCATCACTCAAGCACATTACAAAACAGGCTTTATTTCTTTCATGACATCAATATATTTTTGTGTGATTAAAGGAAACAGAGACAGGCATCCTAAACATAGTTAGAGCTAGATGTTTATGATTTGCCTTCTATTAACAATGAATAGTTAGTCTTGTCCTTGTGCCGTACAGTATGTTGACTGGGATA
>JAODJX010000002.1:9088865-9124084 GCA_026776945.1 Isichthys henryi
AAAGATGGCTGGACGGATGAATAGTTCATTTTGAAATAATTCCCATTAAAAGCAAAGTTCTTTTTCTTCAGTTTATAAACCATGCAGGAAAAACCAGCACAATAGCACAGTACTTTATCTTTTTTACGCTTTATTTTTATATTTATCATACTAAAAACATTATGCGTAGTTTTCGCTAAATGAATAATGGTATTCTAAGCTCACAATACAAACACATTACAATAAGCAAGATTTGGGACTCATATTGCGGCAAGAAGACATCTGAAAAGCTACATCTCAGTGAGCCTCAGTGATATGCACACTTCATGAAGCTGACTTATTTAGTATTGCAGTATGTCGCAAATAGACACGAGATCCAAGTGCAAAGTACGTAGGTGCCTAATAGGCAAAAAGAAAAAAAAATGCTAAAATTAAAAATCAGGAAGCAGCATTGGAGCCAGGATATCAACCAAGTACTAGTCAGGACACAGAATCAGGTCAGTGACTCAGGGCTAGTGAATAATACAATGACTCACACAGTGCCCGACACAGGAAAGGGACAGTGTTTAAATAGGTGGTTGATGAACTTCAACTGGATTTAGAGGGATTCAGTGTTCGAATGAGGCTGAGCAATGGAAAACAGGACCTGGCCTGAGTAGCACGAGCAGCTCTGGGCCACTTCAGTCACCCTAGGATGTTGTCTCCTCTGGTGTGGAGCTAAACCATCCAAGTGTGACCAATGAAATCCTTCTACGAGACAAGAATTGGGGATATCTCTGAGCACCCAGGACTGTTTTTCTGGGCCATACAGCTCACCAATCCGCCATGCACTGTAACTGACCTCCTCTTGACTGAGAATCCAGCAATGCTTGATCTTAGCATACAGGCTCCCTCTCAATATCCAGTGCTGGGGGTCAGCGGGAGCCCTGCGGGGAGGCAGGGGGGAAATAATGGATAAGTGTCAGTAAGCAGATGTGAAAGGTGGGATTGATGCCATGACAGCGGAGCAGCTGCAAGCTATATGTAACCAGATTCATGCATTACAGAATTTTAAAGGCACCAGTTTGCATTTTCTTTAAGGAGAATGGAACCTGGTGTTCTTAGTTAATAGCCAGATGCATCAACTGTGGTGGAACAGGCGAGTTGGATGGCGTAGACAGCTAGCAATTCTCTGCAGTACATGCTGTAGTTGTCTTCCACATCTCTCCAGTCCTCCTAAACAATTCATCCACCACTAGGATGGTAGCATCCCTCTCCCAAAGATGATGGAGTGGCTGATAACCACATTTGAATGGCTTCAGTCTCAGAGAAACGCAAAACGGAGACTTTTGCCTAGTCAGCCCAGGCCAGGTGCCAAACCACTAAAGCTGACTAATGTTGTTCCCAGTTATCCTGGGGTGGCTGCAGCTGGACAAGGTGCGGTGTTGGGGAAGTGACTCACAAAAGTAATCCATTACAGACCGAGGCTGAAAGTTCAGGTCCAGAAAGTAGAAATCCGGACCAAGATTTTGTTTCAACCAACCAGCTGACTACTTTGTGACTGTGACTCTTTATACTCAACTGGCTGGTTGAAACAAAACCTTGGTCTGGATGGGTCTGGATGAACCTTGGGATGTAGTTGCAGTGGCTCTCCTTGCTTTGGGACAGCTGATGGCTCTAATTCGGCTATCAATGGGGGCTCCAGACAGTGCTGCTCGAAGTCCATGGGGGCCCAACCACCATTTGCCGTTCTTCTGAGGGAACAAGACAAAGTGACATTAGCTTGACACACCAAAGGTGGCACCCTAGGGGGTCGCCTACGGTGCCTAATGACACATTGACTAGCACTGGTTCCAGGCTGGGTTGCACAGCACTTGGGTTGAAGTGATCCGAACTTTCATCCGAGGGAACCCACATTTACACAGCTAATAAGTCCAAGGAATTTTCAAGACTTTAATGGTAAAATCTTTACATCCTTAATAAAAATTTGTGAAGCCCAGGAAGCGTCGTAGATCTTTAATGTGCGGCACGGGCAAATCCCACACAGCCATCACCACAGAATCATCCAATCTAACCCCCTCAGGACTTAAGATATAACCAAGGAAAGATACAGTTACAACATTCGTATATTTTTTCTTTTACAAATGCTTGTTTGATGTTCAGAGAGGTTAGTGAGGTAAATTAAGATGGGCGTAAACAATAACAAACCCATCAATCATGTCACAGAAATATTTCAGTCATGAAGGATTGGAAGACGGAAGGGGCGTTGGCCAGTCCTTATGGCATTGTTGTGTACTTGTGATGCCCTCTAGTGGTGACAAATGCAGTTTTCCACTCATCATGCTCTCAGGTCCGACTGAGACTATAAACACTACAGAGACCTGTGGTGATGCAGATGTGTTCAGGCACTGCTAGGATTATGGGGATATTGAAATTTTGCTGTTATTTCATTCGCCATCCGTTGTTTTTTAATGGAAAAAATGTAGAAGGAGCAGGAGAAATGGAGGCCTGGGTGATTGCAGTATGGAGGGTCTCATTTGTATAAATGAATAAAATAATTCTACTGTGAGGATAGGTGCCAGGAAGTAAATCAATCGCACACCCTACATTTTTGAGGAAGGGTGGATCATGTTTAAGCACAACTTCTTACTTATTATGATTATAATCGGAAAGTAAATTTAGGGGGTTTTTTTTTAGGTTTTTTTATCAAATAAGGAGAAAGAAGGGGGAAAAGACTATAAAATACCGATTAATCCTTGGCACAGAGGCAAAACTGCACAGAAGAAACAAAGCTGACGTTCTGTGAGCACATTTTTTTCTACCATTGTTAAAAAACACGTGACTTCATGAAACTGGACAAAGACAATCGAGCCTTAATAATAAGATGTAGCTTATGACATCTGGAGCTGTATTTGGTAAGAAAAGCCAAGTTGAAGGTATCCTGGTTCCTGCCCAACATCCTCAGCTGCAACATTCCCCACTGCTGTAGTAACTGTTCAAACAGAAGGTTACTTCAGCTGCATTCTTGTACCCAGTGGGTTTCTGAATCTAGTTATTAGAGTCCATAGGGTTACGAATGAGATTCTGTCTTTAAGTCGAATTTGTAGGTATGTCAGAAAAATAATAATATAGTACATAATTAATATTATTACTATTATTATACAGTAATAATAATAGTAACTACACACAGTACTGTACTGGACCTCGAACGACAAACTGCAGAAGCCACAGAATTTTTTTCATAAGCGTCACAATGCAGTGAGTGTCTTCGTTATTACGGACCATTGTATTTAACCTGAATTTTTAACATACAGTAATAGTAACTTACAGTAATAATTTAATATTATAGCAGTCGGTTCATAAGTACGAGTCGGACATTCTCAACCCAGGAGCTGCCTGTACTGGAAAGAGCATTGACTGAAGAAGAAGGGGGCAGTTTTTGCTTAATGTACATGTGGGTGGGGTTACATTGACCTTCACGTATCTGCAACTTATTAATCCACTTGGGCCTTACGTGCAGGTGGGGGCATAGCTAGAAATTCTGGACTCCCCAACAAAATTTCATGTTGGGCCCCTCAGTAAATTCTGTCAACTGAGCCCCAGACATTAGATTTTGGGGCACCAATACAGTACTGGCCCCCCTGAATCTGCCAAGGGTATCCATGCTAATCCGACACCCCTCAGATTGGGTGCTAAGCTACTGTGAGCCCTCAAACCTGGAAGTCTAGTTCCTCAAACTATTTTGAAGAGGCTGTTTTCAGATGGCTGTGATCTGTCACCACAGGGACTCATTTCTTAGGATCCTTCGCCTCCAGCAATGTCTCCGTCAATTTACCGAATTAGTTATATTTCTGTGTCAAGCACGTCAGCCTTGGAAGAAAGCAAGCTGCCCAGCTCCTCGTCACATGTGGCAGCCACTCAGCATCTTCAACTTCATCAGCAACTGCTACCTTACGGCTCTGTTCAACTTGCACCACCTAGTGGCCATGATTGTAACCTACATCACCCTGTTTCTCTAATGTCATCATCTACTGCAGGGGTCCAAATTCAAATTACATCACCCACACAGCACCAAGGTCAATCCCCAGTTTTGTCAGTCCACTTTGGTACAGTATGCAAACTTTGGATGGGGGGGGTCCCTTGGTAGATTTCTCCAACTGGGGGCAGGTAGTCTCCTTCTGTAGATTTTGCCAACTGCCAGGTCCACTTTGGTAGGCAATAGTACTAACCACTGCACCGCCATGCTGCCCCTAGGATCATAATCACACATGCCAAATACTAACAGAATCATTATGTTTTTTTGCTGTATGGATGGGGAAGGTGCTTTTTGGACAGATTCTTCGATATCCCAAAATAGATGACAGTTATGATATGAACTAAACTTACTTTTGGGAGTATATTCTTAAATCTGGACAAAATTATCGGTAGGTTATAGTGATCTGTATTTGTGGGGGGAGAGATACCCTGTTATTTGCTAAATGCCAATTAAGTCGCTGGTTGAAAAGACTAGATGACATAAACTGATATAGCATTAGATAGTGCTACTATCTATACTGAGTGCATTAGATAAGAAAAACCGTAATACAGAACACTTAAGATATAAACCAAGGAAAATGACTAAACAAGCAAAATAAGCATGCAAGTAAACGACCAGTGTAATTACAACAAACCAGCTTTTAAAACACACAATGCAATACACAACAGTGCAGAGTTTACACAAGTAATGCAGTGGTTTTACTTGCAGTGCAAAGTAAACACAAAAAAGATCAGTCAGCGATGCCTGGAAGCCTTTCTCTTTCTCACACACATGAGTGACTGGTGTTGAGATGGGAGAAAATCCCACATGATGAATACTGGGAAAATGTGGGAGAGACAGTATGCGTGGCAGGATAATAAGCATCACATCTTTTTTATTTTAATAACTGTTTATTGACTTAAGCTGTAAAGGATCAAACACTTTTTGTCAACGTGACAACCAAGCCCATTATGGGGTTGATTGGCACACACTAAGGGGGTGGTTGTCAAAATATTATTCAGTGTTTTTGGTACTTTTAAATACATCCATATCACTTGTTTCTAAGCTAGACACACCAGAGTAACTTTCAAAATGTACAAAGACAACAATTAATAAACGCATCATTGCTATCATGCCATTTTTATTAATAAACATTTATTAATAAACACTTAAAACAGGCTAATTAGTGAATCAATTGATGAATTTGCACTTAACAACCATCCCCAAAGTTAATGTCTCCGCCTGCCCCAACCTGTCTTGTCTGATGTTTTTTCTTGCTGTCCTGCTAGTTTGTAGTTGTAATGTTACTAAAAAACACTCTGGAGTCCCTGCTCCTTCCAGAAGTATTCTAACTTTATTGATTAAGTAATTTTAAAAAAAACACATACTACTAAATTGGGCGGCATGGTAGTTCAGTAGTTAGCACTGTTGCAAGGGTTTGAGTCTCTGCCAGGGTTCTGTGTGTGGAGTTTGCATGTTTGCATGTTCTCCCCGTGTCATTGCGGGGAAATCCCCCCCCCCCATAGTCGAAAAATATGCTGAGGCTAATTGGTGTTACCAAATTGCCCTGTGTGATGAGTTGGTGGCCCATACTGGGTGGTTCCCTGCCTTGTACCCAGGCTCCAGCTCCCCTGTGACCCTAAAAAGAATGTGGTTTCAGTGGATGGATGAATTACAAAATTATCCAAATTTAAAAATTTTACTTTAAAGTAGGAAAAAAATAAGAATAAAGGTGTGCAACACAAAAAACGAAGACGAGTAGCTTTAGACAAACAAGACTATTTACAATTACTAATAATAATTTTTTATCAGTATCCTATACTGGTCTATAAAGACTGTCATAATCAATCCATGTGACACCGGTATGTTACACAAAAAGCAACGTGTAGGATATTTATGATGTGGCTCCAGAGATGAAACAGTATGAAAATTTATCATCATAATTATAGTGACCATAATTATCACGGTTATCAGTATTACCACGGTATCGTTAAAATGTGCCGAAAATGTACTGATACACAAACTGAAATCAATTCACCAAGTTTTATATTGAAATAGCGATACTAAGCATCTGGAATTTTACCATGGTTCTCCCTGAAAATAACAACTGTTTCATTCCTATGTGGCTCTCAGTTCAGCCGACACAGTTAAGAAAAATACAGGTATTGTTCTTCTTAAGCTGCAGTACATAAACCCTTTTCTTACATCTAAAAATACTATTTTGTGAGATTGCATAGCAAAGGTTAGCTGGACAGTAGGAAAAAAAAGTCATGGTGAAATGAAACTCATCCGCAGCAAAAGTAGCCAGAAGACATGAATTCTTGTTTCCAGCAGTGAAGGGTCCTGAAGACTCTCTTGTGGTCCCTTAAGACATTCTACATTTCTAACAGCATTTTCAAAATTTGCAATAAAAATTATGTACTTCAGATGAGTGGTTCCTAAACTGTAGTACACAGAGGTATGAGTGCATGTAAACATCGGTCGTAATCAGGAGCACTATAGAGCAGAGGAAAGTTAGGAAGATTCCAAGGGCCCCCAAGTGACAAAGGCCATAAAAGTTGTAGAACAGAATTCGATTGATCTGGGTTGGGGGCCCAACACAACATCTTTAGCGGCTCCCCTGGTCATAATACTATGTGGTTTCGGCTTACCGTCATCCTCTCCATCTCCAATTTTTTCGCCATGGAGGTGGTATGCAGTGAGCAAAGTTTGGAAACCACTGCTCTGGACAGGTTTGGACGGTACATCAATGTTTTAAGATGATAACTAAATCCGACACTTTTAAAAATCTTTTAAATTAAATAAATAATTTTCTACAGAGACTGAAGAACGATAACCTGCACCAACAGCAACACCCACGGTCGACGGCTCTTAACCAGCTATTCAGGTTTATCCATAAAGTTTTTTCTCCCTTTCTTTTAAAGGCCTGCTTGATGACACGTGGGGAGGTAGGTTGTTGGATGATTCAATATTATCGTCTATCAGACTTCTTCATTTAAATTATCGCATATTATTTTAGACATGGCCCAGCCTTCACATCAATGATTTTCAAAAATTAAGCATCAAATACTGGATTGAATGAAAGAGGAGTTTTGCCGTCATCTACAATCACATAGATATTGCTTAAAAATTACCTGAGGAAGTAATAGCAAAGTTAGCCCCATTTGGCCCAGCATTACCACTGCGGGCTTCTAGCTATCAGTACCTTCTCAGCATACAAACGTGGTCGGCTACTAGTGTCTTTTCACAATTTCACTCTAAACTGGTCCAGTTTATACTGCCCAAATTCTAAAAATGTGCTCCATTTGTCACCAAAATCACCAAAATACTGTAATTACCCTTGGTTTACCATAACATTTTCATATACAGCTGAACCTGCAACCATTAAGATACATGTCTTTGGTCTTAAGCATTTAAAAATATTAAAGACATACAGTTTTGGAAAAAAAAAAAATTGAGACCACTCCTTATTAAAAATATTAAAAAGACTGCATTTTTAAATGCTGAATTAATCCTGGATCTGCCGGCTGAAGGCTACACTGAACAGTAGGGCGCTTTCTGGTTCAAAATTTCCAAGACAGCAGTAGACAAGACCAAAGTGAAGCAGGAGACACTGGGAACGAGCAAAAACCAGCCAGGCAGAGGGCGGAAGCGGCTGTCTAATGTCAGAGATGACCGTCAACTTCTCTGACAGTTTCTCATGAATCGCAGGACGGCATCAAATGACCTTCAAAAGGAATGGGAAGCAATAAGTGCAGGTGTGAAGTGCACTGCTAGGACATCAGCAGCACTGAAGTCCCATAAAGCAAGGAAGCAGCCCTTCATTAATGAGAAATAGAGAAGAACCAGGCTGTAGTTTACACCCATAAATCGAGAAATGAGTGAAACAAAAACTTGTCTCGTTGTCTTTTTTCCCACGGCTGTATTTTTAAAAACTCCGAATGCAGTACCAGCCAAGCAAAAATGTGCGTGTTTTTCAGACATTAGGCTATAGTGGAGATAAAATGGACAACAAAAAACAGGAAGAAATGCTGGGGTCGTGACATGAAGACAGCACAGATGGGCCGCATGCTGCCGAAACAGGAAGTCGTACTCGCCGTTTCCCGCTCATAGAGGCCTGCACATTCATAGGTATCAGTGCGGCCATGTCTATGAATATCGTGTTCAACTGATTACAGATGCAAAACTGAAAGTCAAATTAATCATAAACATTTATTTAACGTTTCATTGATGAAAACATAAAAAAGTATAAATATTTATAATACAGCATTGTACACCTTTTCACAGCAAAAGTTTAGGGATAAGTTATTGTATTCAAACTTTTGCACAACTGTTTACGTAGAAAACCAGAACTTCACATCAAGAACCTATCTAACATTTCTACATAAAGCAGTGGTTTGTAAAGTTTCTTTGACCTGTTTGAAAAGATGCGAAAATTGATGAATTATCCTTACTAGTTTTTTGGAAAATAAATGCTCATTGCGAAAGGGGTCACCTGGTGACACTCTTTATTTGCATATAAAAGACGTATTCCAAAAAAGGCTCAAAGATGAACAGTTAAGGAGTCTAGGATTTTGTATCTGTTCAAGACATTTTTTGCACATTCCACAATGCTCCTAGTCTTACACCACACTCTCTCAACTGTTTCGGATCATGTTACAGGCACCAAATTCACACGAGCATATATCAGCAAAAAGACAAGGCTGATAAGGTAAAACATTTTTGTCTTTTTGTCTGCTTTCGATTTAACAGAGGTCAAGAAGAATATACAAATCACTGCTTTCTGCTTTTGTCTGCATTTTAAATACTCTCCCAACTGTACTGCTTTGTACAGGGCTCTGGGCTGGATTTCATTTCATGTGGACAATCAGGATTCACAACCGCTGCGTCAGCCGTTAAGTCACCAATTAAAAGGCATCTAAAATACGCAGACCTGCGCCCATGAGCATGCAAATTGCCCTGCCCCACTACACCAGTAACTGGGGAAACTGGTGCGATGAACCTATCCAAACTATTCTGGTATTGTCTACTGCGTTGCGTACCCTTCACAGACAACGTAGTTTGGCAACTGACGTGCTCTAGATTTCCTCAATTTGTGTCTATTTTTTGGTACTCTACATTATAAAACGAACACACCTGAAAGACACAGCTGGCTTATTATTAAATTCCAATCGAAACCACCGTCATACAATCCATTGTCTCTACTCCCATGTCATCCATCCACTTCCTGGTTACATCAGTACCTGTGATAATTAAACTTCCGACCACACCCTTGCGATGCCCTATCCTCCCCCCACCCCCAAAAGACCTTAGGACTGGGGAGGTGGTTGCGATGGAGGCTGGGTGGGCGGAGGTTCTGGGTCCACGCGGCTGCGCTTGGCGGGTAGCCCATGGTCATGCGCTTTGCGGATGTGGCGGTAGAGATCACCGGACTGCGTGTAACTACGGTAGCAATAGCGGCACTCGTAGGGCCGTTCACGGGTGTGCACAATGGCGTGCCGCCGGAGGGTGTAGGCGCAGGAGAACGTCTTGCCACAGGTAGTGCAGGTGGGGACGTCCTCCACGTAGGGACCCAGAGGGTCCTGGAAGTCCTGAAAGTACATCGCTGGCTGGTCGGCTTGCTGGGAGTGCTGGTGGTGTGAGGTGGATGGGAATAGGGTGGCCGAGAAAGAGGCAGAGTCTGAGTTGTTGTGGCCCTGGGGCGAGAGGGGGAAGGTCAGTGTCTCATGGTGGTGAGGCAGGTGTAGGAGTGAGGGGTGGGGCAGGAACACTTGCTCATTCTCTTCAAAATCAGCACCTTCAACCCCCTCTGTCCCTCGCCGCCCTTCCCTGTCCAGCATCCCCTCCATGTCATCAAGTTCTTCATCAGAAATGACGATAGCCTCCACCTTCACTTTCACCTTCACCCCATCGTCTTCCTGCTCTTCTTCCTCGCCGCCTCTTGCTGTGGTCGTTTCTCTCATCACAATCTGCAAGTCGCCCACAGTCACTTCCTGACTTGCACACGCTCTTTCTTGCCCCGGTGTCATTTCCTCGGTCAGAGTTTGGGCCTGCACGTGTAGCTGGTGCTCTGGGGGGCTCTGCGACGAGAGATGAGCCGTTACTGGCTTCGGCAGCGACGTCTGAGCACCGCTTCCCTCCGTGGTACCATCGCTGGAGATCGCCAGACCTCCCCGCTCGGGGCTCTCGTTGCTGGTTTGAGTCGGTGTGACAGCCGTGGCCCAGGTGCTCTGTGTCTCGGAGACGGTGCAGCGATGTGGAAGCGGTATAAGGGACGAGGACGAAGAAGAGGATGGGTGGTTGTTAGCATACAACTCAGTGGAGCTGCAGGGACTTGCTAGGGCGGTGTCCCCATTGCTGCGAGGCCGGACTGCAGGACACACCGAACCAATCCCTGCAGGGAGAGAGTCCATTCCAGGCTGGGTGGTGTCCGCTAGGTCTGGACTGGCTGAGCCAGATTTGACAGGATCGTTGGGACTGGGAGACTCCTCACGCTCATCTATTTTGCTTTCTGGTCCATGAGGGGCGAACTGGTTGAGGAGGGGGTACGGGGGCACGGATGCTGCCGTTGCCTTAGTCAAAGCAGTCGTTCCCTCAGGTCCACCTCCTCCAGCATCCTCTCCAGAGCCACTCCGGGGGGTCACACTAATCCCCGTCACACCTCCCCCGACTATTATGCACTCCTCCTCGGCCTTGGTGCTATCCGCCTCGGCCAGTCCCCGGCCCTGCAGCCTCTTCTTGCAGACGCGTACGATGTCGTTCATATGCAGGAAGCTTGCAGCAGCTAACACATCCTCCGGCGGTGGCTGGGCGGCCAGCTTTAAGGTACCCTCGTACATGAAGTCCAGAAGCAGCCCGAAAGCCAGCGGGGTAACAATCTCCCCATTGATGGTGACTGTCTCCCTCTTGCCTAACGGCTGCTCTGAATAGAACATGTGGAAGAAGGGTGAGCAGGAAGCGAGAACAGCGCGATGGGCCAGGAAGCGGGTGGCGCCCACCTGGACGGTGCAGTCACAGAGAAATCCTTGCAGGCGCTGGGCACGCAGGCTGGCCAGGAGCTGTTGACTATGCTGCGGGAACTCCATTGCCCCAGCAGCCTAGCAGAGGAGCGCGAGAAGCAGACAGAGAAAATGAAGAAAGACAGCAGTAGAGACGAAAGTATAAGGTTATCGAAGGAAGAAGTGAATATGAACAGCTGCAGAAAGGCTAAAAGTGTTCTGCTCTGCAGACACTAGCACGCTGCTTTGCGTCTCATGGCAGAAGCGTTACCACCGCCTCCTGCTTTCCGTGGACCTACAGCTCCTTGTGCTGGAACAGAGAGAATAAACGCTACAAGCACTCCATCCCTCATCCATCCTCCTGTGGGCCAGCAAGGAAGAAGGCAGAAGTCTAGCTGGAAAAGACAGACAAGCATGAAAAATAAAACCACTAAGAAATTTAACGTCAATTTTATTCAACACAAAAAACGGCTAGATCTTACTGAAAGTTCATTTTAACACAACTGAGATGTTTTTAAAAAAAACCGGCTCATTATTTGTAGGTATCATTAATAAAACCGCACACTGTTCCTCGTTTACTACAATAGTTGTACGATATACTACAGCATTTCGCTGCAATTCGTCATCGTCACCCACTCTGTGCGAGTGAACCATTTTAAATGGTAGCTTGGGAAACAACTACTAGTATCAGTGACACTTATCTAACTGTACTATTTAGGTATCTCGATAACCAGTTACTTCATGGCAACATTCTTAGCGTTGCAGCATGCACAGGCAAAACAAGTACAGCACAGAACGTGATCAAAGTTTGAATCTGAATGAAAAATCTTTATTATGATCCAATCATGAAAGAAACGCCATATGTATCCAACATTTCTACAATTGCCGGTTTTCTATAAGGGTTCAAATATTATTTAGCACCCTTTGACGAAACAATACTCCAGTGAGCAAGCCAGGATAACAGGAGAAAATGGCAACTGTATGAGAATATGGCTTTAAAAGCTGTACCACAAAAGTACCAGCATACAAATATATAGAGCAGGCATGCATAATTCACTGGAAATATGAGACACGAGTCATCCTGCCTCTATTAGCTAGCTAGCTAAGCAAACAAGCCGGCCTTTTCTTCTCTCGCTCGAACGACCCGCCACTGACAGCAGCGCTAACTTTGAAAACATCCGTTTTCAGATGTGACCTGGCAATAAACAACAGAGCAAACGCGAGAAACATTTATCAATAATAAACAGCAAACGAATGTCTCACCGACACACTAAAGCAAGACAGATGTCTGCCTCTCGTTTTCTCTGTTCTCAGCAAAAATGGCGCTGGGTAAGACCCGCCCACTAGGGGGGAAATCTCTTTATCCGATTGGCTCAGAGGTTTGCCGAGTAAGCCCATTGGTCGCATTTTTTTGGTATTTCCAGCCTGCAGACGTTGTACACGCTGATGTTTTTTTTCTACTTTTGGTGGAGACACGGTGCTGTGGTTTGTTCGGTCTTGACAGAAGAGCAGCTGTATCTCTCGACAAGTCTTGTGTCGCTTTCCCAGTTCTGTGTCCTTGAGCGGCAAATAAGATTAAGGTATGCGCTCCTTAGTCACGATTATAGACAGTGGTCAGAGTTCCGCCTGGCTAGCGTTTAATGAGGATCTGAAATTGTCAACAGTAAGATCTGTAATGGGTTTTAAGCACGCGAGAATCGGGCCGTAGTAAAGTGCCTGGTGCAGTCGCCTTGTTGGATGTTTCATTTGTCATTTAGTGGATTTTAGTATCGCTCCGGCTTTTTTGCAGAGTAGTATGTGGGATTGACCTGGGAACAAAAGCAAGGCATGACGTTTTTCTAGTTTATAAACATATTTTTACGATCATCAGATTATTCGTTTTAGGTGATGAAAGATATTCCCTTAAATGTGATGTTAGCAAAATTATTTCATGTCTATAATCGGTATAAAACAAATTGTGAAATATACAGTAATATACACTCACCAGCCACTTTATTAGAAACACCATTCTAATACGGGGTAGGATCCCATCTCCTCTCAGAACAGACTGAATTCTTAAGGTAATGATATACACAAGGCAGCTTTTTCACCAGTGTTGCCAGGCAACTTCCAAGCTTCTCCCAACTCATCTGGACCTGGATGGTAGCGTAAAGTTGCCCTCTGTCAATAAAACTTCTTTAAATAGAAATCTGTTTGCCAGTATCAATGGAAACGTGCCCAAGTAACACTGGTCAACAACACTGTCCTGCAACATTGCTCAACAAGTTGCCACGTGAATCATCACCCGTAGTGGCTTGAACTGCACAAGGTTGTGGGACCATTCCATAGAGATTCTAATTCATGTTGACATGAGTGCTGCTATTTTGCTGACTCCATGTCGATACTGTGAATCTCCCATTCCACCACACCCCAAAGAGATTCAGACCCAGTGACTGGGGAGGCCTCCGGGGAGGACATGAGTGTGCCATTGTCATGCTCATGGAATCAGTTTCAGATGACTTGTGTTTTCTGGCGTGATGCCTAATTCTTGCTGGAATTAGCCAATATAAGATGGATAATTTGTCCCCATAAAGGGATGCGCTAGGTCAGCAACTATACTCACATGGGGAACTCCATGTACCAGGAATGCAATCTCCATATTATTGCGGCACCAGCGGTAGCCTGAACTGTTGACACAATTAAGGCAGGTTGGGTCCATGAATTCATTGTGTTTACCTCAAATTCTTCCATCCGTATGGTTCAGCAGAAATTGAGATTTATCAGACCAGGCATCTTTGCTCCAGTCACGAGCTGTCAGGTTTTGATGAGCTTGTATCTGCTGTAGCCTCAGTTTGCTGTTCTTAGCCTGTCAGGAGTGGAACCCAATGTTGTCTTCTGCAGTTGCAGCCCATCCTCCTCAGGGTTCGCTGTTGTGAATTGTGGTTATTTGACTTAATGGGGACTTCCTGTCAGCTCGAGGCAGTATCACCACCTCTCTCATCAACAAAGTGTTTCTGCATATAGAAACTGCCATTCACTGGATGTTTATTGTTTTTCGCAAAATTCTCTGTAAACTCTAGAGACTCGTGCGTGAAAATCCCAGGAGATCAGCAGTTACAGAAATGCACAAACTGGCCCATCTGGCGCCAACTGCCATGCCTTGGTCAAAGTCACTTAGATCACAGTTTTTCCCCCATGTTTGATCTGACCATTACCTAAAATCCTTGACCCACGTCTGTATGGTTTTATATTGTCGGGTGCTGCCTGGTGCCAATAATATTATTATAGCCCTTCCTAAATATAAATTAATTTCAGCATATTTTCTACTAGTAAGCTAATAAACATGCATTTTGTTAACCCATCATTACATGTTAAACATGTATATTGAATACATATTTACTGTAATCTATATGCATTAAACCTTTACTGCATGAGACTTTATACTTTTAATATTTCAAGTTTACCTGTAAAATTATATTAGGCTGTGTAGTTTTATTGATGTTACTGAATTCAGTTCTATCTAAGGAGCTTCGAATGAAATTTCAGAATCCCTTTGATGTCCCCATAGTCCCCCATAGAGGTATGAGCTAGAATATGGAGAGAGATGTGAGAGGGAGTGGACAAAGAGGAAGAGGAGGCAGAAGACAACGTGGTAATCGTGATGGAGAGGTGAGAAGATGATGTGATTTCTTTAGTGATAGCAATAGTGAGTGACGTGTGGTAGTAATGATGGAAGTTCCTGTTGTGTTTCGTAGGACAGAGATGTTCGCCTCTCCAAGTCTCTGTCCTACGCTCTGCGCCATGGAGCATCTCAGATGGGCCTAAACATGACCTCTGGTAAGAGTTTGGTAGGGCTAAATTAGTCATAGTTCTGTAAAAGCATTATCACTGGTTTCTCTTGTAGTAAAATGGATACCTTGGCACACATTTGGCTTTATATGATCTAAAGCTTTTTTTTTATGACCAAAGTGGTTTAATGTACAGTATTTTATGTATAAGGATGAAATTTAACTGTTGCTTAAGCAGCAATGATATTGTCACCCTCAGGTGGATTTGTGATGGTGGATGACTTATTGTCGCACCCTCAGTTCCGTGGCTTCTCATTGGAGGACATAGAGAAAGTGGTGGCCAATAATGACAAGCAGCGCTTTCAGCTTTCCCGCCATCCAGATAATGGGAAGCTACAGATCCGGGCCAATCAGGGTCATTCCCTGCAGGTGATCCTTCTCCTCTTCACAGTCATATAAACTAAAAGTGGTCACACAATCGTGCTTCACAACACCAGGATTGCTAATTTGAATGTGATCCTACTGAGAATGTGGGTGGGCGTCTATATTTCTTGTTCCTCTGACTCAGGTTGCAGACCTAGATCTTCGGGAGGTTCAGCTGGATGCTCCAGACTGTCCCAGGGAAGCAGTCCATGGCTCGTATTTCCAGCACTGGCCTTCCATTCGTACTCAGGGCTTGAACCGAATGGCACGGACCCACATCCATCTGGCACCTGGGTTGCCAGGGGCGGAGGGAGTCATCAGTGGTTAGTGAGGGTGTAGGGACCAAGGGTGCAGCTGCATAAGGGGGAAAGGGGAGGAGATGTAGGGCTGCGTTTTTATCTGCGTGATTGTTGTTGGTGGAAATTTGTTTTCCTGTACAGGCATGCGGCACAACTGCACATTGGCAGTTTACATTGATGTCCCCAAGGCACTGGCAGGTAAAAACACATCAGACCATTTCTTAACTGTCCTGCATGTTTCAGATAATGCATTTAGTTTGTTACCTCTTGACATGCTATGTGAATTGATCAGTTGTCCGAATTAATGCTCTAAGCAGCTGTGGTCATGCAACAAAAATCTGCCACACGTTGTGGGTGAGGCCTGGGATAAGCCTCCCTGTGCTAGTTAACTGAAACCAACATTAAATGCTGATCCTATTGATATTCTTATGTAAACATTAGATTTTCATAAATTTTATGTCTGCCTTCTGCTGAAGATGGCGTCCGGTTCTTCTGGTCATCCAATGGGGTCCTACTGACGCCTGGCAATGCAGAAGGGAAGCTGCTTCCCCAGTATTTTACCCGTGCTATCAGGCTGAAACCTACAAGTGAGACTTCTCTCTTGCCGAATCTGCCTGCCAGTGCTGCTGTAATGTTAGATCTTTGATGAGAATGTAGTTTTTTTTTTTGTTGGTCCATAATTTATGGTCCATTTATTGTTTCACAGGTTGTGAACTTCCATTGGTGTAGGTAGAAAAAATGAGCGTGGCTGTGAGCGTGCATAACAGGCACTGCACTGCTGCATTCAGAGAACTGGGGAACTGGTGGATTCCCACAGCAGCTGGAGAATTGCAGTGGAAAGTAAAGAATAACTTCCTGCAGAGCTTTTGGCTAATGTGTCCATATATGGGTCTTTAAATTGATGAAGGTTACTGCTCCATTCTTTGCACAAGTATTTCTTAGTTCTTGAAGAAAAAATAAGGAATAAACTTGAAATTGCCCAGAACAAAGGATAAAAATATTGTAAAAAATTAAACGTTGATAAAAAATGAGTTTTCCACACCGTCCTGTTATGGAAAATGCTGGGCTAATAAACCACGAATAATTGGTGGACAAAGCAAAGAGTGGCCTTTTCCACATTTTAGTGGGTTTGAAGTGCAGAATCTCCACAGGCGGTGAGATCAACCGCCTTTATACAACGTCCATTCAAGTCACGCATATTGCACAGCTACAGATATGGCCTTGTGGCTTCCTGTGGTGTAACAGACCAGTTTCACAGTTTGTACCTCCCTTCAGTGATGCAACTGACAGCAGAAAAGGGAGAAGATTTGACCTTTTGACCGTGACTCCACAGAGCCAGTCCCTTATTGCTCACCCAAGACTATCTAAAGCCATGTCTCCCTTAGTCGATCAAAACGCAATACGTCAAACAAGCTCTTGTCACTGAAGCATGATGGTAAGAGGCTGCTTTGCTGCCTGAGTGGCTTACAGTCATTTAGGGCATGATGAAGCTACGTTATATGGACAAAGTATTGGGACACCAGCCCATTACACCCAGAGTAACTTTCATGTCATCCCACTCTAAATCCATAGGCATCAATATGGAGCTGGTCCCCCATTTGCAGTTATAACAGCTGCCACTCTTCTGGGGAGGCTTTCTGCAAGATTTTGGAGTGTGTCTGTGGGACTTTTTGCCCATTCATCCAGAAGAGCATTTGTGATGTTGGACACGAAGGTCTGGCTCGTAATCTCCATTCTAGTACATCCCAAAAGACTTTGATTGGGTTGAGGTCAGGGCTCTGTGTGGCCAATCAAGTTCTTCTACGCCAAACTCACCCAACCATGTCTTTATAGACCTTGCTTTGTGCACTGAGGGACACTGGAACAGAAAGGGCCTTCCCCAAACTGTTACCACAAAGTTAGAAGCATAGATTTGTCCAAATTGTCTTGGAACTAAGAGGCCTAGCCCAGCCCATCCAAAACAACTGCATACCATTATCCCTCCTCCGCCCAATTTTACAATCAGCACAATGCAGTCAGGCAGGTAACGTTCTGACATCCGCCAATTCCAGACTCATCCATCAGACTGGCAGACAGAGAAGCTTGATTCATCACTCCACAGAACACATTTCCACTGCTCCAGAGCCTAGTGACTCTACAGCACTCCATCTGATGACTGGCATTGCACTTGGTAATGTGAGGCTTGCATGCAGCTGCTCGGCCATGGAAGCCCATTCCCTGAATCTCCTGGTGCAGTTTTTTGTGCTGGGGTAAATGCCACAGGAAGTTTGGAACTCTGCAGTTATTGAGTCAACAGAGCACTGGTAGCTTTTACATACACTGCGCCTCAGCACTCAGTGATCCTGCTCTGTTACTCTACCCGGTTTGCCACATTGTTGCCAAACTTCTGTTGCTCCTAATTGGATCCACTTACAGTTGATCGTGGAATATCTAGCAGGGAAGAAATTTCACAAACTGACTTATTGCAAAGGTGGCATCCTATGACAGCACCATACCTGAATTCACTGAGCTCATCCGAAAGACTCATTCCTTCACAAATGTTTGTAATCTTGAATGCATGGCTAGGTTTTGATTTTATACACCTGTTGCAATGGGTCTGAATGAAGTACCTAAATTCAGTGATGGTGTGTTCCAATACTTTTGTCCCTATAGTGTATACAAGGAAATTCTACAGTTAGATTTCAGAGCAATGGCCTGGGATCCCATACACAAAACACAGGAGAAAGTCACCAACAATGGACAAGATAGGTTCATGACCTCAGTCACCTCTAAATTCTATCCAGTGATCTGTAACAGACTGTTCAAATAAGACATCCAAAAACATGCATTGCCTGAAGCAGAAATTCTTCCAAAATCACTGCAAAGGTCTGGTTATAAGATACTGAAAGCTTTTGGTTAAGGCAAATAAAGGAGGTTCCACTAAATATTCACATACTTACGTCAGTGACCTGGATTTAAAGCAGTCATTCAAAAAACTCACAGCAATATAAAATATTCTAGGTGCTGTTTGTTAAATAAAACTTTATTATGACTTGAATAAAGATCATGTCAAATATTACGAGCCTTTCATGTAGCAATCCAGATAATTCCAACTGTAGTTGTAATTCTACAGTTTATAGTCAAACATTTGAGTAATAGATGATATGTTAAGGGGCGGCATGGTGATGCAGTGGTGAGCACTGTTCCCTCACACTTCTGGGACCCAGGTTCGAGTCTCTGCCTGGGTTACATGTGTGTGGAGTTTGCATGTTCTCCCCATGTCGTCGTGGGGTTTCCTCTGGGTACTCCGTTTTCCCCCCACAGTCCAAAGATATGCTAATTGGAGGTACTAAATTGCCTGTAGGTGTGCATGTGTGAGTGAATGATGTGTGAATGTGCTCTGTGATGGGCTGGCCCCCCATCCTGGGTTGTTTCCTACCTCGTGCTCATTGCTTCTGGGATAGCCTCCGGACCCCCCATGACCCCGGATCCCCCATGACTCGATTCAGCAGTATCGCTGTAACATAATGTTCTCTAAGCTCTAGTTTATCGCCCAAACATGAATCAGCAAAACCTAATCCATGCCAGCCCTTTAGGAAACGTATTAAATGCCATTACTAAAACCCATAAAAAAATGATCAAGTTGCAGAATGTTTCATCTCATTATAGTCAATTAGTTTGGATGCAGTTTTTTTTTTTTTTATTAGGTGTGAAAATGCAAACGTTACATACAGTTGAACTTATAGGAACACATAAACCGTTCTCCATCACTGCAAGTGTTAAACTGCAAATTGTTTATAAATAGACACGGATTAAACATTCTTAATGATGCTGATATAGAAATGAAAGTGAAAAAAAAATGAAACACTGTGACTGGTGGCTTGTGAATGATTCAGCAGAAAATCAAGGCGGCTGGAGAACAGAGATGTGACTGAGGCTGCTGCATTTTCATAAGGCCTCGTGTCCCCCGGTTAGCTTGTGGAACAGCTCCTCATTGAGGATGTCGCTCTGTTCACGTGCACGGGTGGACATAAATATGTAGCCGCCGATGTATTCGTGCACAATCTTGCAGTCCGCCGTCACGCAGCTGAAGGCTATGTTCACATTGCCGTCAAACTCAATGGCCACCTGGAGGAACATGGGAAGGATGGAGGTTAGTAACAGGATACCAGGGTGAGTGTTATTAACAACTGTGTATCCAGCTTGCTGCTACTGTAGTATATAGTACAAAGCTCAGAAGAAGACATGAACATGATTAAAGTATGTTATTATTTGAATGCGAGTCAACCTCACTGCTGAACAGATGCATATTGGATTGTATATCAATCATAATCACTTTGTTTTTTAGCCTTGGGTTTGCTCCATGTAAGAAAGTGTCAGGTTAAAATAACCAGAATAGTACTGTATAGAGTATATTCAGTCAATTAGTGCAGTGTTTCCCAATCCTGTCCTCGGTGACCCACAGACAGTCCACGTTTTTGCTCTTGGTAGGGAGCTGGGAGGGAACAAAAAACTGGACTGACTGTGGGTCCCCAAGAACCGGACTGGGAAACACTGAACTAGTGTATAGTGCTGTATTGATGTTAAAGGTTGCAGAGTGTTTGACTGTAAGCATATAGCAGTCAGGAGTTACTCCTCAAACCACAGCAGAAGCTCAGCCTCTGATGTGACCTTAGGGATGGTTCTCAGAAGCTTCCATGCATACATTCATATATATATATATATATATATATATATTAAGGCATACCAATTTAAAGGAAATCATTTCAAGCAGGAATACATTGAAACCCAAATTATACTTAGGAAAGACCTGTTCTAGTTATAAAGTTCACTGCTGAGTCTCATTGGGGGCTTTTAAATTAGTAACATCTTTGCAGTAATATAAAACACCAAACATGTACTTAGTATCCCTTTGGGAACCAATGACAATTGTAATTAATAGCAAAATAGCAAGAACAGAACTGAATGGGTCTGTCTAAAAATGATGACACTTAAAAATTAAAATTAAGTGTCTGTGCAGAAGACATTTGCAGAAATGTTAAACATTGCTTGTCAGTGGAATTTTGTTATGGAACCAATAAATTTGCAGCATTTTTACAGAACTAAGCAAGTGTCCCAAGGCTTCTCAAACAAAGTGAATATACTGACAGAAGTGTTCATCCAGACTCATTACTGCCAATGTATTGGGCCCATGGGTGCAGAGTCCGGGGTTGTACGTCCCTCCCAATTTCAGTAACGCTCCCAAGACTTGTTGCCCCTCCGATATAGAGAAATGCAGCCCACCTGTCGGATGTCCCAGTTCACGTTCCACTGCCTCATGTTGTTGTAGCGCCAGGTCTTCACTACATCCCCTACACCCAGGTCTATGCGGATCAGCCGGTTGTTAGCGATACCGAGGACCTCGTCTTTCCGACTGCCCTTAAACCTGGCGGGGCAGGGAATCACTTCTTTAGCCCTCTGTCGTAATGCATAAAGCAGGCCATGCCGAACCGGGATCGTGCCTGGAGATGATTTTGTCCCCTGAACATAACACTACACGACATCCTGATTTCATCTGTCAAACTTATATGTTAAACCTTATCTGCCGACATGCTTATGAATGAAATAAGCAGAAAATATGATGCCACTTTACAATAAGGCTACCCATATATAGAGATTATGAATGGTTTACAATCTGGTTATTAATTAGGTGGTAACACCTTGTAAATTATTAATAGACAATTTTAAACAAGTTATAACACAGTTTTCTTGTTATTAATGAATTACTACCATTTACAAGTTGTAAAAGGGAGCCTTATTGTAAAGTGATACCGAAAATATTATATCTGGCATTTATATTGGTCAATAATGGAATGCAGGTTTTCTTTGGACATGAACCCCATGTAGTGGCAAGATTTCATGCAATAGTGATACATTGTGTCTTTCATTCTATTGCAGAACATTTATCTTCCGCATCCCTGATGTTTGTTGGTATCGGCATGCAGACACAACAGGGCTGTGTTTGCATCACTTTCTTATAGCTGACCGACTCTAAACTGTACAATAACACCATGAGTTTGTGTCACCCCTAAGCTAAACATATTCCAAATCTTTTACGTTTACCCATGAGACTAATTTATACTTAAAACTGTGAAGTATGTGGTCCTACGACAGCCAGCCTACCTCACCACGAAGTAGGACACCCCAAAGTCAGGCAGTGCCTGCCAGATTTGCAGGAATTTCTGGATGCCTTCAGTTAGGGAGAGCTGTGCCACATTTTGATAGGACTCCAGGATACGAGGGGTTAGCTGTCAGTGGGAGTTCAAAGTGGGATTTAAGCTACATCCTGAATCATTCAAATAATTTTTTATCAGTCAGCTCAAGGATTTTGGAGAGACATGAATACTGAATAATTTGTAGTGAAGGAAAAAGAGTGACTTTAGAAACCTTTTCCTCATCAGAGAACATCCTGCAGTAGGGTTACAGAACAGTAAAAGAATTTTCATAAGTGTAGGATCATGTCAGACCTGCTTGGTCTTGTACTTCTTGTGGTAGCGGGGGGAGACCAGGCTGTGGGTGTTGATGTTGTCGTCGGCTTGGGCGGACGTGGTCCCAGGGTTGGTGCTCTGCATGGAGAGGAAATTCTGGATATTCTCCACCTCGCTGGTGAAGGAGCTGTCCGCCAGGTTCTTGCCCTTGGAGGCAAGGCGGCATGCAGCCATCCACCGGGAATACTGCTGCTCCTGTTGGGGGCAGAATATACCCATAAGTCTCTGCCTTTTTTTGGGGGGGGGGGGGCATGTTTGCTGGTTAAGAATGTGAACTAACCAAAAGTTTGCTGACCATTACCTTTAATCTATTCAATACCCAGTTCTATAATCTGGTGCTACATTGTAAACTTTGAATGACAGTATATACTAAAGAACTGCTAATAGCTAAAAGATATTAAAGACTAAATATCTCTCAGGATATAGAAAAACTGTCTTCTGCGTGTAAAATTTTATGAACAAAAAACCTGCTCTACAGGGGGATTATAGGATTTATAGCATTTTCAAATGAAGTTTGTGGGTGTGCAGAGTGTTCCTGGGATCCACCCGTATGACTCCCGAGTCATTCGCTTTAGTCATAAATGGGTTCCTCCAACCAATGCCCTCTCACATTTTCGCAGCGGAGATACACTTCGTTCATGCCCTCTGGACTCGGGATCAAGAGCTTGATGCAGAACTTCTGGCCTGCCACATTGACGTCGCCTGCGACCTCGCAGCCTGGTGAAGCACGAAGCATCACTGACATATTCCAGTTCAAATTTGGAATGTATGTGTCACGCAAGATGATATGTTAGTCTCAATGCAAATTATATGTCTTTGTCCAGCCCTGTGTGTCAGTATGTCCCTTACAGTGTGAGTGGATAGACTTTTCTTTTTTAAAAAAGCTGAATATTCTGGGCCTTTTTATTTGATGCATTAGGATTCGTTCTTTTAAAGATCGTGTCTGTGTGAATCCCTCACAAAGACAGAGAAACGGTGTCTGTGTTCAGTACCCTTTAGGTCCATCTTCTGAATAGGCTCTCCAATGCTTTCCTCTTTGCTCTTGAAGTAAGAGATTGAAGTGTCCTTAAATGAAAACCAGTACTGCTTATAGCCTTTGAGTGTCAGCCTCTTTGGTCTGCATCAATGTCAGAGAAAGGGAAGGAAAAAATGAATAACCTGTATCTGTTTTCTCCATATAACGTTTTGTTGACTTACATTTAAAGCATAAATGCTCAACCGCTGAACCTTAGTTAACACAGACAGACACATCCAGGTAGGAGAACATCGGTAATGTCAGTTGACTTGTGAAATCATTTGTTTGCATAACATTTTATTATAAAGTTTTACCGAAATATCTTCAAGTAGTCATGCAGTTCAGGAGCTGTTGTCATGGTTTCCTGTTTAAGTAGAAAAGCATGATTATTCACTGGTGTTACTCCCCACAGTCACCATCTCCTTTGCCCTCCGTTAACAATAAATCTTTTGCGACACTTCACTTGAGAAGTAACTTAGTAACTCAGGTTCTAGTCATGCACGAATAATGAACAAATATAGTAACTGCATGAAATACACGAACTGTTATGATTGATTAATGATAAACAAACATGGGATCAGAATATAACTAAAACTTAATTTCTAATTCTTTGTGCTCACTCAAGTGTTACCCAAAATATTTATGGCATACAGTATTACAGTCATATTTGTAATACAAGTACACATTTCCAAAAATCACTTACCTTTAATTATAAAAACATGGTTCATGGTGTTACTACCCCAAGTACGATCTCCTTTGATCTCTGTTACCAGTGAGTCTCTTATGCTAGTGGATGATAACATGGTGGAAGAGCCGGGTGACTGACCAGCATGTCCATGGAGCTGCTCTCGCCCTCCATTTTGACCTCCAAGCACTGCAGGGCAGATTCTAGGTCATCCATTGCTGGAGAAGACATCATGGCCTGGGGCTCCGACTGCGAGACTTTGCTGATGTGGTACTGTGTGTGAGAGACACCAAATCTGACATTACTATCCTTCTTTCAAAAAATGTTTTTTGGTGACACTTTACTTGAAGTTGTCATCTATAATGCACTATGGATACCTTTGTAATACATAATAATGGTCGGTGTGAGACTTAATGAAGCATTACATCTTCTATTGACAGTCATAAGGCATTATCATAATGTTAGTTATAATACTTCATCTATAATGCATTATAGATACCTTCGTAATGCATTATAATGGTTGGTGTGAAACTTACTGTAGCATTACAGCATCTTCTATTGACAGTGATAAGGCATTATAATGTTATATATATAATTATATAATTATAATACTTCATCTATAATGTACCATAGATTCCTTCATAATGAATTATGCAATGGGGGTCATGAGTGACTCTGTGGGTTAAACCTCTGATTCCTTGATCAGAAGGTCGCCGATTCAAGCCACCAGCCTCAGTAAAAGAGTCACATGTCCATGGCCCCTTAAGCAAGTGCCTAACACCCCTCCCCCTGACTCCTCTAGGGCTACCAACCATTGGCTGACCCTGCACGGTGACCCCCCTCCAAGCTACAGAGAGCAAGATGGACCAGGCAAAGAGAAGAAATACAAGGTACCTGTACTCATACTTGTGCAAATAACAAATAAATGATGCATCATTTAATGGTTATTATAAAAATTAAGGATGCCTTGTGCTGCATTATGAAGGTATCTATACTGCATGACAGATGAGAGCTTCATAAAGCATTCATGATGCATAATAAACATGGTTATAATATGTTTAGCTTTTTCTAAATATTTATAGCCATGTTTATAATGCTTTATGAATGCATTATAATGTGTTATGAATGTATTCATAAATTCTTATACACATGGCATTCATAGAAAGTGTTACTTAAAGTGTTACTGTTTCTACTTATTTTTAGTGGTAGGGCATTCTTTTTAGTCACATATATTGTCAAATCGATCTGACTATATCTGATCTCTTTTGAACACAGAGTTCATGATGACACAGAACTGCAAGTTAACATATGCCTGCTGGGTGATGTTGTTTCTTCTGCATACTAAGATAATAAAGCTCCTTCTATCACCTGCAGGGCAGCAAACAGCATCATCTCCTCCTCTGTGCAGTCAATGTCCTCCAGGAGGATGGCCCACCGGGCCTGTTCGTAAAGCTGGGTCAGACGGACAGCATCGTACTGAGGGAGATGGACAGAGATACGGAGCTTCTGAGTGTTGCAGGTAACAGTCTGAACAAAGAGCATAGACATAACACCCATGCGGGATTCGATTCAGATCTCCAACCAATGCCATTACAGGTAGGGGTCACATGATCAGTCAGACGCAAATAGTGATAGATTTTCAAATAAAAACCATATCTGTCCACCAACATAGCCATAGCAGGGGTCGGGGGGGAGGTTGTGTGTGTTTAAAGAAATAGCATATTTTACATGTTTCTTACAATTGCCTTTAGTCTACACCAGGGGTCATCAACCTTTTTGAAACTGAGAGCTACTTCACGGGTACTGAACCATACGAAGGGCTACCAGTTTGAAACGCCCTCTTAAATTTACCTAAACTTCATGTATAATAAACATGTTTTAAATGCTTTTTGGTAGATATGCTCATTTTCAAATCTATATAAATGCAAATGTGATTAAAGAAGAATAGCAACAAGATAAAATAAAATTTTAGACGCTGCTCACTGGTGAGTTGTGCTATTTTTAGAACAGGTCTGCGGGCCACTCATGTGGTCCTTGGGGGCGTCCTGGTGTTGGTGACCCCTGGTCTAGACACTATACCAGGAAACTGCTTTCCTTACAGATAATTGCATAAGGATCATTGTTTTTCTTGGTAACAAGTCTCAGCTAAATTAAGCACACACTCGTCTCAGAGGAATAGTTCTTAGCTGCTGATATTTTATCTAGTGATATTTAACTTCAATTTTTTTTCAGTTCTGAAAATAAGTCTATTTAAAACATGAAGCTCTTCACTGACGGCTGTGTAAAGATAGATTTCCCTTTGTGGTCCTAAAGGTGTCTTATTACATTGTTTTAAGTAGTTTCAGAAAAAAATTGTATATTTAATGCTCCTGAAACGATGGGCTTTTGGAGATTCATTGGACGGCGACAATATGGTAATTTTCCAATGGGAAAACAGGAGAAAAAAACTGAAAATCAGAATAATGTATCACAACTGGAATGTGTCAACATATTATCAAAACAGTGAGTGAATTGACCTGCTCACTTTCGATTCAGCAGGTAAATTCTCCTTATAACATACACATGTAGGAAGCGGCAATACCTTAGGCTCTAGGTCTTGGAAGGTGTAATATTTAAAACGCAGCCACAGTTTGTCGTTCTCCTGGATGCCTTGCTGCATCAGGCACCGGGAGGAGTCCAGCCACCTGTGAGATTTATGAGTTAATGAAAAGCCCAGGCAGAGAGGTTCTCTCTCACGCACACAATCAATCACACATGCTGAAGGAGGTTTGGATACGTAGGAAATCAGAATGACAGAAAGACAGATGGGCCGGTTGCTAGGCGACGTCACAGCCTGCATCACACCTGCTGTGGATGTGTGCTTTGTCCACCACACTGGCGGGACGGTACATTTTGGCGATGGTCTCGGGGGCCGGCGGTGGCTGGCTCACGGAGAGCATCTTATAGACAGCCTCCGTCTCTGGGGAGATGGCAAAGTGGACTGGCATGCCGTTGTGGAGGCTGGCTATGTTATCTGGTGGGTGGAATGCCATGTTACAGAGTGTTCTCTCTTTACTCGGCGGAGAACCTGTCCCTGCTTCGTCCCTCACCTACTGTCAGGGGAACTTCCGTGAGGTCGTACACTTGATCCTGTGGCTCCTTGTCTTTTTTCTTCTTCTTTTCCTCAACAGGGCGCAGGAGTGAAAGCTCCTCGGGGTGACGGATGTCTTTCGGGAATATGGAGGACACAAGATCCGTCAAGATGAAAATAAGGGACAAAACATACAGAAGGGGACGACTGAGAACTGGTGGGCATTACTAGTAATAGAAATCAACATGACAATAGATCAGACATAATCAAGACAGCCATACATAGGATTGCGGGGGGCAAATCTGTAGTTTATTTTATATTTTATGTGCAATTTTGTTTAATTATTGCCCAGAGTGGAGGGACTCAGTGGGTCTCTCTGTTGCTTCATTCCTCCAGAGATGAGGGTGTAGCTGCTGCTCTATGTTACCTGTTTATTTAGGTACACATGTATTACAATGGCATTTGTATATCCTAAGTCAAAAGCAAGCAGGACTGCTAACCAGAAAATCACTATATTTAATAATGTGTAATTTAGTCTAAAGACACAGTTATCCAAACTGACTACTCTATAGTGTGTGATTGTACCTGTGTGTGGTCTATAATGAAGTCAGGTACCTCATTCCAGACCGCCTGTGACCCTGTACCGGATACGCAGACAGAAGATGTCTATGGATGGAAGGTGCTCTTTGAGGTGTTCAGGGAATAACTTATTTTGTTTTGTTTTTTGGTCCTCTTTAGAAAATGTACTGATGTGAAACACTCGATGATGATGTTGCTTGTAAAAATGCCAAATAAACAAAAATAAATAAAAATAATTGATTGGTTATTTTTTGTAATATAGTGTGATATAGTGCAGACTGTGTAACGTGTTTGACATGAAGAGCCACATCCATGTACTTACTCAGGATTCTGCAGATGCCTATGATCGAGTGAAAGAGGGGCCCCGAGAAGGAGGCCCGGAGCCTCACCACGGCCCCGTTGGGCAGGCCCAGTCGCACGGGCTTGTGCTGGGGAATGAAGGTCAGCCGCGCGTCGGCGTGGATGCCGCACTTATCCAGGGTCCAGGCAGGCCGCAGGAGCCACTGCTGTTTCTGCTCCCACCAGAGGGCGTGGTCTGACCAGTCCTTCTTGATTTCTTTTGGAGAGTGGGGAGGGGGGGGGCATGAAGTAATGCATTAAAAATAAAACATGACTGGATCAGGTTCATGACACTATTGTTTGCTGTCTTTTGGGGACTCACGCGTCATCTCCACGATTTTGAGGATCACCCCACCGATGTGCAGGTCAGAAGTCACGCTGATGGAGAGGGGGGGAGCCTCTGGACCGAGCTCCTCCACCGTGACAGACAGGTCCCACACGGCCATTCTGCAAGTGTCACCAAGAAAGAAGTAGTGGATGGTTCATGTAGCCTGAGTCCCGCTGATGGTTTCATCCTGTGTTTGTCCTTTGCTTTAATGTAGTAGGATACGTACAAACAGATAAATCCACTATAACTTCACCTAATTCTAGTCTCTCTCTCTCTCTCTCTCTCTCTCTATATATATATATATATATATATATATATATATTTGACAATAACTGTATGACTAAGTTCTCTGTGTGCCATCAACAACAATTCATTTTCAGTTTTCCTTCATCCGCCAGTATTTTTGCAAACTGCACACACAGCAGCAGGCTATTACCTGAACACCATATACCACGTATAAAAAATTGGCTGTGCATCTTCACTCCTGCTCCTGAAATTACCTCCAGTGTTCAAGAACTACAAGGTATGTTGAGTTTGAATTAAAAATCATCTCACTAACATTATTATGGGTATTTTCATGCCAAATCGACCATAAATTGATCATTAAGCTTAACCCAGGAATTTTAACCAACACATTAATGGAGAAATAAACCATTTCCTTACCACGGATGATGCTTTAGTAGTAGGAATTGAGCAGTTTGATGTTGCTGTTTTGACACCGTATTAACCTAAAGCCATATTTTCAGGAATCCATGGCTACTTTTTCACATGACAGCACTGGTCACCAGCCCACAGCCACTTCCTGTTTCCAGCTACCACTATCAGAGTGACCCATGCTTCCCAATTGCAAGACAAGGCCCACAGTGCAGCTCAGGCACCCTGCCCCCCAGGCGCTCAGCCATGCGAACATTGTGTTTAGGGACTGAATGTAGCTGTTTTTGGTCTAACATGGTACCATTCATCTGGGAAAACATTTTACAGGCGCCATCACTTCATAATTATCTACAGACGATACGGTGCGAATGGTTCTGTCATACAACTCGTTTTAAGAAACAGCTATACAAATACTGAAAACACGGACGCAGTTTCTTAAAAAAACGGTTTGATAGCTTGCAAGATGATTCAACTAAAGAGAACGCGCGCCAAAAAAAAAACAGTAGTGAGCCTATACACGGGGACTATAAGAAAAGGCCACTCCTTGCTTCAGCTCTCATTTCCTATGGTGCGAAGTCAATCGTGTCTTTCCACTGCTAAATACCCCTGGTTACCCAAAAAATGCACTAATAACTACAGTAACTCTCCATTGGCCTTTAGCAAATTTTTTGCAAAAGAAATATCATCCAGGGGATGACTGGTTACTGCCCAGAATAGGCCATAAGGAGCAAGACGTCCTAAACCGTTAGGGCTTGTCTTCCACGGCTTTCTCACACATCTCTCATGCTCCATCTATCCGTGTCCAAAAGCACCGAAATCGGTCGCTTCAAATCTTGAAAAGTCTTACCTTTTTTGGTTTTTTGAACGAAGTTCTTGGTCTTAGAACCCCCCAGGAAGGTCCCCCGCCTGTTCTCTGCTGTCGTTGCGTTCTCCTTGTGAGCTTTCACCAATGTATCTCTCACTTCCCCTTGAACGCTCTCTCACTACATCTACTTGTGGTTTCTGTGTCAAGGCTGTGTTCCTCTGATATCAACTTCCGTACTGAACAGTTTTCAAGAGCTATATGTTTGTGTGTCACCAAGAGATGACTTTTTAGGGGCCTATGGGAGTGTCTTCCCTCTACAAGGCATATGTATCATCAGTGGAGTCATAGACTGATTACAGATGAATTTCCTGAGTTTGAGTAGCTTTCTTGGTAGCTTCTTTTGCTAGACAATAGCATTAACTCATAATTAAAGTATATTTAAATCCACTTACACTACACATCACCTCTTACTGAAGTCTTTATGTAAAGATAATTATTTGGGATTTATAAAAAATAAATAAATAATCACCAAGAACAAAAACAAGCAGTACCTTGTATTTCAGAACTTCCATATCTGCCTATTATACTGGGTAACACAGCATTTCCAGCAGTTACATTTACTTTATTGCTGACAAAAATACAATCATGCAATTCGTAGCAATACAACAGACCCTCCGATTGTTCAATGTGGTGCCTTGCCATTTCCCTTGTTTTTTTTTTTTTGCATTACACCCAAAGACCAACCTGAACACTCTGAATGAGTCTCGCTGAAGCAGTAATGAGCATTAAAGGCATGTGAAAGGCTAGCGGTTGCTTAGACAGACAATACAAAGAATGTCAAGTGATTCCAAATGGCAACAGGCAACCTGAGACCGCTGCTTATTTGGAATGTCACTGCATTCATTCTTTTCGCCCTACCAGCTTGTATTTTCATCTCACCAAGTCAATTCCATCAGCAAACCAGATTGCAGTGTCCAGTTGTCTTCCTTAATGTTGATTTTTATGACATGGCTGTGGACATAGACACACCCTATCTATACCTAGTGCTCTGGATAGACAACTAATGTAATAAAGTGATACAAGTGAATAGAAAGCGCTTATACTATTCCAGCTTTTCTAAGGTCTAGCAAAGCCTAATTTACAGTGAATCGGGGAAGATTGTTGGAAGTTTTTGATTTCCTTCAATCAGTATTTCTGACCAAAGTCGTTTCCCCTCCAGCACAACCGTCAGCTTCTTCACTTTGGGTTGGCTGAAGTTTAATAATGCAGTGTGAGACAAGCATGTGCTTGAAGGCCCTTTTCAATGGAAGCGGGTGACTTCTGGAATACAATCAGTCACAAATATTGCACTTACTATTCTAACATGTAGTAGATCATTAAGTTCCAGTAAGTGCTACAAATTGTTGGGTTCATAAAGACTTAATCCTGACACTGCAATTGAACCCAAAATCTTCATAGAAATATGTAGCACAGTCACCAATTGTCAGGTGTGAAATTATATGTTTCCTTAGAAAATAAAAACCAAATGCAAAATCACTCGATATTAATGAAAATTAAGAATGGGCATCCTTTTACTGATAAGCAAACCCCATTACAGCATCAATGTCAAAACCAAGTTAAACAAAATGTGGTTCAAGGCTCAAGTGCAAAAATACCACATCTTCATAGCCCATGCTTGACTGAAATCCCATTACTGCATTAGTATAAATGATAAAACAATATAGCTATACCTGGGAAAATCATATAGACTTTCAAATGTTCCAGAGAGGGAACCAATCATTAAATGCTAGGCTAACATGTCATAAATATTGCAGTGTGGCTTGGCAACAAGCACTACCTCTCCCAGTCTTACTGAAATACAGAAGTTCTGTGTAGTTGTGGTGCAAAATGTACAAGAATTCTAGTTAAAATGTAGGTAAAGTGCACCATCTAGTGGGTGAAAGCAACTGGAGTAGAGCAGAGCAGCTTGTGAAACGTTCCTCGATGTCATTTTTCGGGCCAACACAGCATCCAGGTAGAACATTGCCTTTTGAGGTCCGATTACATTTATATATATATATAAAAAAAACAAACAAAAAAAAAATTAAATAAAAATCACCACACATTCATACTGCAGCCAGATACTGGGCTTAGCTCAAGCATCTTTAAGATCATTTAGCCAAAGACAAAAGAACAACCATTTAGGATCAAACAGCAATATGCTTCTTTCATGAATGATCAATGCATGAAACTGCACAATTCAAGAAGGGGCACAAGAAAACGTTCAGAGAACTGATTTTTCTTTTTCAAATGGGGGGGGGGGAATCACAGATATAAAGTGGGATTATGATTCACTTTAACAAGTTACAATTATAGAGTACTTGCTGTAATCACGCAGCAACTCCAGATGAGTGCGTATAGTGAAGAAAAAAATCAAATTGACTGCTATAGTAAGCATAACTGTCTGGCTTAAAATGTCAAACCTACAAAATCAAAATTAACCCCTGCTCAATAACAGTTAAAGCATGCATTTCAAAATATTTAGAAATTCTGGGATATGAATCATTAAGTCTTGCAACTGGCTGCTGTTGCCTTAAAACACTGTTTTGGCTGAGAATAACTGGGTCGACTGGAGATTTTGATGTCTGATGGAGGTAAGAGATGAGAAGGGGGTTGCGTTGTTCTTCTGTAGCCTCAATGTCATCTCGTTCTGTGCTTGAACCATACTTGGCTTCCCTCCAATCACCGAATGGCTATCAGGCCTACATCGATGAGCTTCTGGATCTTCTGAGCAATGACTGGATTCTTCAGGTGGCTAGACGGGAAGAGGACCTCTTTAACATGGCTAGCTTCGCCTTGGGTGTATTTATATGGACGACTACATAGTATCCATACACAACACAGCATTCTCAAAAACGGGTTATACATATGTGCACTTACATCAGAGCATTTGTGTTACCGACTGCAAGTACGCAATAAATTTAATAGTTAACAACTGAGCTTTAGAAACAGCTCTGGTCAGGCCTATTACTGCAGATTTGATTGGCTTTGTCATTTAGTTAAAATAAAACTTAGGTTTAATGACTTTGTTACATTACATTCAATTCATGATGTAACCAAATTCATATGCATCTGGATGACTGACTAATAATTACCTACTGAACTAGATGTCTAAGTAAAATCAGTGAATCTAGTAATAAAATTAACATTGCAGAGTTGATTCAACTTCTGTCACTGCACTGCTATTAGGCAACAGAGCTTGGGTCTTTGTGGAATAATGAGGCAGAAAGCTCCTTCAAACCAGTTGTCAACAACTGCTAATAAAGCAGCCATGAAGGTAGAGGCCTCCTTACTCGCTAAGTGCCTGGGGGTCCTTCTGCATCTGCTCCAGGATGAGACGCATAGCCGGGTCGCTCATGATCTGCTGCACCTCCGGATCGGCCATGGCCCTGCGTTTCACATCCTCAGGGTCGTCGTTGCGCATCGCCTGGTTGACTAGGCAACGCTGCAGCCCCTCCGAGGCCTCCTGCAGGGTTTGCACACCCACAGGTCCCACATTACCTCAGATACCAAGCCAGCCAAGTCAAATCTGACTTCTGGACAATTCAGAAAACCACCTCACAAAATTTCATTTTCATATTAACAATTACCAACTCCAGATTGTTTGCCATATCTATATAGACACTAATATGTGGCTCTCCACATCCCACAGAAGTACGTAATGAGAAAGCTTCTCTTAAAAAGGTCACTGTTTAGAAAACAGACTGGTGTACCCACCCAGCACCTTTACAGCGTGTAGTTAGAGTACAGAATAGTCTTCCTGTTTGCACTACACTAACTAAAACCATGGATACCTTTAAACAGAGTTCAAGTTGTTAAAATCTTATCTGAGCTACACAGATGGCAATTTGAGATCCAGAAAGAAAAATCCAGACCAGGATTTTTACTTTCTGGACCTGAAATTGCCACCTCTGCTGAGCTATTAGTTGAGTTCTCCCCAGACGAACTTGATGGGCCGAATGGCCTCCTATCGTTTGCAAATTTCTTATGTTCTTAAACCTGCATTCCAGAATGAATAAGAAAGATGTTGCAGCAACATGAACACAACTCATCAAGTAAGTCAAATAACTCGATTGCAAAGAATTTAATGCAAATTCTTGGCTTCAATGCTTCGTTTAATCCACAGGACTATGCACCGCTCAGTGTTCACCGTTTTCCACAAGGAGGATCATTACTGTCGCACATTGTGCTTATGCCGCATTATGTGTAGCAGAGCGGCGGAGAAAAACAGTGTTGACACTCCTATAGGGACCCATTGTATAAAAAAAAAAATGCTGGAGAAATTTCCGGCAAACTTTCGGGTCATGGGGACAGTAAATAGTTCGAAACTGACATTCACGGCATAGAATCATGTTCATTTCCATTATTTACCAAGCACTTTAAGTGGTATGTTGATAAAATAACATTTTGTTAAAAAGCATTTAATACATTAGCTGTCATTAATATAATAATTTTACTTATATATGTGCTCAACATTTGCTGTTAATGTTTATCATAATTAATAGTTAGGAACGAAGGTAGTTTAACGGCTAGCTATCGAGGCTAACATTCCCGTTTCACTAAAGAGTTTGTCAATACAGATGCTGTGTAACGTTACATTTTAAGCTGTTCTGCTTATTAATGGCTTCATGACTAGTTAGCGGCATTGCTATCATGTTAATACACCTGATTAAAATATCAGTTTACAGCTCTCTTCTGGTCACATGGTTCAGTGTGAATTTACTACCAAATTTATGCCAAGATAGCTTAAAATATTTTGTGGCAATTTGACAAAAAAAAAAATTAAATTAAAAAAAAAAAAAAAACACACGTAACCCTATTGTCTGTATTTTTACGTGCGCTAAGTGTTTTGCTCACACTATTTTATCTCCATCGTGAATTACTTAGAAGTTATTTTATTCCAATGATACTCTGTTTGTCAATATTAACCTATATAAATATAAATATTTTTTGTTACTACTCCCAGTACCACTCTTCGTCCATAAAATGCAAGGTATGAATGGCACATTACATATAGTGTTGATTGGGCAAATATCGCAAAAACTAAGCTTGTTTTGTGGATGAAAATCGATTTTGATCACTGGATACTTTTGCGAGGTGGGTACTTTCCTAAACAAGTAAATAAACCGGAAGGCCTATTTCGCCCGGAAGCCTTTATGAAACATTATACGATATTATTTGTACGTTAATTCAATTGGAAAATGATTCAAAACTGTTTGAAAGTTTAATATTTCTATGTTAGTTAATTCCTTAATTTTAAAGTTTAGCATGCTCCATGCAAAAAATTGCAAATTAAAAAAAATGCACCAAAGGTTTAGTTTTTTTGACAGATACTGCATGCAGTTTAACCATTGAAAAAGTTTCTAAAAAAAGGAAACCAATGAGATGCCTGAGTGTCATTTTAAGAGACCTGTCCTTTTCCTCTTTTCAATAGTTACTATTGATCTTTAATAAGAATTTAATGAGTATTTCTTATCCGATTACCAGTGACTGATTTCCAGGACTCAATTGCAGGTGTCAGGGAGCTGCTGTCAATTTGCAGGAGACTCCCAGAAACTTCCGGAGAGATGGGATATCAGGCATTGGCTGTGCGTGTGAAACTGATGGCCTGGTGGAATATGATTACTGTATATGATGCGGACTTGAACAAACATCTATGCAAAAGTCCACGCTGTCGAACATGTGCGGAGCAAAATGGCAAATACAAGTGAAAGTGAAGTATATACTAAGGGGCCATAC
>JAODJX010000002.1:9134094-9152396 GCA_026776945.1 Isichthys henryi
CCCCCCCCCCCCCCCCCCCCCCCCCCCCCCCCCCCCCCCCCGCGCCCCCCCCCCCCCCCCCGAGAGGTCATGTTCCTGTTATTTACAAAACATTTTGCTCTTGACCTCCAGGATGCATTTGAGCAGGTGTTTGAGTGTGAAGCAGCAGAGATGAGAATTAGCACCTTCAAATCTAAGGATTTCTCAGAACCTCAGAATTCACTTTATTAGCCAGGCATAGCTATATATATATTAGGATTTTTTTAAGAGTAGTTTTAAGATTGTTCTGAAAATGCTTAAATGAATACCAAGGCATCGTCTCAATGAATGATGGTAATAATAAGGTCCTGAGATTGCCCAGTGCCTGTGGTTTTTGCTGGCACTAAGCAGCCTGCTGAAGTGGGAGTTCATTTGGAAGACAAGGCTTGGAGTTCATATGTTTTACATGTGTCCCTGTGCTCACCATAAAAGCGGTGTGAAAATGGTGATGAGTATGATGATATGTAGGATATACCTGGTGCTGTTTCCAAATGGAGAGCTGTAATGATTTAATAATTTGGATTTTAAATTAATTTTATTCATTGTCGTTTTTTTTCCCAAGGACAAGTTACTGAAAAACCCCTGTACCAGGTTAATGAGGCACTGAACTCCAAGGTCTCACTCTTCAGAGGTGACATCACCCGGCTGGAAGTTGACGCCATCGTTAACGCAGGTAAGAATACCACGTGGTCTGTGCTCCGCTGAGCTTGAGCAGAGATCGTTTGTGCCCACCTGGATTTGAGCTTCCAGCAGCAGACCTTTTGTTTTTTAGCGTTTTTATTAAGTGTGGGATTTGTCACATAACTTACAAAAAAAAAGTACCTTCTTTTCGGGTATGTGGTATGCCTTCTCATCGTCAGGAAGCTCGTTAGCATGCAAGGCCTTGTTAAAATGTATAAAAGTTAGCATGAACTGTGCAGTTTGTGACTAGAGAATTAATTACACTCAACATGTAGTTAAATTATATTTTTGTTTAGATGATTCTAAGTCGCAGTCCAGTGTACTCACTGAATTTATGGATCATTAGCACAATGTATCTGATTAATGGGAAAATATTATGTGAAATTCTGTAAAAGAATTAGTATGAAGACTTGAACAGATTTGACTAGTGTTTATCAAATGGAAAAGTAGCAAGTTTTTACAGAGCTTGTTTAATACGGAGCAATGTTTAATACGGAGCAGTGTTTAATACGTAGCAATGGTTAATATGGATCAGGGTTTTTATAAGGAGCACCGTTTAACGAGAAAATCTCCAATGCAGTTACCATTACCTCTCTGCAGTGTACCCACAACTCAAGAGGCATGTTGACTCAGTAGGTAGTGCTGATCCCATAAACAGCAGGGTTTCCTGGATAAATTCTGTACCTAGTGCAGTGTGTGTGCACATTCCTATTCATGCTCATGATTCAGAAGTTGCGTGGATCAGCTGAGCGTTAGATTCTCTATGGCCTGCAGTTTGTGTGGTTATGTGGCATGAGGTGAACTGCCATCTCATCCAAATTTTACCCTGTTGTGTTTTATATTTGATAGGCCCCAGAAATATAACTGAGTACTTGACAAAGACCTATTTTTTAAGCATTTTTCTGGTACATGGTACTTGATAAGTAGCAGATAATAGGATCAATGCAGTTTATAATTGAACAGTGTATCTAAACGTCAGAAGGGATGTATTAATAAAATAATATATCTTTTCCTGCTTTAGTGAAATTGTGTCAGGTGGGTATAGTATCTCTCATTATTCTTAATGTCGGTTCTTTGGCAACCTTCTAAACTGATCTGTATTTACTCACATTGATCACCAGGTGGCAGAATGAATCAAGTGTTTCACAGGGACTCACCGACTCCCACATTTTTCAATGCTAAGCACATACTTGGGTCGTAAATGTCAGTCCAGCACTATTACCAACTTGTTTGCATGCACTGTGGCAGACATAATGGACCCCAATCACCGCAAAAACACACAGTTATAACTGAGCATGTAGGGAAGATTATGCACAAAATCCTGACACCACAGATAGATTACACATCATTTGTTGCTGTGGGAATGGGGCAGGCTTGGAGACATCAGTCCCAGTTATGACATTCATGCACAATGAGGTATGCTGAGCTGATGGCTGTGCTGATTTCATTGCTTAGCTTTCAATGTGCCTTTTGTGATTCGCTTCCGATGCTTTGTGAGCCGGATGTGTACGTTTCACTCCACAAACCTTACAACAGAGAGCTCCTCTGAAAAAGTGATAATTTGCCTTTAGATTTGTAATTTCCCGTGTGTGGCTGATTTTTAAAATGAGCTGTTGTGTAGATATTTATTTATTTATTTATTTATTTTGCAATTTGTGGTTTGAGGGCCTGTGGATTGGAGGTTTATTACCTGTGTGAATATTTTGTGTTTGCTTGCTCCCCCGTCAGTGTCTTAAATCAGCCGATGGCAATTAGTTACCTGGGAGATATCATCAGGGGTGATGGGGGTGGGGGTCTCTGGGAAAACAAAAATAGTGAGATGATGGAGAGCACAGAATGAAAGAGTGATGAGAATCCAGCAGAGCCTGATGAAAGCAGGGTTGTCCAGACAGGTGCATGTTCCTGCAGAGCATTAATGAATTAATGAACACCTGTCACCAGTGCACATGTACATGTATGTACTGGACATAGTGGATGAAGCTGCTGTACGCAAAGTCACGCGTGTGTGTTAGGAGGATGTAAGCCCTTATTGCACTGTCGGGCTACAGTCTTGGGACGCTTGCTTAATTCAGTAAAAATATCGCAAATTTATTGGTTTTATAATGAGAAACAAGCAGTAGCTTTAAGTAAAACATTTATTTCATGTCATAATTTGAAACCAAAATTATAGTTCTAAAAGAACTGTTCTGAGTTAAAAGGTTCAGTAACACGCAGTCTTATTTGGTGTTTTTTAATTAGTACAGTAACGTCTTTGCAATAACATAAAACACCAACGGGTTTACTATCCCTTTGGGAGCCAGTGACTACAATTGTAATTAATAGCAAAATGGCAAAAAACCGAACTGAATGAGTCAGTCAAAAAAAATTATGACACTTAATAAAAAGAAAATGTCTGTGTGGAAGATTCATGAGGATTTGTTAAACGTTGCTTGTCAATGGACTTTTGTTATGAAACCAAATTTGCAGCATTGTTACAGAATTAAGGAAGTGTCCCAAGGCTTTCTGTGAGTAGCATGTGCAGCACCCACTGAATGAGTCTGAGAGTTGGACTCTGGTTGTCCTCACCATGTGCATGGTGTCAGATTTCACAACACTGACCTAAAACCCAGGCAAAGAAAGACTTAAGATTGGTCTGCTTTTCATCCCAGTCGTCTGTCATCAGTCAGGTGTGTTTTATTTATATATTTGGTTTTAATTTGCTCCAAATACCCCAGCGTATCATTTGCATTGGGGGAATGGCCCAAGGAGTCTCAGTATATCTATACTGTTGCGTTGAGCTCTATCCTGGTGTTTTCATGCAAATTAAAAAGGAGACAATCAGCATGGAAATTGTGTGTTCTTGGCCCCGAGCCATTCTCAGCGTGGAGCTGGGTTCTCATTGTGTCAAAGCACTGATGATAACATCACAGTCATTCTGTGGGGCTTCACCTGTACGAGTGGATGTTCCGTGCAGCTGATTGTGTCACGTGGAGTCTCTATACACATGTAAATATTTACTAAACACACAAAAAAACTGTTTTTTTCTTTGCCTGAATAGAATGAGTGCAGTAACAATACAGTGGAAACTGGAGTGTATTTTGTTAACCTTTATTTTTTAGAATACCTGGTCTGTGTTAAATAAAATGGTACATAATATAAACAATGATATTTTTGTAACTGTGTTGCAGTCATGAATTTGTTCTGCATAGTTGATGTTTCATAGATGAAAAGTAGACTGTGACAAATACTTTGTCTAGATGCAGGTCATAATAATGTCCTATATTGCACACAGTGCCCTAAATAAAAATATTCTGCTGCTTTAATACTTCCAGCATTATAGGAAAGTTAATTGATAGATTAGGATGAATTTAGATGTCATTTACAGCTATTCAGTCCCAATCTGCTGCGTCTGCTGGCTTTCATTTCTTTGTGATACAGTTTGGAAATCTGTGGGTAAATGAAATGCTAATGCTGCAGGTTTATATAGCTTTGGTGGTTAATTATGGGTGCCCAAGATGGACAGCACTTCATGCAGATTAAAAAAATGTGGTATGGAAGTCAATAAGCAAGTAGTTAAGAATGATCCTATGGTTCAGCTCGGGGGAGGGACCTTTTAATGCTCTACACATTACCACCCCAGTGACGGATTCTTCGTTCTCAGATCACTAACACATACCAGCATTGATGACAATAACTATATTACATATTACTTGGTGCCTTCCGATTAATTATCTTGAACTTTTTTTGGTATGTCCTTCACTGGGGCCAGTAAAATGAAATACAACCATGGAATGTTTGTAACAAACACGTGAGGCTGTGAAGTTCTTACACTGTTGTAGTTTATGTGGGTGATGTGATTGGGCTGTGGAATGAGAGGTCTGGTCATAATGGCACAGAAGGAGCCCTAACTGATCTGTATTCCTGGGAAGATTTAGAGCTCCCAGGTTCTGACCCCAGGGCACCTTAATCTTTTTCTTTATGCAAATAGGTTGAGGTTAGCTGGTCTCAAATCTAATCTGAGGTGATGCAATGTCATTCATCGATCTTTCCCTCTCAAAGTGAGAAAGATGGTTAAATCTGAAGTTGCTTTACTCTGGCACTTCTCACCATGACACATTTCAGAGTGAAAGCGAGTGTAACTTAGGTGTTTGTTGGCATTTTCCTGTCTGAATGACCTTTATGGAGATTATAACCATGTATAGAACATACGGTCAATTAATTTTGTTTATGTGTTTTAAGTATATGGACTAACATTAGTTCATTTGCTGATTTTTTTATACAATTCTCAAGGAAGAATTTTGCAATCATCGAGGAATATCTCTCTACTTTATGGCACCACGGGTTCATGAGAAACAGCACATGGGGGCTAATCGGGAGTGATGCGTGGATATCTGACGATAATGTATACTGACAACTTGCATATTTTCAAAACTTCTTGTAGTGTCAGCGGAAGGAACTTTTCAGAAAACTACGAGCTGTCTCTTCATTCACTGTGCATGCAGTGAGTTCCAATGTGTGCCATCGAGGGCTGTCTGCTGGTCAACAAAGTGTTTGTGACTTTTTAGAGGGCAAAATCTTCTTAAGGCATTAAACCTTTAATGCTTTAAATGTTAATTAATGCACACCAAACCCAGGATCCCTGTGCTTTGGATGACATTCAAAACCAATTTATTGTATTAACATTAGTTATGCCTAAGTGTTTAATAAAGCTTATGCTGAAATATAGCTGTCTAATGAACAGAGAATTACCAGCAATCATAAACTATAAACCAGTTTGTTATTTTCTGGTAATTACAGTAGTATTATTTCCACGGGACACCTCAGAAAGTGCCAACACATTTATTTTTGGCTCAGTATGTCAACATGCCGTTAAGTGGACACCACCGAAGCGTGTTTCATGTGTCGCTTGGCAACATGTGCCGGGTTCTGTGACGTTCTGCTGGGCATTTTGAAGAAACTCCAGTCAACACGGGAGAGGGAGACAGACAGGGAGAATGAAGCAGAGAGGGAGACAGAGAGGGAGAGGATGACACACAGATGGAGAATGAGACAGAGGGAGAATGAGACAGAGAGGGTGATGGAGAAAGAGAATGAAACAGAGAGGGAGATGGAGAGGGAGACTGAGCGGGAGAATGGGACAGAGAGGGAGAATAGGACAGAGACTGAGAGGGAGACTGAGGCAGAGAGAGAGAATGAGGCAGAGAGAGAGAATGAGGCAGAGAGGGAGAATGAGGCAGAGAGGGAGAAGGAGAATGAGACTGAGAGGGAGAAGGAGAATGAGACTGAGAGGGAGAAGGAGAATGAGACGGAGAGGGAGAATGTGACAGAATGAGACTGAGGGAGATGGAGAATGAGACAGAGAGAGAGAGAGAAGAGGGAGAAAGACAGAGAGAGGGAGGAGAGGTAGAAAGACAGAGAGGGGGAGATGTAGAGGAGAGAGAGATGGAGAAGGAAGAGAGGGAGAGATGCTGCGTGGCTCTGGAGGCGAGGAGAGGGGTGGGGAGCAGGAGTGGGGGAGGGTCTGTCACAGCTCAGTGCACAGCCAGATTGCTTGAAGAAGAGGCAGTGCTGGGATAAAAAATGCAAGGATGTGGGAGGGACGTGAGGTAAGGGGGGGAGGAAAGGGATAGACAGAACGAGTGGAAGGAGTAGTCATAGAGAAATGAGTGGAGGACAAGTTGTTTTGGATGAGTACTGCGGTGGGCCTTGTTGGCGGTATGTCGCTCTGAGCTCACTGGATGTGTGTACCCCAGCCTCACTGATCCACCCAGTGTTCCTGGTGCCCCTGTAAAATCACATATATTAACAGGCTGTCTTGGGTGACAGATGGGGTCTAAGGGTCAGTTGTAAGCCCTGGCCGGGCCCCAGTACATGTGCCTAACCCGTGTTCCTTTATATAGCTGCATAAAAAAAATAGGTGTGAGTATTTAAGGCTGCGCATGTCATTTTAGTAAAAGTTAGTAGCAGTCAAATGGCTGGAAACCGGTTAGAGTTCATAGCTGGTGGGAAATTAAGGTAGAACGATATGACATTGAAATATGTTCTGCAAATTTACACGTCTATTCGTGTCACATGTAATGGGAATAATTAGGACAGAATGGTCCTTCGGTTTCTGCGTGACTTATACAGCTCGGTGGAAATGAATTTAAGTATAAAACACATTTCAGTTACTGAAGGGAGAATCGCAAGGTATTTAAGTCACCCAAACCGAGAGGAGCGGCGAGAGGGGACCCGTGGACAGGTATGCTGGTAGAGGCTCTGCTGAGGAGACATGAAGCGGCGGCCGGGAGGCCAGAACCACGGGGCACGCAGGGGCCTGGGCACTCACTCCGACTGATCGATACGGAGTGCACTCAGAAGGGGAGGGGTGTTTGTATTTCTCACCAAGAATCGGATTTACAGTAACCGTTCTGCCCCGCCTCTTCCAACCACATTTTTACTGCACCTTGGCTCCTGCGTTTCCTCCATAAAACATAGTAACAAAAAGCCAGAAGCACTTAAGGGCTGTGCTTTGGGGGTGGGGGATTGAAAGACTCTTTTTACACTACTCAGCCACTCGGTGCTGCCTCGCCTGGGTGGGAGAGGGTGGGGGTCATCATCTCTGATTGGCTGGCCAGTAAATTACAGAGCGAGTCGTCCTTTGAGACAGACCAGCTTGTCTGTAAGCGTGTGCAGGCCTCCTGCTTCTCAGGTGTAAGACCTGGGCAAGGCAGGTGGCTGGGGCCGCGATAACATGATGATCACCGGTTGGTTGAACAGGCGGCATGTTGGGCTGGGTGGAATTAAGGCTTCTTTCCAGATGTTAGGGTTCTGTCTGTGGAAAACCTCATTGGGGTTCTCTACCAATCAGTACAAATTCATCAAAAATGTATGAATCGCCCCATGATGCTTAGGCTATCCTGGTGTTACCCTTTCTGTAAAAAATGTATTTTTTCTGTTGGTAGCTGTTTTTATTAAGTTATTGTCAAATAAAGTAAATAAAAACAGGACTTTCAATGACATTTCTCTGTTAGTCTCCCACTCAGTAAAGGTTTTTGATGGGTTGTGAAGGAATGTGGAGGAAATGGGTTTTTTAAACATAAAAATGAATGGTTTTAAGGTCAAGAAAAAGTTTTGCTGTTATATCTTTAATCTGAATCACCTCAAAATATCCATCTGTGTATTACAAAAGTGTAAAACTGGAGCACCTGTGAGTCTCAGTAGATAGGTGTTCCTCCTTAGCCACCGAAGAAAATATGTGCAGTAGCTGCAGGGCGAGAGCAGTGGTTTACCTGCTGCGCTGCACTCGCATTTCAGCATGTGTGCGTCCTGCTGTCTTCACAGCCTTCAGCGGGACACCTGCAGCATTCAACATTGTTTCCTCACCCAGGACCTGATCTCCTAAGTGTCCCTCTGCTCACAAGATTGGGGTGGGTTGTTGGGTCCGCAGGGCTAAGTCTGTGTCAGAAATAATCCATGCAGCGTGACCTGCGCATATTACTGCCTGTGAATTTTTTATCAGACAGGGCTTACTGATGTATAATTTACACACATTTCCGTAACAGTCAAATTCTCCTGCAGCGTCAGGTGAGGTGATAGGCTCTTTCCCAATGTGGGCACGATACTATTTAAATGCCTCTCCAAGTCCCAGCAATCTGTCAGTTTGAATAGTGGCGTCTGGCGCTCTGGCGCGCTTGGTGTGTGTGCTATGGGGGGGGGGGTCCTGCTTTGTACAGCCAGACGTGAATCATGACTCTGCAGAGTTCCAATCCCGTGCGGCAGCGGCTGCGACAGATCCGCGAAAGAACCAAAAAAAAAAAAAGGAAAAGTGCATTTTGTGCCGCACGCTCTGCGAAAACGCGTGGAGCTAATGAGATCTGAAGGCTGGTGGAGCCGCAGGCCAGCGCAGAGCCGCGTGCCTGCTGACACGCAGATGTTCACACTCCCCACGTCCGTGCTCGCAGTCGGCGGACCTTGGCATACCCGTGAAGGTGTCCCTAAACCTAAGGCACGCTTCCAGGAGAGCCGACCTGCGTGGGGAGCCTTGTGAAGCGAGACCTTGGGAGGAGGCTGTACCAGTACCGCGTGTTGCTCTGGATTTTCCGCGGTGGCGGTACCGTCAGGTCAGTGACTGAGTGGAGAGTGCAGAGATCACCCAAGGCTGCAGAGACACATGGAGATGTTTGGGTGGCGGATGTCTGTGGCAGTGGCTTCCATCACTGTCTGTCTGTTTCTCTGCTGTAAAAGGGGCAAAAATAAGATCCATGACAAGTGATGCATCTATAAATGTATCGCTGTAATTTGGCATGAATGACAATTAGTTTCCCCTACTTGAGAACCCCGCAGGACCCCCAGCACCACGACACAAATCTCTGTTGCAGCCTTTTTCTTTCCTTTTTTTTTAACAGGATAGTAGCTCGTATTGAGGAAGCTGGATCGTTAGCCCTCAATGAGGCTAATTAGCTTAATTGCCTCAGTGTGGTAATGCACAAGGATTCTCGCTGTTGATCAGATGGCGCCCTCATGCAGAGACCGCTCAGAGAGGTTTAACTTCAGTCAGCCGTTATAGTGTAAGGGGTCAATATCATGACCCGGCGCTGCTACAGTCTGTCAGCTGATGTGGCATAAGTTCCCCGCATTAACCCTCTCATGTCCTGACTGTAGCTATATGCACGCATAGATGACGCATAACAGGTTGGAGTAGAGTCATAACACATGGCATTATTGCCTCATGCTTCCCGGCTTTATCTGTGCGTGCTGAGCTTGCATGTTTTGCCCCATATTCAACACACAGTTGGGAAATGCCCTTAGTATGTGTGTGTGTACCTACCATAACACCATATGCTTCTCGGAATAGTGTTTGAATCCCCACCGGTCTGACTGAATGGATGTTCTTGAGTATTTATATCTATGTAGGATAACAGTAAGTCCACTCAGAGCTTGTGCTTTGATTAGTTTTACAGTATGTAGGGGTGGAGGGGCAGGAGCACCCATATGATGAACACACTGCCGTGTAAAGGTGCAAATCTGTAAGTGGAAGTGCTGATAAAGGAATGTGTATTAGAAGGATTATGGTAAGGTAATGAAGATGATAATAATCATGCATTAATTATGAATACCGGGTCGTTTGCATATAAAAATGTGTGCCTGATGGTCCAGCCATTCTGCATTTTCTGGTATTAACCTTAGCCTCTGGAGCAGTCTGATTTCATGCCTATGCAGGCTAATACGTAATGGAGCACTGTCTTTCAGGCCAGTGACAGTGATGCAGTCGCCATTCAGGCGGGAAACGTCACAGACGACATCAACCTGCCAATTTCCATATCAGATGCCCCTGATTCTCCTGTATTTGCCTGAAACTGGGAGAGTGGAAGCTCTGTTTAATTGAGTGAAATGCAGGTGCTCAAGCAAACTTGACAGGGACAGCCCAATTATTTTCTCCTGTCTGTGTGTGTGTGTGTAAATCAGTATGTGGAGCTGTACTGAATTACTTACTGAATTGCATAAGCAAAGCACTTTATTTTGCTGGATTGAGACTCTGTGTATGCACTGCATTGTTATAGGACAAGAGATTCAGCTTTATTTATTAAATAAATAATGAAATAAATAATGAAAGTCATGCTTTCATTAACATAAAATCAAATTGTATCACGGGAATGCAGAGAGATGTATATTTAAATCAGTGCAGTTTAATAGGATGTGAATATGTCAGCCATTGGTGTGAAGATCATAAGGAATCGACCCCTGTGTGTCGGTGTGTGATTATAGGACATTCTGATTTTGCAGAGCCCCTGGGTAAACAACAACAGTCTTTATTGTATGACATCACCACATTGGTTCGTTTTTTTCCCTTTTTTTTAATTATTTTCTTCTTTACCTCATTTTCAAACTCAAGGCTTCCGGCCATCAGCCTGGGGGCTGTGTGTGGCCCAGCAGGCTAAGCCTGTGATCACAAGATTACTGGTTCAAGCCTGGTTATTGTTGTTATTATTATTGATGATATTAATAATAATAATAATAATATAATCATCATCATCAGAAAAAAGACACTCCCTAATCCTTACCCTTTGCAGGTAAACGTTACAGTGTGTTGCATCTGTGACATGTCCCTTAACAAAAGGCAGACACAATAAAACAGGTACTTCACAAATCTGTTCACCTTGTCGCTTAACAGAAAACACTGAGTTTAATTAATGTGGTGATGTCATACAATGAAACGTAAGCACCTCCCTTATTGGCCCAGGGACACATCGAACATGGCAAAATCAGGACATGCATGACCGCAGTCCTGCAGAGAATTTCTGAGTGTTAAGGAGAGGCTGGTGTGGCCGTCGCAATATCTTGGAATGTGATCTCTTCAGCACAATGGTAGAGATGCATTACCCCCCCCCTCCCCCCCCAAACGTACACTTAACCACTAGTAATATCCTTATTATCTCTTCCACAGGGTCACATACATGTTTGCATGCGTAGACACTCACCAGATGATCCTCTCTAATTAATGCTACATCAACAGATTAGCACAGAGCAAGATGCATGCGGGCACACGTGCATACGCACTTACACCATATGCACAACAAACCTTGTACAGATCCAAGCTCATACACAAACAGTGATGCACACTGATGAATATGGACAGTGTTTTTGCTCCATAATTGTCAGCTTGTCAAACAGGTTTATTTTTACAGCAGAATAAATTTACAAATCAAATGTCTTACTGAACTTGTGAAAATTCTCTCCTAGCCTTCAGAAAATGTGCCTCCCCATTGCACCTTCATCTCACTCCTAATAAACACAAATCACACGCAGTTCAGCACAACTCCCCTTTAATTGAATAGAAAAACGAAAAAAAATTGGATAAAACAGCCTATAGACAAAATATTCCCTTTTTCAATTTACATCAGAGTCCGTTACAGAAAAAGATGTTTGGAAAGCAGCAACCTACAAAAACCTGTGAAAATACCAGGGAAGGAAGAAGACTCCAAAGAGGCAACTGAAAGCCGTGTCACCATCGTCCTTATTCGTCTTACTTTCCCTTTTTCCCTTTTCCTCCCCCCCCCCAGCACACTGGAGAGGACAGGCAGGTGAAGGAACCATGCGGCATGTTCTGGAAGTTTCCCAGCTGTGACCGCTTCCTGTTTGTTCAGCAGTATTGCCCGCAGTGTCTCTAGGCTATCAGTCCACCCGTGAGAAAAGGTGTGCTAACACACCCACACCCACACCCACAAACACACCGTCGGTCGCTTCTTAACCTTGCGGCTACCTGCCACCTCCCCTTAGCTGTAATTAGTTGGCGACGTCTTAACTGGCAGAATGGGACGCCATTAAAACGAAACGGCAACCATCTGGTGTTCGCCTTGCATTTATCTCTTTCAGCTTTATAGGTTTTTGTTGTGGAGGCAAATTGAAAAGCATAAACCACCATTAGCATTTGCAGGAGTACGTATGGGGGGGGGTGGTCTTCGGCATTTCACTTGCACACCTAGTAGCTTCTGGGGGGTCTGAGATGTCTGTATAGATGGGCCACAGGTGGACAGACACATGGACATGCAGGAAGGTATAGCCAAAAATAAACAGTATGTCACGCCACAACTGGCAGTGTATTTTAAGGGTTTATAGTGACTATTGGGCAACACAGAAACAGTGAAGGGGCATGAAACAAAGGTAGGGGATTCAAACTAGCAGTATGGTCTGGAGATATCTGACCGCGGGGAGGGGGAATTCCGGCCCAAAACGGAAACACCCTTTCGTTCTTGAAACATTCTTATTAAAGCAAACCCCTGCTTTGGATAAAGGTGACACGGATTTCGGCTTTGACTTCTAAGGATTACATTTTAGAGGGAGATCCCTAATTTAGATGGATTACCGTAATAACCATGCACACGCTCACCTGTGCACCGCACTGGGGGAAAGTTTTACCTACTTTTAAGTCTACGCTACACGTCATCGCAACCAGTGCAGTTCAGCTTGGCGCTAATGACATTTTAAAAGGGGGATGTTTGTCCCCTGGCCTAGAATGTGTAACGTTAAACATGCAGTGCAATGACCCTGCACTAGGTAAATTGAAAGGGAGCATGGATGGATGGATTCACATACTGGTGTGTCAGCTTTCAGTAAAAAACATGTATTCTTTATACGTGTCTAGTGTTTAATTCAACTGTAAAATCCGAAGCCAGCTTTTCACAAGAGTACAGTAATAGTCTTCCATAACAGGCAATTGGAGCACTCTTCAGCTAAATAGAACGATTGGGCAAAAGTACATAGACAGCCAAGGTCCTGCCGTTTGATGATCCTTATTGTTAGGCTCCTCTTACCCAGTCTATCCCTTTGTTTTTTCTGGCCCTTTTGTCATTCTCCCTATCTGAGGCTTTTAAGTGCTGCACCAGTTAAATAGAAAGTGGGCTGTTTTAAGCCTTCAAACTCAATGGCGGCAAAAAAGAAAGCTTAGGAGAGAGAACCACCTGCTAGTCTCACCACTCGCCCAGTGAGAAGGTCCACAGTGTTGCGGTAATGAGTATCCCTGAATTCCATGGAGCCCCCCCCACCCCCCACCCCCCGGCTCTGACTAGCACTCTATCCAGCCATTAAAGTCTGACAGTGTATGACCGTCCAGGCCGCCCAGTGTCCCCTATCTGCAGCCACTTTTTACAAATTTTTTGGAAGCATCCTTTATCAGTTTATCTGTACTCTTAGAGGCGGGTCATGAATTTGTATTTGACCTCGCCTGCCGTCTCTTCGGTGTGTGGGGTGCTTCATTCGCACGACACGGGAGCAGGGAATTTTTGCGATTGTCACTGTTGATTTTGTTCTGACACCATCTGAACCGGCACTCTGCAGAAAGCGGGCCGCAAAAGCGGGCCGCTAGGCTTGGCACATACTGGTCAAGTATTATTACAGCAATTAGGTTTTGGAAAAAAAATGCTTCCTTTTAAAGACTTGATTTTTACATTTTGAAATGTCAGAACTGAGGAATTGCAGCGACATTTCTGTCTTTTTTTGTGTCGGGATGCTTGACGAACAGGCCTCATTTTTGGGAAGTGTGAAAACATCACCCTCCCCAACACTTTCCTTCTTTAAAAATAAATTAATTTAACAGAAATCCATTGCGATTCAGGTCTCCCTGCACTGTCACATTGTCATCAGCACTGTCAGCTCCTCCCATGGACTAAGCCTACGACAGAAATGGAAGAAGTAGAGGGGAAGCTTACGGGAAAGCAGTGACTAACCCTACACACATCTCTGTACACACCCAGCCCCTTTATATCCCACTTTTCCATTCCAATCAGTGTTGACCCACTTTGCCCTATTTCAGTTCATTTTAAAAAGAAATACAGCACAAACAAAAAATAACAAGAGGTATATTTAAGTACCAGTGCTCTAAAAGTTATATCATTTGCTGAAACTTTTACTTTCTCTTTGATAAACTTTTTTTTTCTTTTTTAATCATAAAATTCTGGGTTTCAAAATAGCATTTCGAAGGCTCGGTTTGTTAAAGTAAAGGTCGGTTGGAATGGAACTCATGAGGCACAAGGGAGCGCTTTGGAGAGAGGGCCGAGGGCCTGCAGGGGGCGCCATCACGTGTAGGAGTAGTCTATGTCGGGGATGCCCCCTTCCCTGTAACCCCGGTTGGTGCCGTAGCCAGCATTCGCCACGTCCTGGTGGCTGCTCTTGTAAAGGCTGGTGCCATTTGAAGGGAAGATGGTGTGGATTATGTAGTCCTCCCGGGGCTTAGGCCGCAGCGGTTGCTGGGCATCCATGGGCATCATCTGGAAGCCCGGCCCCCGGATCTCCAGGATGGATGTGTCTTTCTTAGTGCCCGACTCGACATAGTCGTCATAGTGCTTGCCAGCACGCGAGGCACCACCGCGGCTGTAGGCGGCCTGCTCGCGAGTGGAGAGGTAGCCGGCCCGGTGTCCATACCAACAGAATATGCCAAAGATGAGGGCCAGTGACACCAGAGCGGTGGCCCCCCCGATGATCCCTGCCAAAGGGAGAGCAGCCAGCCGTTCAGAGCCGCGCTCTCCTTCAGGGTCGGAGCCGGGCTCCGCAATGTCCGAGGTCTCTGTCTTGGCGCATACTGGGGTCTCGTCGGAGTCTGTGTTTGCTGCAATGGTGCCCTTGCCAGAGCTCACAGCCAATGGCACCATGCAGATGATGTAGGTGGACTGGGGCTGCAGGGCGCTAAGCAAGTACTCGCGCCGGTCGCCTGGCACCAGCGTCTCCGTTATAGAGCCCGCGGCCGGGCTGTTGCCCAGGCGCAGCCAGCTGAGCCGGAAGGAGGGGGCGGGGTGCGTGGCCAGCCAGGTGATGTGGATGGTGTCGGGCGTCAGTGGCTTCACTTTGAGTAGCAGAGTCTTGCCAGCACCATTGCCGCCCATGGGGTAGTCTAGGCGGGAGTCCGGGAGCCGTAGCCCTGGGCGCTTGGAGCGCAGCGTGAAGAGAGAGCCCTGGGGTAGGGGCATGGTAGTGGAGGATGGCGTGACGGGTGGGCTTCCGACTCTCCCCCCACCCCCAGCTCCCCCTGAGCCTCCGAGGCCTCCACCCACAGCCTCGCAGTCCTCCATGTGGACACTGAGGTCCCTGAGGGCCATGCCCCGCACCCTGTCGGGGCCCTGGCAAGTGAGGCCCCGCACTGTGATGGAGGAGCCCCGGGCGTGCAGCCAGTCGTGCAGCCAGCGCAGGTTGCAGCCGCAGTGCCACGGGTTGCCGCGTGCCAGCAGCTGCGTCAGGCCATCCAGGTCCCGGAAGAGGCCCCGCGGCAGAGTGGTCAGGTTGTTGCCTGACAGATCAAGCCGCTGTAGCCGGCGCATGCCATCCAGGGAGCCCCTAGGCATGTGGGTGAGAGCATTGTCTTGCAGGTAGAGGCGCTGCAGATGCGTGCTGGGCAGGTTCAGCGGTGGTGTCTGCAGGGAGTTGCGCACCAGTGAGAGCTCGGTCAGGTTGGAGAGGCGTGAGAAGGTATCATCGGCGATCCGCTGGTTGGCTAGCAAGTTGCCATCCAGCACGAGGCGGCGTAGCGAGGAGAGCCCCCGGAAAGCGTGCGTTGGGATGGTGGAGATCCGGTTGTCGTCCAGCCTGAGCTCCTCCAGAGAGGATGGCAGGCCGGAGGGGATGCTGGACAGGTGGTTACGTGACAGGAAGAGCAGGCGGAGTCGCGGGTTGTCGGCGAAGGCCTGCTCCTCAATGCTGACCGTTGATATGGAGTTGTCGTCCAGGTGAAGCTTCTCCAGCAGCGGCAGCCGCGCCAGTGCCGAGCGCGGCAGCGTGCGGATGTTGTTGTCCTGCAGGTGCAGCTCACGCAGCGATGGCGGCAGGTGCATGGGGAAGTCGTCCAGTTCATTGTCGTACAGGTAGACAACACGCACAGCCACACGGTGCTCCAGCGAGGTGGGCAGGCCGCTGTTGTCGATGCGGTTGTTCTGGAGGTAGAGCACAGCTGCTGAGAAGGGCAGCGGCGGGATGATGCTCAGGCCACGGTCGTTGCAATAGATGAAGCCCTCGTCGCAACGGCACACAGCGGGACACGCCACATCCGCCTCGCGCTCTGCCTCCTGCGCCGCCTCCGCTGCTGCCGCTGCCAGCTCCAGCACTTCAGCCAGCAGCGTCAGGCAGAGCAGCAGTAAGAAGAGCCAGTCGCGGAGCTCCGCCACGCCGTCGGGGGCCATGCCGCCCGCCTGCCCGCTTGCTCCCTCCCTGTGCTTCTCCTCTAAGGCCTACCCCCACGCTCCTTCTAAAGAAGAAAAGGAGGCGTGATGCTGAGTGAGAGCGGTTTCTCTGCAATGCTATCCTCCGATCTCCTCCTCGTCTTCCTGACAGCCTGCAGGTCAAAGAAGAGGGTGAGTCAGAATGAGAGCAGGCAGCGGTGCAGAGACACGAGGAGCCCAGCCATTACTGACGGCCCACTGTTTAATGGCTTCCTCTTTAAGCTTCCGGACGATGCCTCCATCACCCCAGTACAGATCCATGATACCGTGCGTCTCTAATGGACCCTCCCAAGCCCGGGCAGCCCGTGTCATGCCGAGAGTGTGGGCAAATTAGTCAGATGCAGGCCTTCCTCTTAGCTTGAGACGGTGGGGTGGGGTGGTGGAGGTGGTGGTGGTGGGGGGTTGTTAGCAGAAGTACCAATATTTCAGCATGTAGCAGGAATTTGCCTCCATGTTACACAGTAACACAGAATCCCTAAGGGACTGGCGGCACCTGCTGCAGACAGCTTTACTTGCAACGTGTACAGAAGGCAGGACAGTACAATGAACGTATGAGATGTACAATGAGACTGTAACAGGTGGCTGACGGAGATGGAAAGTGACGCAGTGATATAGTGCTTAGCTGGGTAAAAAAATTAAAATGGGAGGGAATATGGAAATGTCATTGTGGGGATTTAGCAGGTGCTGGGACAAACACTACACGCTATCAATCAGCCTCACGTCCGACACCAGGAGCTTAGAAATATATATTCTGCGAAGTAAAGGCAGAGCACCTCATGTTCCCCCCTCTGAACCTGCTAAGCTTCCGTGTGCCAGGAAATACCGCGTGTTTCCTCAGAATGACATTCCCAGCTTTAAGGCTGTTTTCGGAGGTGACGGCATACGTTTGCCACTCGTTTTGGGTGGCTAGTCCTCCCACTGGCTCAGATTTTCTTATTTAAATCGAATGCACAAGACATTTTAATCCGCTGCTTTGCATAGCCAGGGTGTGACTACATCCTGCGCCATTCAGTTTAGCCAGAAACGTGACATTTTGGTCAAGTGCGCAATGCCTGTAACAATCTATTCCAGTTTGTGTTAATACAGGTATTATCCAGTTTATCTTAGATTTGAGCTCTCAGTATGCATTCCAGAAAAGTTCACTCCATTTCTTCCTAAGAACTTGAAATGAAATGCTGAAGATCTCTGGACTCTTTTTCGTCGCTGTTTTTCACTGACTTGTACCCAGCGTTTTACTGGTTACTTGCCATGGTGATGTTTGTGCATTGTGCCCCCCTGTGGATGACTCTGTTAGCTGGAGAAGGGCTCACCTGCAGCCAAGGGACCCTGTTCTCCCCGGGCTGCAGAGACGGACGACCTCGGCCGGGTATGCAAAGCAGCTCATTAACCAGAGTCGCCTAACATGCAAAATTAACAGGAGGTGCTGGTGCTGGGGTGGGGCATTTATTTATTTACATTCAGCAGCTTTAGACACTGCCTGGGCTATTTCCAGTTTGCGACAAAGCAAACGCTGTAATCCATCTTTGGAAACAGTGGTTTGGTCTGGAGTGTCAGGAAGGCTAAAAAAACAGTAGTGGCAGCAGATGAAGACGACATTGCTGTACTGCACAGCAGAATTTACATGCACGACACCAACAGTGAGGGGCAATGGGAGCAGTAAAGTGAGGAGAGGGAGGGGGAGATGCAGAAGTAAGGGGGGGGGACTGGGAAAGAGAGGAGTAAGGGGGGGAGAAGTAAGGACGGAGGGGAAAAAGCAGGAGTATGAGTAAGGAGAGACGGCAGAGAGATATGAGAGAGGGAGGGTGAAAAGCAGGAGTAAGAAAGGGAGGGGGAAAACAGGAGTATGAGTAGGGAGAGATGGGGAGCAGGAATAAGGAGAAGATCCGACGAGCGTCGGGTGGGGGAAGAGAGGAGCTCTCGGTGCTCGCCGTAGAATTAGGA
>JAODJX010000002.1:9163394-9175873 GCA_026776945.1 Isichthys henryi
AACTCTGAGCTATTAGTTTAGTTCTCCCCAAGTGAGCTTGATGGGCCGAATGGCCTCCTCTCGTTTGTATTGTTCTTATGTTCTTATGTTTTTTCCCCTGCTTTACTCTCCTGTTGTCATCTCTCTCTCCCTCCCTCCCTCCCTCTCTCTCCTTTTCTCCTTCTTCTTTCTCCTCTTTTCCTTTTTCTACCCTTCTCCCTCTGCTCTTTATTTGATAACACCCTGTGGCATTGGGTCCCCCACTCCTCCCTCCCTCCGTCACAGTAAATGATGCGCTAACTGGAAATAAACAGCCAATTTTGTTGCTGGATCCTTCGCTGCTCCTCCACACCGGCCGCCCCTCACAGGTACAGCATGAGGCATGAGGTCATCTCCTTGGCCGATGCCGCCTCACTGTCTTGTTAGAATAACTCGCAGACTTTTGGATTACACACGCTGCTTAAACATTTTTCATTTTTTGGCAACTCCATTTGAAGACAAGAGTGGCTTCAGATGATTTTCAGGACAGAGCTGAGGGGGCATCTAAAGAGGAAAAATGAAGGCTGCCACCACTGCCTTTCTATTACCTGCACAAAAATGTATTTTCTTAAATTACATGAATAATTATGGCTCATCCAGAAAAAAATAAGGAAATATATTACGCTAATTTCTATTAACCTAAAACAAATCAGACACTTATGACCTCTTAATCTAGGTTTATTTACCCAATACGCTGCACCGTTTTATTAATATGCATACAGCACAATGGTCAGGACTTCAAAAACAAGGCTTCAAAACAGCTGTATTCTGTGGGTTCTGTTGCTAAGCAGCCTAACTCCTCCATATCTGAGGCACTCGGTGTCACGTCACATGTTGTTTTTTTGCAAAGCTTACGTCACACAGAGGTTAGTTCAAAGCAATTAGTTCATTGTCCAGTTTTAAAACTCTGTGATACCTGAGTGGTGAAAATACCATTGGAATACAACTACCACAGACACACTGAAACCCTAATGTGTTCGCATTACTTCAGGCCACAAAACAGTGCGCAAAAACATTACCTGTGATTTTGTGTCTTTAATTAAAAGACAAAGTCAATAAATAATATTGAGCAAAACGTTTCCATGCGTCTGTGAAAGCCAAGTGACAGCTTACTTTGGAGAGCTTTTACTTACCAGATACCTGTTAGTCCACTAACTTTCACAGAGCCACCCAGCCCTATGGAGCCAAACAGGCCAAAACAAATCCTGGGAAGTATTTCAGTTACATTTGCCCCCCATACAGTACGTGCATTTTGAAAAGCTGTGTTCCGCATTCTGTGATCGACATCACTCAGAGTGTATGAAAATGGTGATTTTCATAGAAGATGCTGACTAGTAAACAAGTACTGGGATATTTGAGGACAGGGTTGTGCCTGTATCAAGCAAATATGTAACTGAAATACCTTAAAAGGCATAAATCCATCCAATCCCAGCTGCTAATTGAAAATGTTTACTTGTATAAGCTCTTATTACCCATCATATTGTCAAAAAATATTACAATGCATATTGCACAGTATTTTATCAGTGCTTGCCCATGGCAAGATGCAGGAAGAGCTTGGGGCTGAGATTCCTATACCTTACCCTTCGAAACTGTCACTGTTGATGCTGGCTGCTCTATAGTCTAAATCAGTGTTTCCCAATGTGGTGCTCGAGGACTCGCAGACATTCCACAGTTTTGCTCGGGAACTGGGAACGAGCAAAAATGTGGAGTGTCTGGCAGGGAACTGGGAAGGAGCAAAAATGTGGAGTGTCTGGCAGGGAACTGAGAAGGAGCAAAAATGTGGAGTGTCTGGCTGGGAGCTGGGAGGGAGCAAAAATGTGGACTGTCTGTGAGTCCCCAGGACCGGATAGGGAAACACTGCCTCTTCCTTTTCAGCACAGTAACAAACGGGCAGCAGCACTGGTTAGTAATTGAGGTCCCCCCTGTGCTACCATTTCTCCTGTACCCTAAATGACAGCATCATTTCACCCTGGGGTACATTAATGTCATTCCCCTGACAATGAAATAGCACAGGAATGGGATCCTCTGTCCCTCTCTGTATGTCTTAGCTGTTTTTCCTCTTCCTGTATGGCAGCCCCTCCCCCACCTCACCTGACAGCCTGTCTCTCTGCCTTCCACTCCCACCTATTCTTCCATCTGAGAGTCTGCCATGTGTGACCGAGGAGAGTGAGCCCTTCTTGCTCCCCTCTCTCCCTGCCTCTCTCCGCTATCCCCCTTAAACCTCATTTACCGTCACCGCAGCCGCGAACGTTCACCACCCAGGTTCCCTCTCGTCTGTCCAGAGACCGCCCGCCAACGCTTTGGCAATAAACCCACCGCCGATACTCCACTTCAATCTTCTCCTCTGAAATTATTTTCCGGATTTGAATAGGCCAGCGCCACGGTGCACAGATTTCCCTCCGCCGTTCCCGGAGTGGCGCTTGCCGTGTCGGGGAGGCCGTGATGCAAATCCGACCTCCATGTGGAATGCGAATGAGATAGAGCCACCCAAACGGACAGCATCCATGTGTGGCGCGTCACCTAGACTCGGTACTGTGAGTTGATAAGGGGAGATGGGTGTTTACGGCATTGCATTCAAATGCATGTAACAGTCCTCGATTTGACACCGCGATGGGCCTCGAACAATGAAAAGTAGTACTAGCTGTGGAGAGACAAGGCCACTCTCTGTACATTAGGCGAGATGGAAACAGAGTGCCCTCAGACCCTAATGTTGTGCAGTTCAGACACGCAAGAGACGCTCAGGCTGAGTCGGTGCTGCTTCTGCCTCGGGGACAGAGCTCCCACGACGTGCGGGGCCCAGCCGGACGCATCACACATCACATGCGGCAGGGAGCTCGCGCTCCGGCCCCGCCGTCTCCCTCAAGGGAGAGAAACCCGCTGCCAGACCACCTTGTGATCACGAAGGTCAGCACAGGCCGTCCCTCCTTCCTTTCCCCTCGCTTTGTCTTTCCTTATTTCCGCCGGTGCCGTGAGCCCCTCTCTCCCGCGAGCGGAACGCGGACGCGGCACGGGAGCCAGTCAGCAGAAAAGCTGGCCGAGCCACCCCAAGCGCTCTTTGTTTTGCTCTGTTCCTGCTGGAGGCACTGACTGTCCCAGGATCGGAAACTCCCACCCTCTCAGGCAGCCTGAATCGCAGCTCCTAACACGCACTGGCAATGACTGCTTTTTCGATTTCATCTAAAGCCCCAAACTGGAGCGCGTGCGATCTACAGCTGCCGCCTGTGACAGCCTCCTGGCAGACGGTTAAATTACCGTTCCTGTCGGTCCCTATCTTGTAACGCTTTGACACCTCCTTCCGATTTCAGCACTTTCTCCCATAGCCATCTTACTAACTTCTGTTTGTCTGTTCCATTTGTGTGTCTGATTTCTTTGAGCATAACTTTATTCTGTAGTTCGTATTTTACCATCCTTAGCTCTGGAGTGTTTAGTTGTAATCTGGGATGATTGAGCAAATGCTTAGTCTGTGCTATAATAGTCCAGGATTATATGGTGCTATTGCAAGCTTCTGTGCGGTCCTAATCTTGTGCTGCAACATGTGTAACGCCATAATCTCATCTGGATCCACACTGGTTTGCATACTTTATAATTTCAAGCATTACATCAGATCACTGCCTGTTTAGCATCTAGCTGAGATGTTTCCAAAGTCTGCATTCTCATACTGAAATGTCTATAAATGAAAAAGATATAAGCAGAATCGAAACAGTATACCCATCTGAAATTCAGAGCAGAAAGCACTTCTACCTTGACAACTTGGTGACCTTGGAGAAAATGTGATTCCAGCTTGATATTGAAATTTTCTCAAGCAGTTTTTTTATGTTGTGTATCTTAGGTAGCCCAAAACACATCTTGTTCTGAATCAAGATGTCTCACGTTAGAAGGTTTGTGCGAAAATGCCTGCAGGCTATAAAATTCAGGGGCCAGTTTTTCCAAAGCTGCCTCAAAGCATGACTTACATACTATTTATAAATGAGGAAAAAACTAACAATTTTAACAATATACTGTCCCAAAGGAACTTATCTGACATACTTTAATAAGGGAAGCTTCCTCATCTAAATATGCTTCAGTCGGTATATGAATGGAAGCTTGGGGCTTCATTAATCTAAACAAATTAAACTGAAAAATCTTCAACAATTGAGCAATTTCCCAGGCTACAGATGCTAAACAAATATTATTTGAAAAAATTGGATTTTCGGTTAAAGGGCAACAGAGAGAATATTACCAGAGATGATATAAAATGTCAATGAGAGTTTGACACATTAGTGCCTGCCAGCCATAGCAGAGGGAAAGCTCGCTGCCTTCCTTATGGCGTGGTGGCACTCTCTCCAACTGGCCCCGCGCTGGTGCCATCCTGATCTCCCTGGGCTGTGTGACCAGCGTCTTAATCTGACAGCTCCCAGTGACTCAGACTCGTGTGGTAATGTGGCCCTTCGGCACAGGGCTGTCTGTACATGCTGTCATCCAAGGGGCCACACGGGGCTCCGCGGGGCCTCGTGGTGAGCGGGAGCGTGCGGCTCCACGCATGTAAAGCCATGGTAATTGAGATCGTGGGGATGTCAGGGTGACTGGCTTAAGTACTAATGACTGGAGTGAACACCCAGCTTTAGAAGCCCTTCTGCCCTGACCACACAGCCCATGACGGCGCGATTCACAGGCGGTGTGTGTTCTCGCCGTCGACGGGACCTGGCGATGGCAGCGTTCTCCTGGCCCGACAACCATGCCCTACTGGCAACCAGCTGTCTCCCAGCAAGAGGGACGGACAGGACTGGACGACTACAGCACCACAACCCCCTTCCCGCAGGCATTGGCCTTTGTCCTGTCCCTCTATCCCTCTCTCTCTCCCGTCACTCTTCCCTCCGTTCTCTGTGCCCTCCCTCTTTCTGGCCACTGTTGTAGGAAAACCAAGTGTCAGGGTTGTAGGCCTGGAGATGGAGAGAAGCAGTGGATGGAGGGAATGGGAGAAGACTGAGGATTGTGACAGTAGGGGGCGTCCCACTGAAAAACACACGCACCTAACAGTAAATACTGATACAGCTGGCCAGTTTTGCAGTTTAGAACTTGAACAGTTAGTCAGCAGTGACCGAGTGAACATTAAATTACATTATATTTAATTTTTAAATAGCGTAAAAGGGTATACCCTTATTGATAACGCAAACTACAAAGAAATCCCCTTCTCCTGGCATCAGTGTTTCTGCCGGCTGTTGGTGCAGCAAAGGTCAGCTTACTAACAGGCCTCCCTTCATGTCAGTCTCCTCCGTTTATCTCTGCCACGCCGCTTCTGTGCCATGCCTGTTCTGGCTCTTTGTAAACACACTGACAACTTATTATCGTCATCGTTCTTTATACTCCACTGCCATCCCTCCACTGTTAAGCTATGAAGCGGATTATACTCGGGAAATAAATTGGTTCACTTCAAAGTTCAGCGGAAACGAAAAAGTCAGTGTCAGAGTGGGGAATTATGCGTCTCCAAGGACGATTTCTCTGACTGAGCGTTAATAATACAAACATGCACGGCCGCACACACGGGCACTGCGTGGACTGTGTTTAAAGCTGAGTTAAGGCGAGTAAGAGCCATGCAATGTGACTGTAAAAGAAGGATTATCTTTTGCGTTTTGTACTATATGTCATAAGAATGCACACAATTACGTCTTTGTGTAAGATTAATAGTTTCAGCAGATAAGCTGGGCTCGTGCATTACTGTTCTGTGTAAAGGGATAGGAGTGACGTTGAACTGAAACTTGAGTCCCGTGAAGTTCTCTTCCCAGTATGTGATACTGACGGGTCGGTGCGGACGTCAGGTGGGCCCCCGCGGCGACGATTCCGTTTTTCGGCTGAAGCGGTTTCGAGCTGCTCGCCATCGCGCCAAATCAGCTCTTTATCCGAACTAATGTGGCGTGTTAATGCGCGTCGACACAGGCAGTCTTGTCGGGGAACAGGGATGCGCACACCTAACTTGCAAGGCGGCCGCAAACTGGGGAAATGCAGGCGCAAGTCCGGAGAGAGGGGCTGCCGACACTTCGGGGTGTGCGTCCCTGTGAGCCGGGGACCCGGGCCGGACCCGCTCTTCAGCCATAACCTGTCATCTCTCACTCAATGAGCCTGCTCCGTCCGGCACGGTGTTTCATGGCAAGTAGCACAAATGCACAGATATACAAAATAAACTAAAAAAAATACCTGCCTGCGTATGCAGGTCGCAAATATCTCCGATTACCCGCTAATCAATTTAGCGCTAATCTATTTAGAATTAATATTTTTTTGGGGTGTAATATTATTTTATAGCTGCGAAGAATATGCCACTTTGAGCTGAATTAATTTAACATTAAACGGATGCATCTGTAACAGCATCACGTATTCCGTAATCTGATAAACACAAGCCGGTAAGGAAATGTTCCTAAATAACTGTAGAGATAATCCTACCTTTTTAAAACGGCCCCGTTGCGCTCCTGTCCTCCTCAGCCCCGAAGCTCTACGCCTTTTCTCCCTCGCTTCTCCGAGCCGGATCTGGCGGCTCCAAAGCGAACCGCCGCTTCCAAGACGCCGGAGCGCTTCGGCTGAACTGTAATTCCGGAGCCAGTCCGCGCCGCTCCTACGATCCTCCGTGTCCGTCAGGCACCATCATCATCACTGCGCCGTCTGCCAGCCCCGTCATCCCTCTCCGCCCGGCGAAACACAGAAATCACTAATTCTCAGTGTTTATATGAGCAACTTGCACTTACAGCCGCATTGTAACGTATTTCATTTATATTTGGGGGGCGACACACCCCATATTCCCTATCCAGGTGTCCCCAGAAATAAAGTGAGTCTAGTGTTATCTATTATTATTTTATGATTTTTAATTGAAAAGAGTTTGATTTATATTTCGGCTGCTCCTCGTTTCCCCGCACGGTTCACCGACTCCAAACGCGTGAGTCTGTGGCGCTTGGGATGGAGAGAGCGGAGAAGCGCCGGTGGGAGGGGGCAGCGCCAGAGGAGGAGGGGGCACCGGTTCGCAACCGATGGAGGAGATGGAGCCGCCGGTGTGATGCCTTTCCTAGTTAAGGCTGGAGCTGGAGTCCGTTCCCGTGTTTATTCATGTGCATTGATCGCTGCCGACGGGTTAAGTGAATGTTACCGCATCTTAAAAATGAAGCTACGGATAACACGGTTACTGCTGCGTGATGTATCGGCTCTACATATACACCTAACTTTATGGCAATAGTTTCTTTTCACGTACTCAGGAAGCTGTCAATGTGCCAGTGGCATAACACTTCTTACGTGTTACATACGGCATGCGCTGTCTTTTAATTTGCTTATAATCCTGCAAAATGTGTGATGGCAAATGCGTTATTACTGTTCATTATATTTCTTGTCTTTGTTGCAACCGTTTTTAAGAATCCAGGCCTGTTATTAGCCGTGATTGAGTTAGGGCTGTGATTCTGATTAAGAGCTGTCATCATGGAAAGTCAGAATTCAGACTCAGTAGTCACCCTTCTGCAGTAAACGCACAGGACTGTAAGCTGGCTGTGCAAACACACTCTGTGTGGGTGTGGCTGTACCGGCCAGACCCGTCACGGTGTGTGAGCAGCCCGCTGGTCTTGCATGCAGTCCTCCTGTAATGTGTGCCATCGCTATAAGAAAATGTTTGTGTGGCAGCCATACAGCAGGCTGGTGGAGAGCGTCAGACAGACTGGGTGACAGTGGCAAAGGGCCTGCGTGCAGGCTTGCGGGTGGCATTGCCGTTATGGACCTGGGCTGTAAGGCTCGAGAAAGATAGCATCCCTGAAGAAGTTTAGTGAACGTTATATAAGAATGAAATAAAACCAACCATCGAACTCACATATCGCTCATCTTGTGCAAGGTTGCAGAGAAAATAACATCACAGTAATAGGAAAATAAGACAAATATCTGTCTTATAATCTAATATAGTTCTGCTTAAAAGCAAATCACGAGAAATGAAAGTATTAATGACATGCCCTCCTTCACACCCCCAGCTTCCTTTCTACCCATACCCCCCCACCACCCCCCCTTGTTTGATTGTTTTCCTGAAACTGTTTCCCCACTGTGTTGATGAAGCAGAGAAGGGAAAAAAAAAACGAAGGAATTAGATTTTGCATTTAATTTTTGTTCTTGCTCTGGGGAAGGAGTTAGACACCTAAATGGAATGTGCAGCTTAATTGATAAGTGGGAAATGGCTGCTCGCGGAGGCCTTGGCCGCGGCAGGAAGCAGGGGCGGGAGGGGGGGTTGGGCATCAGGCGGAGAGGGAGGAGAGATTGCGTAATGTTTTGGGGAAAACAGGTGGCACTGGGACAGAGGGACTGGTGGAGAGAAAGCAGAGGTTGTTAGGGCCACGAGAGGTGGCCGCGGAGGGCCGGAGGTAAGGGACACCTCAGAGATCTGCAGGCTGCCGCTCCATTAACTGACTTACCATCATCCACTGTTAACGATCAGAACAGCTTTAAACATGTCAATAAACAGGCATTTCTCCGTCTTTGCACTGTTACCGCACATATTGTTTACTTTTGCAAGTGCATTACAATGTATAATCAATAATAATACTACTGTCACCATTACAATGAGCTCGGAATGACAGTTTGTCACGAGTAAACTGCAGAATTCATACTCCACAGCAGGAGCACGGCACGCTACAGCAGCAGAGTATCCCGTGAAGCACGAGCAGACAGTCGGCGGGGAGCGTGCTCCTACCCTTCCTGCTCTCCTGCCTCGCCTCCTCTCCTGTGCGCTACTCTCCCCAGCCTCTCTAACAGTGATTCTTTGTCACCAAACCCACAAGTCTGCCTGTACTGGGTGGATTCTCTCTCTCGCTCCATCCAGCTTTTTTCCTGCCCTCCCCCCCCACCTCCCCATCCCTTTTCATCCCACTATTTGCCCAGTTTGAAATGGTAGCCCTAAAACATGTCCAGCCTTTCTCCCCGTCTTCACCCCCTGGTTTTCTTACCTCTAGTGGCACTGGGAACCTTTGGACCAACTCTCTCTTTATTCTTGTCTTCGAAAATCTAGCAGTTTCTCTTCCTTTTGCCAATCCCTCTCTCTCTCTCTCTCTCTCTGTGAATTTTCCCTCTCTCCCCCTCGATCCTCACTCCCTCCCTTTCTCTGTTTTCCCCCTTCCTTTCTCTCCCCTGTTCAACCTCAGTCAGGTGATGAGGGATTTCGTGTTTGACGCTAAGGAGGTGCTCTTTCTCAGTTGTGCCGAGCAGTGCAGAGTTTTCTGGATGACTTTCACCGGTGACAGGTGAAAAAATCGTGTTGTTTTTTGTAGGTTTGCTTTTTCAGATTTCCTTATTGCTCTTTCTCCCAGGTGGTTAGAAGCAGGCTGCAGAAACACACACACATACACAGAATATTTATATATGCAGTTGTTTTCTTCTGAGTAACACCATTTTTTTCTTTCTCTGCTTCCATGCCCCCCATCCACAAAAGCCAATGCATTTCCATGCAGTTAAAATACTCTCAAGGGTCATTTTATTAGGTACACCTTACTAGTACCAGGTAGTGCCCACTTTTGCCTCCATAATTTAAGTAGACGGGTTGTTTGTTCAGAGAAGCAGTTCTGTACACTGCTGCAGAACTCATGTGTTTTTTTGTGCAGTTGTGGACATCCTGTTAGCTTTAACAAATCTGGCCATTCCCCTCTGACCTCTCTCATTACCAAGGTGTTTTCGGCCACAGAAATGCCAGTGAATGGATGCATTTCATTCTGTGCCATTCTCCGTTACCTCTAGTCCTGATAGCGTGTGAATATCACAGGAGGGTGGCTGTTTCTGAGATGCAGGGTGCACCTCGCCTGGCACCAACAATCGCACGATGTCCAAAATCGCTTAGATCACACATCTTAGCTGTTACAGTGCTCTGCCAAATACTAACGGACCCTTTTGACCTGGCCCATGATCTGTATATATGGAGCTGCAGCTGTGATTTGCTGCTTAGAGGAGCAGTTGCATCTAATTACCTGCCTTCTCAGAGTACTTTGTATGTGTTGAGTTGCATCTGGCGAAAGCCTGTAAAATTTATAACAATAATCTATAACCTTTTCCTTACATTTGCTGCTGCATCAGTATACAGTATTTTTCTTCCATTTTCTCAATAGTATTTTCATTTATAGCATTCGACATGTGCGGTTCATACTGAATCATCTTATGTGATTCATGCAAATGCATGTTTTTAAATATCTAACACGGACATCCTTTTTTAATCTGTCCTGATGTAAATCTTTGGCTACCCCTTTGTAGGAATGAAAATAAGGCTGTTGAATATGCAGATTTTGGTCAGATGTCTGCATTATATTATGCAATGTGCTTATTGGTATGTCTCACCTGTTTGTCTGAAGCACAGCGTGCCACATGTGTGTTCAGCTCTCTGGGGGCTGGTCTGGTCTGGGCTGTGCTGGCTCTTCCTGCCTGGCTCTGCTCTGCTTTTCCAGTGAGTCTCCATAGTCTTGCTATCTCTCTCAGCCTACCAGGCACACGTTGGTCAGCCTTTATTGTACCGTAGTGCTGCGCCCTGCCAGAAGCTGGAAGGAACCTGACTTCAGCCTCCTGCTTGTTAAATGTTCCCCGCTTGGTCTCAGCGGTTGTGAATCGCAAACGTGGATCCTTTCATCCGTGATCTGTAATTCTGATCTGGTGCAGGGTGAGCCTGAGGCCCGTCTCGAGAAGCACGGGGCAATAAGCGCCTTCACTACGTGACGCATGTCCTGCGTGTGTCAAAGCCGCGTTCCCAGCACGAGCGGGACCCCGGCGCCGAGCCCAACTCAGGGCGCCATAGTGACTTTAATGAGACCAAATCGACTGGCCTTGTTGTTCACTGAGTTGTCTGAGATGAGCACAGATCCGAACAGCAGTGAAGCAGATGAGCCGCGTGCTGCCAATCTGCACAGCTCATGGGTGCCGGAGTCAAGCCAGTGTTTTTTTTTTTATTAATTTACTCAAACAGAAATGGTAAATATATACTGCATAATGGGAAGTGTCCTGCACCGCATTATAAGGATTTATTTACAGTATACTCTGTGATGCCTCTTAGATTGACTGATTCCAAACTGCTGTAAAATGTGAATATTTTGATGGTAAGTGCAGCTAAATATAGTTTGATTCATAATTCAAGTAATTGAATCAGTGAATATTTAATACCCCATCCCTCATCAGCACCACATCAGTTTCCCACTCCGCTGCCCTCTCTGCCCTGCGCTCGGCATTATGGGTCGGCCCTAACGACAGTACCTAACCCCCTCCGCCTCCCCTGCCTTGTGTCCCTTGTGGAAAGCCAGGCGGGGTGAGACAGATGGCGCCATCCCGTGCCTGGGGTATCGGCAACTTACTGCCCTCTCTCCCCCTCAGCGCCCTGCTGTTGCCCCTGCTCACTGCACCCCTCCCCCACGTCTTCCCGTATACCGTCGGGGGGGACAGGCATGCCGGCAGAGAACAGGCGATCTTCTGCCTCGCGCGACGCGCAATTAACTACATTTCAGTAACGAGGCTTTAAGCTTTACGGTCTCCATGGTTACGTGGCTTCCGTGCCCACTGCCGGTTTGGGCGAGTGCGGTTGCAGGGTCCGTGTCAGGCACATGTGTGTGTGTGGATTAGTTATTAGTAATTATGACTTTGTGGGAACCATTTTTAAAGTCCCCACAAAGGTCTGTGAATGCAATCAAAAATCTAAAAATGCAAAAAGTCTCGTATTTTGTCTGGTTACTTATGGTTAAGGTTAGACCTGGGTAGGGGTCATGGGAGTCCCCACAAAGATATATTTACAATCCTGCGTGTGTGTGTGCGCGCGCGCACGTTCGGCCTCAGCACAGCACCGCCCGGCCCTTGTCTCTGTGCTCGGCCGTCTGTGTCGCTTAGCTGATTTACTGCGATGCTGCTCATGCTTTTACTTATTTTATTGTTGACTGTACGGCTAAATAAAAAGTATTATTAATTTCACACTGCAGTAATTCTGTGCACGTGTGATGTCACGGCGGCCGCTGTAACTGCGGGTCGTCACCCAGCCGGATGCCATGTGTTATGTGGAATACCAAGCCCTGCGTGTGTCAGCTAGCACATGTGTGAATTTTGTATGTCTCCAGATGTCTGTGTCTTTCTCTGTGCATGTGAGATTGTAGTTCTCAGCATGTGTCTGTGTGTCTCTCTTTTTCTGTTTGTGTGTCTCTGTATATGTTTTGTATCTTTCTCTGTGTTTTTCTGCGTCTGTCTGTGTTTGTCTGCGTCTGTGTTTTTCTGCATCTGTTTGTGTTTGTCTTCGTCTGTGTTTTTCTGTTTTGTATCTTTCTCTGTGTTTTTCTGCGTCTGTCTGTGTTTGTCTGCGTCTGTCTGTGTTTGTCTTTCTCTGTGTTTTTCTGCGTCTGTCTGTGTTTGTCTGTGTTTTTCTGCGTCTGTCTGTGTTTGTCTGCGTCTGTGTTTTTCTGCGTCTGTCTGTGTTTGTCTGCGTCTGTGTTTTTCTGCATCTGTTTGTGTTTGTCTTCGTCTGT
>JAODJX010000002.1:9180293-9197799 GCA_026776945.1 Isichthys henryi
CTGCGTGTGTGTGTATCTGTGTGTGTGTCTGCGTGTGTGTGTATCTGTGTGTGTGTGTGTGTATCTGTGTGTGTGTGTATCTGTGTGTGTGTCTGCGTGTGTGTGTATCTGTGTGTGTGTCTGCGTGTGTGTGTATCTGTGTGTGTGTATCTGTGTGTGTGTCTGTGTGTGCGTGTGTGTGTATCTGTGTGTATGTGTGTGTGTGTGTATCTGTGTGTGTGTATCTGTGTGTGTTTGTGTGTGTGTGTATCTGTGTGTGTGTGTATGTGTGTGTATGTGTGTGTGTATCTGTGTGTGTGTGTATCTGTGTGTAGCCCAGAAGGACAACCGCATCCAACCTGTCGCGCTGTTCTACCCAATGCCAAAGTCAAGAAGCCCAAACATCAGATAAGTGAGTTACGGATCCCGTATTAACACACCAGATATGTCCGGTCTTAGGAGATACATTTCCGAGGGATTTTTCTTAGCCAGGCAGTGGGAATAACATAGGAAAGTGAGCGGAAATGCAGAGTCTCTGTGGTGCTGTAATGATGACAATGACAATAAATCACCTTTAAGACAGAAATGAGAGCAGCATCGGTCATTATGACTTTTCATGCTTGGCAAGCAAATGCATGTCATTGTAATTGGTTACATCATGTGTGGCTAGAACAAGGTCCCCCCCCCCCCCACCAATCTTACCACGAAATTGCCAAAGGCCACCTTTGCCATTTGTGGTTTTGAATGTTTTCCCAAGGAACGTAATTCCCAGTAAACTGTTTTATGGTGCTGCACATAAACGAAAGTGACACATGACAGTCCTGGACGTCTGCGTGGTTTTCTTCACAGTGGAACAAACGCGTAAACGCCGTAAGAGTTTCCCGTCCCACGGCTGTCGCCGTCTGGACCAGCGATTCGCTCCATTGTGTCCCTCGTTTGGTCGTCATTCATCTTCCACCTCCATCCAAAGTTCATGGTCTTGAGGGAATAGGGGTCACTTTTAAAAACAAAAACAAACCCAACACCATGCCCAGTAACATGGAACTATTACCTCAAAAGTAATGAGTTACATTCATGTGGCGCTTAAGCTGAAGTAATTAATCATTTGCAGATATCTGAGTGATTTAATATATGAGACTTTAAAACCATTTCAATATGCTTCCTTTGGTTCCCCTACAACTTGCTGAAAGACTTGTGCTGGCCACAGAACATCTCTGCGGAAAACAAATCAAATGATTTTTTTCTTTCTAAGATCAGAAATTTTTGGGCCAAAGCTGTACAAAAGAAGTCGTTGCACAAACTAATTTTAGAAGTTAGACCGTAATACTTAAGCTTAATACTTCACATCACAATAATGTGCTTTGACACAAATCTGCTGAGATATTTTTCCTGAAGTGCCTATCCTCCTGTGGGTCCACATGTGTGTGTGTGTGTGTGGTTTTTTTTTTGTTCCTTAAAATTTCTTCTTCTCATTTTATTTTCATAGTTTTGACATTGACTCACAATGACTGCATCTTTGACTGCCCTCCCACAAATTCCAGCAAGCTGAAGTAAGTCTGATAGCAGGCTGGCACCTAGAATTGCAAAGTTCATAGCCGCTTTCTGCGAACAGAATACAGCGGCTCGGTCTGAGCGTCCCGGGGCTGAATGTAGAGCCTTTCACATTCAATTCTAGTGACCTAGCAGACCTGTGGGATGGTACAGAGATGCCAGGCTGGATCATCAGAAAGGCCTGGACGGTCATTAGCACCATAAGGTACCTCCAGCATCGGGTTGCCAGATGGGATTCCTGTGATGCTGGTGGGCAGAAGTGGCAGCAGACTAAACACCCTCCCATTCCTCTCATTTGTATGCAAGAAAAAATACTACATATTAGACAAAAGAGGCTTTTCTGCTGACGATTATGTGATTTCTCACGCACAAGAATGATTTGATTTTGTGTTAGGATTTGACACCCCTGGGCGGCATGGTGGTGCAGTGGTTAGCACTGTTGCCTTACACCTCTGGGACTTAGGTTCGAGTCTCCGCCTGGGTCACATGTGTGTGGAGTTTGCATGTTCTCCCCATGTCGTCATGGGGTTTCCTCCAGGTACTCCGGTTTCCCCCACAGTCTAAAAACATGCTGAGGCTGATTGGACTTGCTAAATTGCCTGTAGGAGTGCATATGTGAGTGAATGGAGTGCGATGGGTTGGCCTCCCATCCTGGGTTGTTCCTGCCTCGTGCCCATTGCTTCCCGGGTAGGCTCCAGACCCCCCGCGATCCAGTAGGATAAGCGGTTTGGAAAATGGATGGATTTGACACCCACCAGAAGTCCAACTAAGCACGTTACCCGGGTTTTGAGTTTAGGTAAATCCTGCCATGTCATGTTTTTCCTGATGGGGGGTGAATGATAGCAGCTATTGCCGTTTTGTTTCAGAACGGTGGAAGAGGATGTCGATTTCAGACGTACATTAAGGTACAGAGCTTTCAGGTAGCCTTCTGTTCTTTTACTGGCCTGGATGAGACACGAAGTGGCTGGCAGGAGTAGGATTTAGGTTTTATCCCATGCAGAAGTACATGCCACACTCTGAGTTTATACTTTTTTTTAGAAGATTAAACCTTACTGCTGTTCCAGCAAAACCAAGGTAAAATGGGCCAGAGATTTTTTTTTTTACACCAATATGCAGCCACAAGCAGTGTGTTCTATGCAACAAAGACAGACTCTCCTCTCAGAGGAACAAATCCTGACAGATAAAGCACTGGGAGATAAACCACAGACCAAACTGGCCATTGTGTAAGCTCGGGAATTTGTTTGTAATCTCGAAAAACATTTAGCTTCCAAAGAAATCGACGAATGCCAGAAACTTCACAGGTACGAGGATTAAAAAATAAAAACCTAAATCCTGTTAAATGGCTTAATCTTATTATGAGCAAATCCAGTCCACAGTGGAAACTTTCTTTCTTTGGAACCAGCAATCTGAGCCAGTTTGTAACTATTCGCATATTAGCTGCCAAAGCCTATCAGTCTGCCCAGTTATGACACATTTCACTGGTGTCTTCCTAAGCTCCTCCAATGAACATCTACCGAAACTCTGCTGGTAAGCCACAGCCTGGTATTGTGTTGTGACTGTAGGTGTGGAGCGTGTGATGTGGAACCTGAGGGGCGAGCGGCAGGTGATCCTGGTCTTGCAGGTTGCTTGGTACCTCCTGTCCCAGGCCTCTTGCAGCGTGGTGCGAATCAGCAAGCTCTGTGCTGAGACTCTGCACGGGGTGTAAAGTCAAGTCAAGCCACTTTTCTGTCCTTTCACACCCATAAAATGAAACTGCATTTCTGCAGCTGAAAAACAGCTGAACACTAAAAAAAACCTACTGGAATAAAAACAAATACATTGACTACCATAAAAATACAAGTGAGCAGTACCAATACACAGCAGGTGCAAAATAATTATACACACACACAATACCAGTCAAATATTTGGACACGCTCACCCATAATCACCATTTGTAATATTCTCTACATTACAGAATAATTATGAAAAAACGACATCATATACGGAAATATGCACTGAATAAAAAAGTATTTTAAAAAATCTATTTGATGGTGGGGAGGGATGGGAAGGTTGTCGGTTCCCTGGGTCGGCAGAGTGATTCCACCTTTGGGCCCTTAACCCCAAATGCTCCATGACCCCACTGTCTCCTCCACACCAGTTCCATGAGGTGGCCTCCTGGGATGCTTTTCCTACTGTCCTATTCGGGAAGTTCACGTTACACTATATTAACCAGTTAATGACTGCTGTGGTTAACTAGTAAAACTTGTACGTCTCCAAAAAGCACCTCTGCACAGTAGATAATTACCAAAATACATTTTAGCAACGCGGCATGGGGGTGCAGTAGTTAGCACTGTTGCCTCACATCTCTGGGACCCGGGTTTGAGTCTCTGCTTGGGTCATGTGTGTAAAGTTTGCATGTTCTCCCCATGTCATCATGGGGTTTCCTCTGGGTACTCCGGTTTCCCCCCACAGTCCAAAGACATTCTGAAGCTAATTGGAGTTACTAAATTGCCTGTAGGAGTTCTTGCGTGTGAGTGTGTGTGAGTGTGTGTGTGTGCCCTGCGATGGGCTGGCCCTCTGTTCAGGGATGTTCCCTGCTTCGTGCCCATAGCTTCCAGGATAGGCTCTGGACTCCCCGTGACCCAGAAGGGTGAGTGATATGGATGGATGGATGGATGGATGGATGGATGGATGGATGGATGGATGGATGGATGGATGGATGGATGGATGGATGGATCTTCAGCTTGGTGTAAAACTATAACTTTACATTTGTCAAAGTGTGTCAGCTCAGCCATTTCAAATCCTCTTCTAAAATCACCTCAGTATTTGCAGGAACCATACAATATATCCATGCATGTCTTGATTCAGCCACCAGCATAACATGTTTGGCTAATCAATACCTCATCAAGTTATTTAACTAATTAAGTTAATTGAGTGAGCTGGTGGTGAAAGTGAAATGACTGAGGTGCCCCTGAGGAGAGGTTTGGGAACTGAAGCGGTGTTCATCTGGCCATCCAACAAGATATCAGTAACTTTTTTTGAGAACAATTTATTTTATTGTGTTACTGTTAATTTGCATATATTCTAGTTTTGCATTGTGTTTTTTTTCTGAGCAAATGTACACATTATACTAGCTTTAAACACTTTCTTTGTTGACCTTAGACTTTTGTCAGAATTAATGAAACGGAGGCTGTCTGAGTAGGTGGGCCTTTATGCTGCCATTCCAGTCACTCACGGTGAACTTTATTTGCGCTGTTTCAAAGTATTAGTGTTTCCAGCCCGTGGCTCTCTTGTAGGCGAGGTAGGGCTTCCAGTCATGTGACGGTGGCACTGCCACACACACTGCCCCCTGTTTTATGTGAAGCCCCACTGCCCGGCGGCTGTGTTTTTGACCCTATTTTGGAGATGATGCTGAACTGATGGGCACAGCATCCCCAGCACAAGTTATATAACTGTGTCCAGTGAAAAGAGACACGGAGAAGCCATTCAGAGAGAGAAACTCACATTTATAGACAGACACTTCAAATTTCCTATTGATTTTTTTGAGAATCACCATTTGTAAGCAGTATAAATACTGTATGAGCTGCCTGTAAGGATAGGGCTTCCTGAAGCGCCCGTGCTTAATTGAGGGCAGAAAAGAACACAAATTAGTGCATTCAGAATGGTAAGCTTCCATGGGGCAGGGGAGGAAGGCCGTGAGAGTGAATCGGCTGACGAGGGCCGGAGTTCAGGCATCCGCCCGGCGCCGGCCTTGAGCAGACAGGATGCAGGCCGCCCCCAAGCACCTCCAAAAGGACGGAAATGAGTCAGCCGCACTTCCGGCAAGGGATTCGGAGGTCCGTGTGACGGATGCGCAGCCACCAGCCCGATGCCCCTGACTGATGGCCGGTCACTGGTGGGCACGTGCCGGTGCATGTTGCCAGAAAGCCCATGTGAATGGGACCCACCAATCAGGGTAAAGGTAGGCGCGGTTTTTGTCGGGCCGCCAGCGGTCACTTTCCGGGGAATGTGTGCTGCCCACTTAGCAGACAAGCCATCAGTCAGCCTCCCATTGGACAGTGCTGACACTCGAGGTCCAAAGGCCGTGGCCCCCAGCCCGCCAGCAGACGTGCGAGCCGCTTATGCTCGACCATGTCGTGTAACCTCGCTATCTGGCTCACTTCTGTGTCTGTGTGAAGTGTCCTGCTGTTTCTTTGTGACTGGTTAATCTCGGCGTGCCTGTTCGGTTAGAAGTCATGTGTTGGTTAATCCCTCGGCGCGCCGCAGTACTGCACTCACTTAAGCCGCCTTCCCCGCTGAGGATGTTTGTGTTTTCCAGTGACTCGCTTGCCATGTCAGCTCGTGTCGGGGTCCCTCGGCACCCCGGATCTCTGAGCTTGCGTTGTAGAGAGTTCAGGTGGAATTGCACTGTCTGGAAAGAGGCTGATTTAGGGTTGGGCCTTTATTTTCCCTACATTTGGCTACCATTTCCCTGTGAAATCTGTGCAGGGATCAGCTGTAGCTAGGGCTAAACCTTCTGCTGCAGAAAATCTTGGCCGTGGTCCGTGGCTCTGTCTGTGTGTTTGTACGCAAGGGCTGTTGGCGACATGTTGTAGCTCCCTGCTTCGTTAGCATGGAGCCAATTAGCACCTGCTAACGAGCTCACTCTCCCTGTCTGCCTCTATAAAAGGGAGGTGCGGCCAGTGACACAGGAAGGCTGCTGATCCCCAAGGCCAGTGCGCCCCCTCCCCACACACACACACAGACTGACTCTCTCCCTCGCACAAACACTCTGACTCACTGAGCTCTATTAACTGAGCTGTGCACAATCACCCCAGTGTTTCAGGCTCCTCCTTTTCACCTCTTCCTCTCCATCCATCTTTAATCCTCTGTCATAACATCTCTCTGTTTGCTGCTTCAATAACACTACCTCTACCAGCTCTCGAACATCATCTGCAATAAAAGCACACGCATAAGCTTTTATTTAACCACCCAGTGATCTCACAGTATAGAAGAAGAAATGATTTACATCAGGTAGAAAAGACACTGACGGTTTTTTTGTAGGGCTGTACAGTGCTGAAGACTGCGGAGAAGCTACGTGAAGGTTCATCTTAGACACACAGCACACTTCGCATCAACGGGAAATATTTCAGTAACAATTTCTTTCTGATCAAAGGAAACTTGTTTTTCTGTCTCCCTATAAGGTTCCGTTATTATTATTCTGCTTGTCTGCTTTCTGCTCTCCTTGATTCCTCTCCTTACCCATATATTCACCTCCCCATGCCACTTAATAGCTGCTTTGTTTGCTGTCATATTGTCCAATTTTCTGTATCCACCCCCCTCCCATTCCAAGCACATGATCTGGATTGTTCATGAAACTGCCCTACGGTTGGATGGGATGGTTGTCCGTCATTTTGCTGATTTGGCGGCGGGGCCAGTGAGGCTGTAAGCAAGGCTGCTGGGTGTCACGGTGATGAAAACCCAGCCTGCAGGGACGATGGAAGTGTGAGGTGAGGTTTCGCTCTGACCGTAAGCGATAGACCTCGGAGCGCAGTGTTACCTCACTAGGGATCCCTGTGAGGCTCGCAGCGGCCCACGGCACAGTGCTTAAAGGTGTCTTCTTGTCAATGAAAGGTTGCCAGTTCGAGTCCCCTGCCATACTGCCTCTGGACATAGGGTCTGACCTAAACAGTTAGGGACACAGAGGGTGTGGAGAAACAGCAAAGTGAACAAACTGAAAGCTGTTTCACAGGAGGACAGCTGCAGCCATAACAACAGATCAGTTCTGACAATCCCAAGAAGTCAGCAGCTTCTTAAATTGATGGTGTTTATTAGTGCCAGTAGGTAACCAGTTACTGTTAATAAACGGATTATTGGTATTGCACTGCAGTAAAATCCTCACATTTCTAGTCAATGATTCTGTGTGCGGGGGGTGGGTGTCATGTATATATTACATTGTGGGGACGAAATGTCCCCCTTAGAGATTTCCCTATAGAAATGAATGGAGAGTCCCCACAAAGATATAATTACAATCCTGTGTGTGTGTGTGTGTTTGTGTCTTTGTTTATGATGCTGGTTTTGTCCTCCTGTCCTTGTGGCCCCAAGTTGTGCCAGTGTTCCGTCTCCCCAGTACTACAGCTCTGCAGTGCAGTAATAATGATGTGAATTGAGTACATTTAGCCGTCGCTCTCAGTGTGAGGGCTCTTAAAAGGGGAGACTGAAGACACCCAGACACGGGACTGATAATGACCCCACTGGGGACTGGCAGGTGGCACAGCTCCTGCTGCTCTCCTGACATATCTCTTCCCTCTCCCCCCTCCTCACAGTGGACGGGTCCATCCACCGTGGGGCGGGGCCCCTCTTGAAGAAGGAGTGTGCCACCCTGGGGGGGTGTGAGACTGGCCAGGCCAAAATCACAGGAGCGTATGGACTGCCCGCCAAGCGTGAGTAAACCCGGAGCCCTATAGGCATCGGTAGCAAGACGGCACACCCCCCATGGTGACCTTGGCCATTGCACCTCTGGAATACCTCCTCTTGTTCCCCAAATCTCTGACAGGAAGGCAGGAATAGAGATGTGGGGCTTTGGTACATGTGACTGAGCAGATGCTGGAGGTGCTTCAGGGGTTAGGGTACTGCTTATGGGTCTGTCCGTTCACCATCTCAACTGTGGATCTAGTCAGAACTGTGGGTTCCCGGGCGTACCGTGCCTCATTGTTCCATCACACATTCTGTGTAGGCGATCATTTCCATGGACGCTTTTCATCCCAAGGTGGGTTCGGAATGGTGACCTGGTGCTGAGCTGTCATGACTCCCATGAGCTGTCATGATTCCCGTGAGCTGTCATGACTCCCGTGAGCTGTCTTGCTGCTATGAGCGTGATGCACGCGGTGCCTGGTAGTCACGGGGCATAGCCGACCAAATTGGGGTGGGTGGAGCATTGTAGAGCATTGCGCTAGTAAATCAAAGGTCATGGGTTCAAATCCCAGGGAGCCTCCATAAACTGTTACCGTTCCCGGTACTGTAAGTCACTTTTTAATAAGAAAAATGGAAAAAAATGACAGCCATGGGGTGAGTTGAATTTGCCGTGTCTGTGTATGTTTTTCAGATGTATACATTATTTTTCGTATTTAGGGCCCCTTGAATGGCCTTCCCTGGCCCCTCTTGGTAGTCCTCGCCGGTACGCAGTGTCTCTGGCCGACACGAGCCCCCACCCCCCCCCAGCAGCAGTGTGCAGTAATTACGCAGTCAGACTGTGTTTACAGATGCAAGCGCTCTTTAATTTATGCCCACACTTAGTAGTAATTCCCCACTATAATTTATAGCCTCCCCCCTCCCCCCCATTCCCCTTGGAAGGAGCATGCATTACTGTATCAACCCACGCCCAGCACTTTTAAAAACTTCACCCTACTAGGTTCATACAGATCGAAAGGCTTTAAGTAGCGGCCATTGACTGGCATCCCTCTGAACGGCTTTGCGGGCCCTGAAATCACATCGCCTCCACAACGAGAATGAAGGGTTTTAATTGTACGGCAACCTAACGTGAGTGCGCCGTGTTGCCATGGAGAGATATTGGAACCAAATGTAAAAATAGATGGAGTGTGTTTTGTTATTACTGTAGTTCTGAAATGGTTTGTGGGGTAACTGGCATGCAAAGGGTCAACGTCCTGTATAAAACCTGATAAGAGAGTTTTGACCTGTCCTTCTGTGTTCCACCTGCCTAACATTGCAGTATGGGAGTCTTAGTGTGCTGAAGCTCATTAGAGCTTGTTAATTAGCAGTATGCCATTATACAGTACTTGGGGTTGAAGAACTGGCCAGTGATGCCTGCGAAGGTTTTCTGTGGTCTGTAGACCTCTCTAATGTATAGGATACAAATTTCAACATGATTTTCAGCACTGGACAGTACTGTGCTGTTTTACCAACAAGGAAATGTGCAAAAAATTGTGAGTAAATTGCAAGCAAATTGCTGTAGTTTAGGAGCACTGCCATTTATCAAGGTAATTTTCACTAGTCACTCGACCTTAACACCTGCTGTATAAATGGTTTGCAGACCATGGTGATTCTGGGACCATTTGCTGTGTAAAATGCTATGAATTAAGGTCACCTGCTGCAGAATTAAACATTTCAGTTCCAAATCCAAAGCATATGCTTGACAGTGTTCTTTTCTTCTCCAATTTCCCTGTACTTGGCACAGGTGGGTCCTTTGTTCTTCGACTCGAGGCACCAAGCCTTTGTAAAATAAAAAATAAATAAATAAATATGCGAAATAGAGTGTGAGTCAATAGGAAGTCTCCATTGGAAGAAAGCAATACAAAATTGTTTGTGTAACTTGTCTTGGTTCTGACTGTGTGTGCCAGGCACTGGTGGGCAATGAAGCAGCTTGGCTGGGAAACAGCTTGTGGCAGCGCTAAGTGTACGAGATGCACGGTGGGAGAGAGAGAGAGACAGAGAGACAGGACGGAGAGAGATGGGCTCCGAGCGCGGCCAGGCAGGAGAGGCAGTGAGGCAGGAGCTTAATGACCGCATGGAACGCACCCGGCGATGATGTCACTGCGGCCCGATACACCTATAAACGAAGATGGGACACAAGCTTCCAACGAGTGACATTTCTGAAAAATACACCCAGCCATCAATCTATTAGATACACCAGCCTGTTAATACACACAGTCTGCTTCTCCATGCAGAGAATCTAAATATATGCAGAACACAGGCAGGTTTGGTTAGTGTACGGTAGAGCACTGGAACAGCTAAGACGTGTGATCTATGTGATTTTGGACATAGTGCGATTGTTGGTGCCAGGCGAGGTGCACCCCGCATCTCAGAAACAGCCACCCTCCTGTGATATTCACACGCTATCATGACTAGAGGTAACTGAGAATGGCACAGAACCAAATGCATCCATTCACTGGCATTTCTGTGACCGAAAACACCTTGGTAATGAGAGAGGTCAGAGGAGAATGGCCAGACTCGTTAAAGCTGACAGGAAGGGCAAAAGTAACCTCTCAGTGTAACAGGGGTGTGGAGAACAAGTCTGAACAACCTATCTACCTTTAATGCAGTTCAGGAGGCAAAAATTGGTTCTACCCAGTACTAGCTTGGCTTTCCTAATAAAGGTAGAATTCTACCTCCTTCCTCAAATAGTGACACATTAATAAATAGTGCAAAGATGGCCTTTATTGTCTGTACAGGACAATCTTTACTTTTTAACCAATGTGGTTATGGCCAAGACTGTAGAGGTGCGTAACGGCCATAGCCACGAACCCTAATCTGCCCCCGACATCACATTGTGTTGGGTTGGGTGTCGGCAACATGATGCTGATGAGATAATCACGTAAACCATATGACGGCTCAAAAGCGGACACATGGGGCCGGCCGGGGAGCTGACACACGCGCGCACACAAGGCAGGTTGCTGAGAGGTTTTAAGAACACCTTGGCAAAGCACAGGTCAGCAAGCACAGGCAGGCCAGTGGAAGCAGGTGGCGAAGGCGGCTCTGACTGCGCTCGTTCGGCCTACTGCAGGGGCCAGAGAACGGTCCGCGTTTCCACACGCCGGAGTCCGGCACCGTGGGTATCTCAACGATTGGGAGCGGCACGGGAACATGTAGGTAGCAGGTGACCATCCGTTCTGTTACGTCCGACTCTCTGCGACCTCATGGACTCACGCAGGCCTGCCAGTCGTTAACTGCTTCTTCAAGCTCCCCTTCATTATTTCAGTAATACTGTCAATCCGTCTCTGCTTTTCACCACCCCCATCTCAGTTTGCCTTTGATCATTCCCAGCATCAGAGAATTATTCTCTGAATCCTCTCTTCACATTATGTGACCAAAGTATTTGTGTTTCAGTTTTGCTATCAGTCTTCCCAGTGAAAAGTCTGGGCTTCATTTCCTTGAGTATTGACTGATTTTTATCTTCGTACAGTCCAAGGGACTCTCGACAATTTCCTCCAAGACCGCAGTTCAAAAGCGTCGATTTTCCGGCTCTCAGCCTCACTCATAGTCCAGTGCTCACAGCACATGTTATTACAGGGAAGACTATAGCTTTGACTGTACGGGCCATTGTTGGCAGTGTGATGTCTTCACGCTTTCATTTCTTGTCCAGATTTGCCATAGCTTTTCTCCCAAAAAAGCAGGCATCTTAATTTCATGGCTCCAGCCGTCATCTGCAGAGATCTTTGAGCCCTGGGAAATGAAATCAGTCACTGCCTCCACTTCTTCTCCGCCTATTTGTAAAGAATAATTGGGACTGGGTGACATAATCATAGCTTTTTTTTTATGCCAACCTTCTCCTTCAGCAACAGATATTTCAGCTTCTCCTCACTTTCAGCCGTCAGAGTAGCATCATCCGCATATCTGAGATTAATATTTCTCCCTATTTAAGCTACCCTGGAATTTCACATGCTATATTCAAATAAACAGTGTGATAATATACAGCCTCTTCTCATCTCTTTCACAGTCTTGAACCAATTAGCTGGGCTTTAACTGTTACTGCTTGGTCTGCATTCAGATTGCATTCAGCATGAGGCAAATAAGGTCAACTAGTATCGCCAGTCATTAAAGAACTTGCCATAGTTTCTTTTGGCCCCATAGTCAAAAGCTTTAAGAGTATGAAACAGAGATATTCTTTGCATATTTTGCTGGAGTCTTGCTTGCAGAACCTCGGCAATTAGCTCGCTAGCATGTGTGATAACTGCAGTCGTTTGCTAGTTCATTCAGACAGGTGAGTCCGGGTGATTGGTAGCTATTTTCACTCTGGAGTTAAATGGCGAGTAATTATGAATGAAAGCCTGTGAATTTGGGCATGAGATTAAAAAAAAAAAAAAGACTCCACCACTCCCCTGGAGAACATAATGGGAAGTAATAACCCCTGTTTTCATGAAACACCTTCCCTCACGCTTTGCCAGCTAGCTACAGAAATGTAGCATGACATTTACTCAAGAAATGACCCACAGCAGATATATAAATTGAGTTTCTAACTGCATACATATATATTGTATTTGAACCGTTTACTCGGAAATGTTGAAATATATTATTACTTCATAATATTCATTTCTAATACAGTGGTATTATTGTAGTTTCACGCTTGAACATGGTTTGAGTCATCTGTGTCTTATTTCACTGTGTGGATGGTAATATTTGCAGTTGGTGTATATGTACCCATGGCAGTGATAAATGCCTGAAGCTGACCACACTGCTCCTGCTTCCTTGTACCACTCTGCTTATTTCTTTCATGCCCATGAAAGCATTTTTGCACGCCCTGTTATTACATTGATGGCTGTCCTGGTCAGACGTCTGTGTCCCAGTCTCTGCATTGCTTCCTGTCCCTCTCTGCCCTTTCCCCTCTGTTAAACTCTCGCTGTCTGCTGACTCACAGCTCGCCTGTAAACATAGGGGCTCTTGTAAGATAAGATATATTTTATTGATCCCAGGGGCAAATTCGTTTTAATGTAATATAGGGGTAACACTTTATTTGTCGTAATAAAGGAAGTCGTGTGGTAATTGGTAGACATATTAAAGTATGGGTAGATTTACTGGTTCGGGCTGGTGAGTCTCCCTGATACTGGACCTGATAATTCATGATGGTTAATGCTCTGTTGGAGGACTTGTCTAGCTTTGGCTGCCGGTGTGAAGTACCACAGAGCTTAACCAGATCCACTGTCTCAATGGGTCACATGGAGAAAACAGCTTTCATCTTACACTAATGAGAATAAGTGGATGTTCACTGACAGTTCTGGGTAAGTGCCCTGCTCAAAGGTACAACAGCTGCATCCCTCCTCAAGCTGTTAAGTACTGTTATTACAATGTTACCTAAGTGGACTTGGAGACAATTCAGCTTAAACATCCACATGCAAAATGCATTGTTATATGCTACCGAGAATGTTTTGAAATATGATATTGAGGAATTGTATTTAACGTTCTATTAAAAGTAGATCCGTTATAACAGCTGGTGTCCTATTAAATAGGATGTCTGAGCTCTTAAAGGGGATGGCTCTTTTCAGTTAAAGGGGCAGGTTATGAAAGCAAACCTTCGTTCTTTTTATCTGGGATTTGAAAACACGTTGACTTTTCTCTGCACACTGTATGGAATCCACATGGAAATTGAATTATCAGGAGTCCAAAAGCCTTCCAGGCCTGTTCAACCATGTCTTATCAGCAGACTCGCTGACGTCTCTAAGTACTTCTTTAAGTCACCGGTGGCTCAGTGATGAATCGATCAGCACTATCGATAAGAGTCTCTGATCTCTGTGCAGAGCTGTCGGCCCAGCTTTGGTGTGGCCAGTGCAGAGTTTGGCAACTCAGGTCCAGAGAGTAAAAGTCCAGACCAAGATCTTGTTTCAACCAACCAGTTGAGCATAAAGAGTTACTGTCACAGAGTACTCAAGGGGTTGGTTAAAACACAATCCCGGTCTGGACTTTTGCTCTCTGGGCCTGAATTACCCAACTCTGGGCCAGTGCACTTCTGGACCGCCGGTCTATTTGCTGATCAGCTGTTTGTGCTTGCAGCTAATCAGCAGTCAGGACAGCCTCTCTGCTAAATGGACACCTGTGCTTGCAGCTGTTCAGCAGGCAGGGCAGTCTGTTTGCTGACTGGGTGTCTGCACTTGCAGCTGGTTGGCAATCAGGGTAGTCTATCTAATGGTTGGGCATCTGCACTTGAAGCTGCACGGCAATCGGGTGGTCTGTCTGCTGAATGGTCATCTGCTATTGCGACTGGTTAGCACTCCGGGTGGTCTGTCTGCTGACTGGGAGTCTATTTTTGCAGCTAGTCTGCAGTCGGGTGGTCAGTCGACTGAATGGGCCTCTGTGCTCTCAGATTGTCAGTAGTTGAGGTGGTCTGTCTTCTGAATAGGTATCTGCACTCACAGCTGGTCAGCAGTCGGGGTGGTCTGTTTGCTGAATGAGTATCTGCACTTACAGCTGGTCAGCAGTCGAGGTGGTCTGTTTGCTGATTGGGCGTCTTTGTAGCTGGTCAGCAATCGGGGCAGTCTGTGTGCTGATTAGGCGTCTGCACTCGCGGCTGGTCAGCAGTTAGGCTGGTTTCTCTGCTGATTGGGTGTCTCCGCTCACAGCTGGTCAGCAGTCAGAGCGGTCTGTCTGCTGATTGGGCATGTGCACTCGCAGCCTGTTGGAGGACGGGCCGGTCTCTCTGCAAAGCGGGCATCTGTGCTCGCAGCTCCCTCACAGGCCCAGCAGAGCTCCTGCTGGCCCAGCTGTGCGCCACAGTCTGGCCCGTGCTTATAAATAGACACGGTGGTGGAAGAGGTCAAAAAGTGGGGCTGCGTGGCATTTATAATACTGTTGGGATGTTGTAAAGGTGAATCCAAGGGAGTCAGGTGGAAAGGAACACCGTTTGCCCAGCTCCCTAGACTTTAAAGGACAGATGTGAATTAGCAATAAAATGTGCAATCGTGAGAAAGTGAGCAAAGGATGTGGGGGGGCTAGGACTGGCAGAGGGAGGAGCCTGGTATCCACCAGGGGGGCCCGGCCCATGTCAGGCTCCTGAGGGACCCTGGGCCGAGGGAGGGGGCACTAACTGGCTCGGTCCCAAAGCTTTCCTGTGTACCAATCGGCAGCCCCCCACAGGGCCCACTGGAGAGACACTGGAAAAACAAACAGAGCCGCAGTCGTTAGCGATGTGAAAATGGGAGAAATCAGGGACGCTATCAGTGTCTACCCTGCCGTACGAGCTCAGCTTCCCTCAGTGGCCAATTAACAGTAATTAAAACCCACACTACCAAAACTCCCCTCTGCGCCTCCCCCCCGATGGAATCGCGGTAGGAACTTTTTCCACCCTGCCTCTCCTCTCCCCATCTCCCAGTGCCACCTGGAAGGCTGCCGCCCGTGATCCCCGGCCCCGTTCGGCAACAGACGCAACGGGGAGCGTCTCTGTGCACGGGAGAAAGCTGGGGGTCGTGGCAAGCGTGCAAACAAGCAGAGCAGCGAATAGACACGATTTATTGTGTACGCCAGCAGTGGGACTCTCTATAAAGAGGGCAGCCGTGAATGTATATCACAGAGCAGGGCTTGGTGTATCGTTAGGGTGCGTTTGTCGGCACCGGGGAGGCGGGCACGGTCACACAGGAGGGACGCGGCACAGGTGGGCAGGGGCGTGGCCACCTAAATGTATCCCTACCCCTCCACAACAATGGGAAGACGGAACCGCAATATCCACCTCAAGAGCCTCAAAGAGTCACAGTTGAGCACCCAGTCACTTATGTTACAAAAGTCATTTAATTTAATTTCACAATTGACACTACAGCACATGTAAATCATGAAATGATTAGTCTGTTTAAAGTTAGGGCAAGCGGTATGTTTTGTAATTATTACACATCACACCTACTTTATTGTCCTCCTATTCTGTGTCCAGAGATCATGAGCCTGCTGGGCTCATGATGGGTGATAAAATGGCTAATGAAGCTAAGCTAGTTTCATTAGCCGAAGATGGATAGCAGATTGCTGAGCGGGATTCATGTCAGCGGTGTCGGGACGTTTTACTTTTTTACTTTTACTCTTTACTATTTAATTTTTTTGTTGTTTTGTTTATATAGTGAATTTTTAAGTTAACTTAATCTAACACGTTCTTCAGTTTTTGTTATTCACCCCCAAAAAAAAAATACAACAAAATAATAAAAACATGATGGTCTGAACAGAAGCTTGGCTTTGGTGCCCCCCTACCAAATGCGCACCCCAGAATGGCATCCTTGTAACACTGTCACACACCGTCACATGCTTGGGGCTGAGAGCCAGGTAGCCTAACTGCATGGGTTTGGATCGCAAGGGGGAACCAGCCTACCTGCAGGAAACCTGTGCAGGCACGAGGAAGGCATGCAGACTGCACACAGAACTGGGGGAGGGATTCGAACCCTCAGCCTTGGAGCCCTGAGGCTGTGGTGCTAATCGCTTTATGGCATTACAGCTTCGGAATATTGTTTGAGGATGAAACGTCAGGCTTGGCATTCTGAATTTGGGGATTTACTTCAGCTCTCTGAGATCAGTGAAAGGTTAGCACATATACCCTGCAGGATAGATCCATATCTGCTTGTTCTGTACACTGATACACACCTGTGTGTTACATCCACATATATACACTGTTCTGCTTCAGCACTAACTTATTAAGCTGATTTTTGTGATCTGAGTAATGAGGACAGTTAATTAAGGGCTTAATTCCTTTTCAGCCTTATTAAGTCTGTCTGCCATTTCAGAGTAGCTGGCTGACTGTGACTCTCAGCTCCCCCGCAGAGTTGGCCCCGTGTTTCCGCACGCATTTCGGAGGAAAGCAGGCTGCTCGGTGTGACTCTCCGGGATGGCTGCAGCCCGCTCGAGCGGCGGGTGGCCCAATTTCAATCCACAACCCCCTCCCCGCTCGCCTTCATTAGCCGCCATTACGGGGATTAGCGGTGAAATCACCTGTCCCTACAGGAGGCCTTAATTGGAGGCTAACCGAATAATGTGTGGGCCAGGCGATGTGCCACCTGCAGGACGGCAGCTGCTGGTGCAGGCTGGTGAAGGGAAGTTCTGCAGGGCTGCAGTGGTGCTGCGATGCGCACTACCTGAAGGGTACCATGCATGTGCAGACGTTCGTTTGTGTGCGTGTGCGCGTGTGTGTGTGTGTGTGTGCAAGAGAGAGAGAGATTGCTCCCTATCCGGGTGCTTGTGACACGGGCTGAATATTGTTATTACACATGGGCTCCTGGGCCTTTTCATGGAAATCGCTGTGCAGGAGCCTGAGAGGGAGCAGCACAAAGCGGCTTATTGGTGTGCGGCCGAGCGCAAGCACCCGGCAAGAAAGAGGCGTGGCTCTAAGCTGCCAGGAGGCCAGGAGGCTGCCCGCTCACCGGCCTTTCCGTCCTGCCAGTTATTGTCCTCTTCTTTGTCCTGGGTGCTTTTCTGGATGACTTTCTCCCCCGCCCCACCCCGCCCTGTCCTGCCCCGGGTATCCTGCGGGAGATGGGGGTAGGGGGGAGGGCGGGGGGGTAGGCTAAACGAAGAGCACACAGGACGGCCAGGTCAGGTGGCCCTT
>JAODJX010000002.1:9223439-9243572 GCA_026776945.1 Isichthys henryi
CCACACCCCCACCCGCCGGTCACGGTGCAGCCCACCCGCAGCCAAAATGCCAGCTCACTGTGCAGCTCACGCGCAGCCAACCCCAAACGCGCAGCTCACTGTGCAGCACACGCGCAGCCAAACCCAAACTCGCAGCTCACAGTGCAGCACACGCGCAGCCAAACCCAAACTCGCAGTTCACTGTGCAGCACATGCGCAGCCAAATTGACAGCTCACTGTGCAGCACACGCGAAGCCAAACCGCCGCCATCACTCATACAACGCAGCCCAGCGCAAACAGAAGCCTGAGTGGCCTCCCCCAAAGGGACAGCCTGAACCCCCCTCCCTCTACTTCTCTCACCTAGGATGAGGTGCAGCTTGGCATGCGTCTGGAAGGCATAGTGCAACGTCACCAGGAAGGGTGACTGGCGAATGTGCTCCAGCACCTGCCGCTCGGTGCGCGTGTGCTCCGCCGTCTTGGCCTTCTGGATGATGGCCGCCTTCTTCAACACCTGCCAAGTCCGCACACGAGGACCGAAGCAGACACCAAAACATTTTTAAATGTTTATATCCGAGGTTATTGACTATTTGACCCAAAGGTCCAGATTTCATCAGGCACACAAAGTGGTCCAGATTATATTGTGTTTTGGACCGAAGTTGCCATTTAAGTACCGCTAGTTTATATTAATATGGGGGGTAGGACACAAATTAAGATTTCCATTGGCCCGACACCAAGAGGACAAATTTTATTATCAGTCCCCACGCCCCTGCCACCCCTGGATTAGGACCGCAAAAAGGGTTGGTCAGCACTGAATACTGGTATCGGTGCTCATGTCAGGATACCACCCCTGGTATTACTTGGTATCAGATCCAAACAAAAATCAGCAATACAGCTTATTCCTCACAAATGACCCACTGGATGACAGACTGTGGGGCCCTTCAGATTTTAACATAAACAGACCTGTGATACTCCTACTCATACAAACATAGCATCTTTAAGGCTCCCACTGTGCTACTGGAATACATTCATGATATAATAAAAGCACCAAGCAAACGAGACGTCACGGTTCCGCACCTGAGTGCTCTGACCTAACGGAGTGTCTGCGTACCTTCATGGCGTACAGCTTCCCTTTGTCGTGACCACTGTTCTTCCTCACCAGAAACACCTTCCCATATGCTGGAGGGCAGCAGGACATTGCAGCACAGAGCAGGCAGCAGGGGTTTCCCCCAGAGTGGACAACAGACACACAGAGTGAAGATAAGGATTTCTGTATCAGAAGGCAGGTGGTACAGAGTACAACAGCAGCATTATTCCGCCAGGGGACGTCCATATCCATGCAAGTGTGACAGATGACAGTAAAGACAGTATAAGTATGGAAACAGTTTGCCAGGGTGAGAGCTGGCACCAGCAGTTTGCTAAGTCAGTGACCCCCAGGAGGCGTCACCCAGGGCAGCTGCCTCTCTCTTTCACCGGGATCCACCTGTGACTAGACAGCGCTGCTTCTGCCTGCCACATAGCTAACAACCCGTTCACGTTCGAAATGTCAAACAGCTTCACACATACTTTGCATTTTGGTTTCTGTTAACATTTGGGATCCTTAGCCAACCAATTGCAATATTTGGGATTGGCAAGCCAAGCAAGTGAAAATGTGCATTTCCCCACTGTGAGAGTCGTAAATTACAAGGTAGCCTACATCACTATCTCTTGCTGGAGATTAATCAAGCGTGCACTCCACAGATACAGCCACACTGCCTGGTTTGGGACGTTACTGTTCAATTTATATTCGGTGCATATTCTTGCTCTGGCAACCAGCTCACATTTGTAATTTAATCAGAAGTGAATCCAGATGTTTTTTTAGAATACATAATAGGCCAATTTGTAGCCTGTCTGGAAAAAACAAAATATTTACTTTCCTTTTTTCCGTACTTATCCAGACTTGTTTGGAAAGAAGAGTGGTGATTTTTATCTTGCATGATGATATCACTTTAGATTCTCACCTAACAATTTTTGTCTCCATACTTATACGATTAAGTGCTTATTTAATCTTCATAGATACAAACTTACCCACCAATGACTGTATCTCCTTCCCTGAATGACTGAACTGTAATTTACTGACAAGTCTGACTGTGAAGTTTAAGTCTTCCAGACTGTAACCCTGAAGTAATGAAAATTCTGCCCCCAGTTTTCTGATGTGTGCACAACCACAACGTCCACCTGAAGAACTGATTAAAAATTCCTTCTGTTAACTACTAAATATTGAGAAGATGTTAGGCTTTGTGCTTGTCTTATCCTCACAGCATTTCCTTATTGAACAACCCAAGGAACAAATATCCCACAAGCCCGCTGGGCTATCAGGCGCGGCTCCAGGAACATCCATGGGTGCCAAATTTGGTCAGCTGGATGGAGTGAGATTTTCAATCCGAGGTAAGTCTGCACACGCATTTTTATGTATTTAACAGCTCTGTTACCTTGTGTAGTGTTAGGGTTTGCAAACTACCCCAACACTTTCGATGCAGCTAATTTTAAGTTTATAATGGAATAATACAGATTTGTTGTAGGATTTCTTGCGTGAGCACGAGTCTGAAAGTGTGACATGCCAGATGCGTATGAGCTGGCAACCATGTGCATTTCACCTGAAAGCCAACATTCTGCTCTCTTAGCAGACTTAAGACTTTATGTGTGCAACTGGATAAAAGCGAACCTAAATTCAGCAGGGTTGCCAACTTGGGTCAGCTGGCTGGTGTGAGACAAGCCTGCAAACACATGCACAAGCATTTACATGCGTGTAACAGTGCTATCACCCTGTAAATAGTCTGCAGGTTTTGCAAAGTACCCCCAATGCGTCTGATATAGCTAATTTTAGGATTGTAATGGAATAATACAGATTTGCCATAAGATTTCCTGCATGAGCATGTCTGAAAGTGCGAGTGTCACGCCAGATGTGTGAGATGCCCTGGGTATTCCACAGCCTCTTATGCTGAAATCAGACTGTGTTCTGTAACTCACCTCCGGTTCCAAGCACCTTCAGGAGTTCAAAGTTCTCCATCCCTACTTTCTCAGTGTGTCCTGTAAGGTTAGCTAAAAAAATCACAATACAGATAACTTTAAAAACGGCTCTCAGTGGGTCTACAGCAGTAACGTACATAAATTTACGTTCCAATTAGTTGTTTTTCACTGCCATCCATAGACATACAAATATTACTTGTATCTCTATTGCACTATATGCATCGTGCAACGATAACTCAGGCAAATATATATTATCCAGAGATGATGTTTAGACTTACCGACAGTCATAATAAAATGCACCTTTTGGACTTAAAGTTATTTGCAATCATCAATCAAGAAGCTTAGATGCCTCGACACTGATGGAACCTTATTGGCAGGACAGTGGGGGGTAACGGCATCACGAGACACACTAAGCACAGCACCTACCGTTGGTGAGCTGATGTTTAATAGTGCACATCTCCTCCCGGACCTCCTCGCCGGTGTCCTCACCGCTGCTGCCCGAGCTGTCTCCTGACATGGTGCGTACGGACGCCTCTGCTTATTTATGTTTCTAATATTTACACAGGAAAATGTGTGATACACAACACGGCACGGGTGCGAAAGTCCGGGTGCAAGTTAGCGAGAGAGACAATAAAGAAAATGCCCTTGGACGGATTTCAGTGTGAGATCACGCTCATGCTTGCAGTGCAGAATCGACGCGCATTTACTTCTCTTCATTTGCACTCGGGGTGGCCCCCATCGCCATACAAATCTGACACAAATCCGCGCAGTTAGCCCTCTTTCTTCCGTGCATGTCCTGTCGCAGATTAATATGCCAGAGGTTAATGCAGAATCAACCGTTGGGATTAGCGTTGTACGGGTCAGTTACATTCGGGCTGTGAGCACGTCTTGATTTATTCCCCCTCCGGCTTTTATTAGCTCAAACTAGTAGACCTTCGTAAAACAGCACCGCCATGCTGAAGTGGACCGGATCCGTGTCACTCCTGTCATGGTCTTCTCGATATACAGATTTCCTCTTTTTTCCTCCGGCGATACCGCAGTAGCCAGCAGTCCGCACTTTGGCACCGGGGACAAGCCTAGCTACAGTGCGGCCGAATGCTCAACGTCTGTCGGCGGGGACGCTTCCGTTCCCATTGATCGCGGTCATTTCGTCGCCGTGTCATTAGCTAATGCCCATTATGCTGCCGGTCGCCGATCGCGGGCCAGCTAGGCTGGTTAACGCCGCTTCCTCGCGTACAGCGGTGACACCGGCTCTGCGAGCGGGGTCCGGCTTTCACGCCGCTCTTTCGGGGTACGGGCTCAGGGTGCACTAGCCTTCACATTGACAGAATGCAAACAAGCAGACATACGCGATGCATGCAACGTCAATTTACTACACAAAAATTAATAAACCGTTTAAGCGCTCCGCCGCTGCAGCGCTTCCGGATGTTAAGAGAAACAGTACTGCGATAAATGTTCGCCTCTGATCCGCTGTAGGAAACAAACGTGAACAACTATTTTAAAATGTAGTGTAGTCTTGTTTTGTGCGTGCGAGATGTTTTAGCTACGGAAGCCGAAAAGTCCCAGACTGCCTTTCAGGAGCAGCTCGGGCCGGGAGGAGCGTCTGGGGTTGTGCAATACTGAGAGGAAGGAAGGGGGCGGATTGCGAGAAAGAGGAACGGCTCCCAGCCAGCGGCCAGGGGGGCGTGGGGCTGACGGCAGAAGATCGAAAACCTGTTTTAAGATGAGTATGTCCCGCGCATAACCCTGCTGGGGGGGATTTATCCCTTTGTGCAACTGCTGTCAAGCGTGGTCAGTTTTGTTTATGTGAAAGCCGAAGGTAAGCGAATGGCGCATCTTGTGAGGAATTCTGAAAAAAGAAATGAATTGCTGATCCATAGTAAAGTCTTCCTGAGTTAGTTTTACCCTTTGCATCTGTTTGTGTTTACATGTGAGGCGAGTGTGCAGTGACACAGCACATCTTTGGCCAAGATTTTATTCCTCCCATATTTTCAACCCACTTTGCTTGCGTTCATGTCTTCTTTCAGATGCAGCCACCCACCACACCCCACTCACTCCCAGATTCCCCGGGGCAGGGTGTGGATAATGCTGACACAACGTGCGTCGGAGGCAAAACGGGTCACATGACACAGTAAAAAGCAAGTGTCCACTAATCTGAAGTGCAGTGCATCACCGGTGGGAAACAGAATGTGAGGCATTTGAACGTTAGCTACTCAACGGCGAGACCTGGCAGCATAAAATGGCCAGAAGCACCGTTCGGTTTGTGTCCGCTCTCTGCACCCCTGCTGCTGGTACATGCGGGTCACTAGGACTAACACATAGGGTGGGGGGCCACATTGCTGGTCCTGGAAGCTCCATGTTAAGCATATGAACTTAAGCTCAAGAACTTCATTAATAGATCAAGAACCTAACTGCACTTTCTATAATTACTTCTAAGAGCAATATGACGAATTGAATATGTGACATAATTATATATTATATTAAGGATTTTCATTTTTGACAAAATTAATCCTGTGTTGTTCCCTGCTGTGTACCCATAGCCTCAGGGATAGGCTTGGGACCCCCCCAACCCAGAATAGGATAAGTATTTACAGAAAGTGGATGGATGGATGGATGGATGGATGGATGGACAAAATTAATCCAGTTAATTGCATGAATGATTTAGATGCTAAGCTAAACACTAGCATATGAAGTGTCTCCAGGAAGAAACTGAGAAACAATATCCCAAAATACTCCAGTGTTTGAATGTATCGCCTTTTTTAACCAGGATGCCATTAAGGTTATTATTGTCATCAAAAGATCTTTTGTGCCCCCTTCTCGGCATGTCTTACCTAAGCAAAGTCCTGAGATCACTGGGGCCGTCTGGCGCACAAGCTGCCCGGTCCTCAGTTGGTGCTGAGCCAGGCACATTTCTCAATGTTGACAGTTGTGATGTGTACAGCAGTACCACATCACAACTGTCAGGATGCTCTCGGGTGTTTGACTGACATGCATGGGGAGGACCTGCTCTTATTGTGCGTGAGATCATAGCGCCACGTCCATTACCACTTAGTGCAAATGGTGCCCAGAGTGGGTACGGTGGCGTACAGAAAGCCTGGCTCACAGGATGTTTGTTTTGGTTCCAAATCGTTAGGTTTCATCTTTTTCACATGGTTTATGTTTTTATAGCCACCTAGAAAAACCAGTCATATGCTTTGTTTCATTTTCAGTGTCATGCAAAAACAGTTACACGCCCAAGGGAGGCACATGCATTTTAATAGGCAGCAACAAATCAGTTCTAGCGGGTTTAACTGTTTGGTGAAGAAGCACACGGAATTTCATTATACATCTTTCGTAAATGATTTTTAATTTATATATTTAAGTTCCTTCATTTTAAAATACAAATTTGAAATATAAATTTTTCAAGCATTCAGTGCATACACAGAAGTCTAAACTGGATCTGTTCATCCAAAGTGTTCATAATACTAGTTTAAAAGGTGGCGTGGTTGGAACTGTCGTCATGTGGATTTTTTCACATCGAGTTTATCATCACTGGAGTGGCCATCTAAGCAACAGAAAACAGAATTAGTGTTGGTGTCACACGTAAGTCTCAAATTCTTAAATATTTTACCATAAACCGACATTACAGATTCTTTCTGGTTGCTTTTTGAATGACGTTTTTTCAGCCGAGTATTACTTAAGCCATATGTAAGACTGGGTATACACAGGGCGTAAAGTGGTGCATGGCCCCACAAAAAGGGCCTCACTGACCTTCAGCTCCAGAAGACATGCAGGGGGTGTCTGAGTTCTGCTCGGCCGTGAGGCTCTCCTCACTCTCAGCTGAAACCACAAGCACACCCTCAGTTTTTAAAGAATCAGATCCCTGTTCTCTCTGTTCCTTCAGGTGAATGTGCGTATTGGATTCCTGTTCTCTGTGTTCCTTCAGATGAATATGCATATCGGATCCCTGTTCTCTGTGTTCCTTCAGATGAATGTGCGTATTGGATCCCTGTTCTCTGTTCCTTCAGATGAATATGCATATCGGATCCCTGTTCTCTGTGTTCCTTCAGGTGAATGTGCGTATCGGATCCCTGTTTTCTGTGTTCCTTCAGATGAATGTGCATATCGGATCCCTGTTCTCTGTGTTCCTTGAGATGAATGTGCATATCGGATCCCTGTTCTCTGTGTTCCTTGAGATGAATGTGCGTATCGGATCCCTGTTCTCTGTGTTCCTTGAGATGAATGTGTGTATCGGATCCCTGTTTTCTGTGTTCCTTCAGATGAATGTGTGTATCGGATCCCTGTTTTCTGTGTTCCTTCAGATGAATGTGTGTATCGGATCCCTGTTTTCTGTGTTCCTTCAGATGAATGTGCACATTAGATCCATGTTCTCTGTGTTCCTTCAGATGAATGTGCGTATCGGATCCCTGTTTTCTGTGTTCCTTCAGGTGAATGTGCGTATCGGATCCCTGTTCTCTGTGTTCCTTCAGGTGAATGTGCGTATCGGATCCCTGTTCTCTGTGTTCCTTCAGGTGAATGTGCGTATTGGATCCCTGTTCTCTGTGTTCCTTCAGGTGAATGTGCGTATTGGATCCCTGTGTTCCTTCAGATGAATGTGCTTATTGGATCCCTGTTCCCTGTGTTCCATGAACACCAGACAGACCCACCTTTCCCCTCCTCGCTCAGGCTCTCCTGACTGGGTGTAGAGCTGCCACCCTCCTCCCACATGATGGAGGTTGTGCCTTGAGAGCGGAAGCGCTCACGCAGGGGCCCATGCTGGTCCCCGGGGCTGAAGGACTGCGACACACCCCTGCCCCTGCCCAGGCCCCAGCCATGCCGTGAGCCCAGCTTACGGCGAGCTGAGCGAGCGACTCCCCGTGGCTGATCATGGATCTCAGCAGGAGCCCACTGCTGAATCATGGGGGAGCCAGGTGCACTCGTGGGGTCCACAGCTGAAGAATACATGCCAGAGAGGGAATAAGAAAGACGTAGTGAAGGGGTAGAGCGGGAGGCAGGACATTTAGGGCATTTTCAGAGTATTGGCTGAGCTACAGAACTTATGTAGGAGTTATAGTATGTTTGGTGCATCATCATTTTCTCCTATTTTCTCCCTTATTTAGAACAGTCCAATTTCTATTCGTTGGGCTTCCATACAACCGAAAACTTTAGCATCAATCTCACTTCTAAGAGTCACGGAGAGGAACACATCATACCCTTAAGAGAGGGGCTGACCACTGATTTTTTCTTTAATAACCAGACCCTTTATCATTGTAATACCGAATATACCCTCAAATAAGGGGAAGAATTATATTAGATTATGCGATGGGCATGTGGCGTGGCACAGTCGCTCACCAGGTGCTTGGGCTGATGTTGGTAAACATTCACTGATCTCGTTCAGGTTCTCCATACTCCCAGCAGCAATGAACTGAGCTCTGCCTTCTCTGCCCTCCTTCAAAGAACGAGGTTTAATAAGCTTCTTCATCCTGTCTGCTATCCAGTTGCTCTTCCTACAGGGGGCAACAGAGAGAGAGAGAGATAATTTGACGTACTGTAATGTTTGTTACTAAAAACGATAATGCCTTGAAATAATGAATAAAGCAGCACAGAGAACTCGTCAGGCAGTGTGAGGAGTGCAGCTTGTGTTGATGTGCCAGCTCTGGTCGCCAGTTCAAATCCCAAGGTCAACAGAGTGATTTCACCTTTGGGGCCCCCTGAGCAAGGCCCTCACCCTCCAATCACTCCTGGGACTGACTGACCCCGCCTTCACTTTGGATAAAAGCTGCTGCTAAATAAATGTGCTACGTTCTGACTCTTGCTCTTAACATCCTAAAATATTTGGCCTGCCTCATAGGCTATTTAAGGGAATTTTCAAGGCTGAATTATTTCACTTCTGGTACAAAATGGGTTGACTGAATAAAGTATTTGAGTAGGTATTCAGGCTCAGGCTACGTCAGTCTGGATGCTGATTGGATGAGCCCTGATTGCAGGCATCGTAACGCTGGATAATCACTGACTTAGCTTTGCTGGGCACAGGCAGAGAGGGTTCCAGGACTCGGTACTGATCCATTATCTTCTCCACCAGCTTTTGTTTTTCTCGGCGCAACTCGTTCAACTTGTCGCTGAGAGGAAACAGAAAAGGAGGGAACACACAGGTTCATGAGGGAGGATGAACCAAATTAAGCAAGTCAGAGCCATTTTCTGCTCGTCACTGCCGACCAATCAGCAGCAGCCTCCTTCGCACCACCAGTAATCATCATTAAAGCCTTCATCCTTGTAATCTGAAGTCACCTGCTGCCCTTGCACGAGTTTGATAAAAAATACGTATGCAGGCTTTATCCGCTTCTTTACTTATCTGCTTGTGAAACTCATTTGTATAACCTTGAGAACAGCTATATTCTAGAAATGGTGTCCAAGAGTCTATATTTATGTTCAGCAATGACACATCACTTAGAACTAAACACACTTAACACATACATTGAATAACAGTGATCATACTGAACAGATGCCCTGTGTTGTATTTCATCCATTTTTAGAACCATTAAGAGGAGAATGTTAAAAAAAGTTAAGGAATGTTTTTGTTCACCACATTGATTACTGGGTTAGGGCAGCGTTTCCCAACCCGGTCCTCACACAGTCTACATTTTTGCTCCCTGCCAGGTAGTCCACATTTTTTCTCCCTACCAGGAGCTAGAAGGGAACAAAAACATGGAACGTCTGTGGTTCCCTGAGGACCGGGTTGGGAAACACTGGATTAAGGGGCAGGAAAGCCTGTGTAGACACCTCCCTGCCACTAGGGGTCCCTGACTTCCCAGAGCCATGCACTATACACATACGTAAACTCCCTATGCTGCTGGTGGTGCTGGTCCCGGCTCTCCAGACTCCGCTCCAGTAACGCTCGATTTTCCCGGGCCAGACTCTGGTTCTGCTCCACCAGATGCCGGGTCTCTTCCTCCAGGTTTCCCTTTAGTTGGGTCAGCAGCTAGTAGGCAAAGAAACACACATGCGTATAGAGGCATACAAAACCCAGCATACAGGCACAGCTAATCAAGCAGGGCAGGCCAGCAAACTGAGACATGAGCCCTGTGCTGCCCAGGACAGGCTCCAGGCTCTCCCACTATCCTCAGCAGAATAAGTGCTTAGAACAGTGCTTCCCAATCCAGTCCTCAGGATCCCACACACAGCCCACTTTTTGCTCCCTCCCATCAACCTGCCAGACAGTCCACATTTTTGCTCCCCATCAGGAGCTGGGAGGAAGTGAAAACATGGACTATCTGCAGGTCCTTGAGGCAGCGAATTGGGAAACATTGGCTTCAAAGATGGGTGGATGCCTTTATGCAACTAAAAATCCTATTATTATTATCCTGATGTTTTAATGCTTTCTCTCTGAAATAGTTAGAATTGCAAAGCACAGTTTTCACAGACAAATATTTCAATGGAACCGTTTCCAAGAGACAACGAGACGGACCCACGGAAAGCAGCTCTCTGCAGGGCCCGACCCCGTCCCTTCACCCCTGACGTGCGTACTGACCTGGTACTGGCTGGTGAGGCGGGCGTTGTCCAGGTCCAACTGCTGGTTCTGTTCCCTCAGCAGGCTGAGCTCTCCTTCCAGCCGGGTCCGCTCCAGCTGCGCGGCACTGAGCTCCCCCCGCAGGACCGAGCCCTGGGACAGCAGCTCTGACTGCACCTGTGCAGACTCCTTTTGTTGGCTATGCAGCCTGTGGGGAGCACATCGGGACCACGACCCTGTCAGGACTGGCCTAGGAGGATCGCTGCTCCAGTGCCTCCCACAGAAACTTATTTCTTCTACTTTAAAACCCAAAAGAAATTCTGAAGCTATCCATAGGCATTTTCCCATTGTATTTTATCGTTATTTTCAACTAGACAGTCATAGTGAACCAGCACAACTCCACTTATCATGTAAGAAGGAACTGACAGGAAATTCAACCGTTTAGAGCCCCACCCACTCTGACTCCATTTCACTTTGCAAATCACATGCTGTAGTGCAAGGGAGTGAGCACTGATTAGAGGGATGATGGAAGACATAACCTTCACCAATAACACATAATATACAAGCACCGAAAAGGCAGTTGTCTTCCAATATACCCCGGCTAGTTCATCCCTCCCACCACCAGGGGGCTCCCAACTACTGAGGAGTACACATGCCAGACAAAAACTGAGGTTTAATTGGACTTAAACTAAAGCTTAGATCCCCCCTAATCGAGTCTGGCCATCAATTCCAAATCCAGGCCTTGTTTTCAGTTCTCCCAGGTAATTAGTTTAATAATTACTGATTCCAATTGGCCAGAGGCTTCACACGCTGCTTATAGGAATCCCAAAATGGAGAAATATAAAATAAAAATAACCACTTAATATGTCATACAACTTGTTTGATGTTTATTTTACTTGTTAATTATGCATATCATTTACCCATTTTGCATAGCATTGCCTATCCCCAGAAGCAGCAGGCACAGTACCAGGGGCAGATGCACATATCTGGGGGCTCTAGGCTGGCATCAGCATGAACGCTCGGGTGTTGCTGATCTAACTAACTGGGATTTTCCTCCGAGCGGAGCGGAGCCCTGATGTTTGCCAGCGCATTAGGCTGTATCCTAGGGTACTCTATGCGTTACTCTAGCCCTGCAGAGAGCACTGGATGGGATCCCAGTCCACCACAGGAAACATGCAATCGGAAACTATAAGCATTTTAGGGACACTAATACTCCTAAACTATATTAGCTGCGGTGGGAATCGATCCCACAAACTTGGTGGCATGTGGCCGCAGTGCTCCCCAGTAAGGCCTCGCCCCGTGTGAAGCGACATCCCGTCCCCAGAGGCAGCCCCTATCACTGGTCCCCAGGAGCACTCACCTCTCATTCTCTTCTCTCAGCCTCTCTGCCTCTTTCACCTTCTCGGCCTGTGCCTGTCTCTCTTTTTCCGTCTTCTCTCTTTCCGCCCGTATGACCTCCTCTCTCTCTTCCAGAAGGGTCTTGCGGTCCAGCAGCTCCTTGTACCTAATGAAAGCACAACGTCGCAGAGCTGTTTGCAGGCTGGGCAGAACAACTCACTCGAGAGCCTCCAGGCCTCCACGGCCCTATCCCTTTGCATGCGGAACTTACATGCTCTACATGTGTGTGCTGTCCCACGAATGAAGACGTGCTGTTCAGTGCAAATGACTGTGAGTGTGTGTGTGTGTGTGTGTGTGTGTGTGTGGTCCAGATATACCTTACCTTGTGGAAGCCAACTGTCCCCAAAATGTAATGAACACCCGTTATTAATTTTTTTACTTCATGGGAACCAAGAAACTGGAAAAATGGGGAAAACCCATTTTTCTAAAAATCTACGACTGCAATCAAAAACTAAAAATGCAAAAACTCTCGCATTTTCCTCAGTTAATTATAGTTATGGGCTGGGGAGGGGTTAAGGTTGTCAGGAATTGGCAATTTTTCCATAGAAAAGAATGAGCAGTCCCCACAAAGATATGATCACAGGTCTGTGAGTGTGTGTGTGTGTGTGTGAGATTATGAAGGCCCCTTCAACGTGCAGCCTAATCTAAAAATGTTTATGGAAAAGGGACCTTTGCAGTGGGTTCATAACAATGTTTACAACTGCATAAATGGTTTATAACAGTTCAGTAAAACTCCTAATTTAGGGAGGACAGCTTTATTTCCAGTTTCTGTCATGCTGTTTATACTTAGGGTCTGTGAAAATGACATCACATGGCTGCTGTCTTAATGAGCTGTGTGTGTGCTGAGTGTGAGGTCTCACTGGGCATGGCCACCGGTGTCGCTGTAATTACCGTCCTTCCAGCTCCCGGTGTTGAGCCTCAAGGTTCCGCATGCTGCCCTTCAGCTGGCTGTGCTTGGAGAGCAAGGCCTCCAGTTCGGCCTCCTGCCGCTGCTGCAGGGCGGTCAAGCGCTCGTGGTCATGCCTCAGGCCATCGCCACGCAGCATCACTTCCTCCCGGTCCTTCGCCCAGACCCTGGCCTCCGCCTCCAGGGCGGCGACACGGGCCTCGCTCTCGCTGCAGCGGGACCAGAGCGAGGCATGCTGGGAGCTCAGTGACGCCTGCTCCGCCTGTTGTAGAGCAAAGGGTGAGGTGGTGAGGGACGCATAGCGGTCAGTGCGGCGGTGTAACCACAGAGATGAGAACTGTTCCTCTTGCAGAACGACCCTGTGGCAACAAGCAGGTCGCTGAAGGTTTAACAGCATGCAGACATCATCCTGAGAACTCTCAGCTAATGTCTGTAGGCCATTAAATTCATATGACTACATACTATAGACCACATGCTTTTTAAAAATATATATACGTATATATGTATACACACACATTTATATATACACACATATATGTGTTTGTGTACAGACAGACAGACAGACAGCCAGACAGACAGATAGACAGACAGATAGACAGACACATAGATAGATAGATAGATAGATAGATAGATAGATAGATAGATAGATAGATAGATAGATAGATAGTTTGTGAACCTTAAATAAAGCATCGAAAACAGGGGTCATGGAGGAGTAGTAAGTGTGTGACCTCCCTGAGAGCAGGGAAAGGCGCATGGATGCGGACCTGCAGCTTCGTGCTGAAAACCTGCAGGTTTGTGCAGTTTTCTTGCAGGACAATGGCCTGTCGCCGCACGCCATCCAGCTGCTCCTGCAGTTGTGCAGAGGTGGACTGCGACTGCGACAGCTGGGATAACAGCACGGCCTTCTCAGTGTGCAGGACTGCATTCTGGAAGGCAGGGGTGAAGAACAGAAGAAAAAGACAAATTATTAAAGACGTGATCTGCAAGAAGCTCTCGATAATCAGGAATCACCTTCAACACTGAAACAAAATGCATGTACACACCTGTCTCTCCACCTCGATCAATCGCTTGCCCAGCGGCTCCTTGGTCTCTAGGGTGTCAGCTGTGACAGCAACATCAGCAGCCTTGTCTTGGCTTCCCAAGAGCTGATGCTCAACTGCCTGCAGAGCCTTAGGGAGTGACACATATTCTCTCTGTTTCTGAGCATCCCATTCCGGGTCTGTTTCCCCATCTGTTCTGGTGTCTTGGTCATGGGCTTCCTTGGAGGCGGCTCCTGGCAAAATCTGCGAGGTGTCACCGCCAGATCCTCCTTTCTGGACACCCGGGTCCTCAGCAGAGAAAGATGACAACTTGCACTGGGCCTCCAGTCTCTCATGCTTCTCATGCATCTCTGCCAGCTGACTGGCCAGCTCCTTCACCTGCATTTTCTCATTGGCCAACTGACTGTCCAGTTCCTGGGATTTCAGCTTCTCATTGGCCAGCTGACAGACAATATCCTGGGACTGCATCTTCTCACTCGCTAGCTGATTGGCCAACTCCTGTGACAGCATCTTCTCTTTGGCCAATTCCTGTTGAAGGGCACGAAGGAAGAATAACTGATCGATACACAATGCACACCACCTTTTATTCACCCAGCCCATAAAAGGCACACAAGTCCACTGAGGCCTGATATCTGAAGGACACAGGCTAATTATCTTCTGTTGTATATTCATGTAGCATGCAGCATGTTTGAATATTGACTGTTTTAATGTATCATGGGGGTGTATGTGTCATGCGTGTGTCTGAAATGCTGGGATGTCTGAGCTTACCGCTCATGGGAGTTTTATTTACACAAAAATGTTCTGAGGGCAGAACGAAAAATAATTGGTTCAGCTAGATAACCAATGAGACTGTAGAAGAGGTGGGTCGTAGGAACTAGAGGAGGTGGGACCAACCAATCAGATGTCATGATCGCGTCTGCTCTAATTACGTTTTTCATTTTGTCCTCAGAATATTTCTGTGAAAGTCGAACTCACCCACCAGCAAGAAGAACTAGATATTTTCAGGTCTCATGCCTTTGCATTTACATCTGCTTGCTTCACTGCTTCTTATCCTGAACAGCCCACAGCTGGTTACATCACTGTTCAGGGGTACAACAGCAGGCCCCTGCCAGGACTCCAGCCACCAGTGTTAGGGTTACGAATCCATCTACTGTCCCTGTATTTACACCTCCTTCTGGCTGCTTGACTTTTGGGGGATGTGGTATGAGCATGATGGGATATGTGAAAAGAAGCATTGCAATGTACCTGAACTCGTACTTAATAAAGGATTTCATCTTCCTTTCCCATCATTTGATAAGCAGTCTTTTGTCTCATTCATGTTCGTTTCTCATGCTGCCCTCGTCCTCTTGCGCCCCCCCGTGCCCCATGGGTGTTCTGACCTGACTCAGCGTGCTCAGTTGAGTCCTGATGTCTGCGACCTGTGCATTCAACTGCCTGTTCTCCTCCTCCAGCTCCCGGAGCAGAGCACAGTCCTCTTTCAGTTGGGACACCTCTTGACACACTCGTCTGCGGACAGTGTGGTACAGGCTGTTAGCACCTCATCCTATAGTCAGAATGTCCGAGAGCGGGGGTATGTTATGATGATAACCCATTACAATTAAAACCCAAACCGACATACACTTTCTTACTGGATACGAGGGACGAGTTTCTGAAACTGAAGATTTTACTACATTAAAGGGGCTCAACGCTTTTCCTTTAGTATGTCATATAGCTTTATGTGCGTGTAGACAGTCTTAAGTCTTAAGGCCCAAAGTACACACCAATAGGAGGAACTCTCACTACAGAAACCATTCTTCGCTAATCTGCCTGAAATGACTCATTGGAATTCCACCCTTTACTTCCGTGACGTGGTGAGGTCACCTCTTGACACAATCCTCACTGGCTTTACCTGCAAAAGATCTGTCTGCAGACTGCAAGAAATGGGGCGAAACGAGTATGGCAAACTGACCAATCAGAGCACATCAGGCTCATCAGGGGGTGTGGCTTAAAGCTCTAACAGAACATTTCAGACAGAAGTATAGACAGGGTGAATAGAGATGTACAGTATAAGAACAATTATCTGTTTTTGGAACACTGAAGCATGTTAATATATTCTAGTAGACCCCCAAAATTAAAATAATAAAACAAACACAATAACAATATGTGTCCCAAAATCACAATGAACTACTAAGCACTTCCTCCAGTGATAAACACGGAGTTACGCCACAGTGACAGCTAGGCCGCATGTACAAGTCATGTGACAGCTACCACAATCTCAGATCCATGGTGGATGTTGGCATCAGCTTTGTTTCATTTCCACATTTTGTCAGGCACAAAGGAAGCTGCTGAAGGCCGACGCTTTTGTGCTCAGATGAGATGGGGGGGGTCTGAGTCTGCTGACCTGTGCTCGGCTTCCAGGCCACAGGCCCTCTGGTTGCTGTGCTCCAGTGCCGAGGCTGTGCTCTCCAGCTGCTGCCTAAGGCGGCCCAGCTCCCGCTCACGCTGCCTCTGCTCTCGCTGCTGTGCGTCCAGCTGGCTCAGGCACGCCTCCTTCTCCTGCTCCAGGCGCAAGGCCTCCAGTGTGGCCTCATCTCGCCGGCGCCCCAGGGCCTCTGCCTCCAGGCCTGCCTCCTGCAGCTCCGCCTGCAGCTCCTCTTCCCGCCGCCGCGACGCTTCCAAGCTGCGGCTCAGTCTCTCTAGCTCTGCCTTCAGCGCCTGGTTGGCCATTTCCAGCTGGTCGCCCTAGTGACCATCAGTCAATCAGGCAATCTTTATTTAAACAGCACTGTCTTAACCATGGGGTTTACAAAGTGCTTTACAGACATTTAAAAGAAAGGAATTAATATAAGCATAACAATAAGCACAGAGAAAATTTTTTAATATAGAATCAGTTATTAATAATAATAATAATAATAATAAAATACCACTTTAGACCCCCCAAGTTTTAAATTTTTAGACCACCCTCTTTGGTCTCTGTTAGGGACCACCCTCTCTGGTCCTCGTGCAAGGGGATGCGAACCCCTGCCACACTGGGACCCCAACCCAGTGTCCTCTGAGGTACTGAAGTCCCAGAGTATTTAAAGGACCCATCCCCAGTTGAGAGTGGTCACACGGACGGGTAAGAGAGGAGGGCTTATATATGAGCTAACATGAGCACCTTGCGGGCAGCGGCACGGAGCGAGTCGATGGTGGAGCGTAGGCAGTCTCTCTCCCGCTCCAGCTGTGCTCGCTCCCCCTGCAGCTGCGCAGCCACAGCCCCCTCCAGCCTCTGCAGCTCCAGCTGCGCCTGCAGGCGCATCAGCTCCTCATCGGCCTGCTCGGACTCTGACTGCAGGGTCTGCCGGCAAAGCAGAGGGGGGCGAGCTGCATGATTAAGGCACGGCTCTGTTTACTGGCGCACTGACTTAACAACAGCGTGATTCGGGACCCAATTCATTTTAAGTTATTTAAAATCACTGAGAAAGTTCATCAAGTGTGTTTTAGTATTAAAAAAAACGCAGCCAGCTTGCAGCCCATATATAAGTTATATTAGTATGAACTATGTCCGCTTCCAAGCACAAGCCTAATACCTTCTCTCAAAAAGTCTTCCTTCTCTGTGCAAAATAAGCATTTGTGTTGCACTATTAATGCTAACAATAAAGCCTGGATATATGTCCAAGAATGATGAGAAAGAGAAGAGATGATTAATTAGCAGAAGCAATGTGCGAACATGCGATACCCACACTGAACACAGTCCAGTCACATATGCCTTCTAAAGGTGCCCTTTAACCTCTCATTCAATCTGAATCCATTCATTCATATAACATACAATAATGTCTCTGCCTGCAGATTCACACTGTGGATACAAACATCCAATCTGAATTGCGACAGTACCTCAAAGAAAGTATACAGCTATAGATATACGTGAAAGTGCATGGGGGTCTGAATTGCCGTTACGGTTTCAGCACTGGGTGAAGCAGCCCTACCTCGATCTGCTTCCTGGCCTGGAGCAGGCCCTCGCCAGCCTTCCTTAGCCGCTGCGCCTCTACCTCCAGCACGTTGAGTCGCTGCTCTGCGTTGGTGGCCCTGCGATTCTGCTCTGCCAGCTTGGCGCGCAGCTCATGGACCAAGCAGGCCTGTCTCTCGGCCTCCTGGCTCTGCTGCGCCAACTCCTGAAGGGCCAGCTGCAGCTGCAGGGCCAGGGAGGAGAGCTCCCCATCGGCCTCCTCGCTTTCTGCCTTCATCTCCTTTTGCTCCTCACCCTCCGTCCTCTCTCGCTCCTTGAGCCGTCCAGCCTCCCTCCGTCCTTCTTTGCTCTCTTTTGTCCTTTGCACCTCCCCCTCTCTGTCCTCGTCTCTCTTTTCTATCAGTCTGTTTGTTCTGTCCACCTCCTTCTCTCCTTCTCCATCTTCTCTTTTTTTGGAGATTTCCTGCATCTCCTCCCGGTCCTCTCTCGCCCTCTTCACCTCGTCTCTTTTCTCTTTCAAACTCATCACTTCCTCTCCTTCCCCATCTTCACGTGTCATCCCCACCCCCTCTGTTGCACCTCCTGCTTCTCTCTCCTTCCCTGGCTCCTCTTTCCTGAATGCCAGTTCCTCCATCTCCTGGCCTCCTTCTCCCACCTCCCTGGGGAGCCCTTTCTCTGCTTTCCCTTGACCTGCTCCTTCCTCATTCCGCTTTTCCACGCTCATTGACTCTAACCTGATTTTCAGGCCTTCATTTTCATCCTTCAGGTTCTGGAGCTGAGGAGTAAACAGCATAACTATTAAGTAATAGTACTTCTCCTTGATCTGTACTCCTGTCCCAGAGAAGGGAGAAAATGTCTCTAACATATTCACTGAGTAAATAATAAATATTAGCAGGTGTCTGTTTCAGCCACGATGCCTTTTGTGAGAAGTTAGCTAGATGTCACAAGTCATCTTCTCACCTCCTTCACCACGTCCTGGTGTTTACTCTCCAATGTGATCAGTCTGTCTGTCTCTCTGTGAAGCTCCCCCTTCAGTTTCTCCTTCTCCTCCAGCAGATCAGCCTTTAAGACATGGGCACGTGCACATATATGAGGAGGTACAAAAATGCACGTGGACACACACACAAACAGACTAAACATGCATTTTCTTCCAAAACCCCAATTACTGTAAATCGGTTTTTTAGTTTAAAAATCATGCTAGTTGTTCTTGACAAAGGACCCTGTGACCCTGACCTGGAATAAGGATAATCCTGAGAGGCAAACCATTTTGAATATATTATTAAAAGAGGACAAATAGACCATTAGACATATGAGTCTACTGTTGCTAAAGATGCTGTGTAACGTTCATACCTCAAATGAGGGGAAGTGCTGGCTGTTAAGTTTGGTTTTTTCACAAGCCCAAATGTAACCCAGTTACATCCATCCTCTGAAACTGCTTACCCTGTTCAGGTCCTTTGTCCTATGTCCTCTTGCTAAGTGTTTGTCCTATGTTCTGTTATTAAATGCTGTCCATTGTCCTGTTACTAAGTGTTATCCAATGTCCTGTTGTGAAATATTGTGAAGTCCAATCTTCCTTAAAAGAAGTGTTTTGTCCTACGTCCTGTTGCGAAGTACTGCCCAATGTCCTGTTACTAAGTGTTTGTCCTATGTCTTGTTAGCCCATGTCTGTCTGCAGGAAACACACAAACAGGCATCTCCTTGTACTCAGTACTTGTACCAGTACAAATGGCAGTAAACCTTTTGAATCCTTAGAATCCTTGAATCCTAATCATTCCCTTACGCCAATCCCACTGTATATATGGCTTTTTAGACTGGAGAACGCAGGTGTTCTCACCGAGGAGACCTGCACAGGGTCTGCCCAGTCTGCGCAGTTCTCTCGCTCAGCCTGCAGCTGCTCCAGGCGCCTGCGCAGTTCCATGTTCTCATGCTCGGCCCCCAACAGTCTCCAGGATGACGCCTCGCTCACTTCCTCGCTGAGGGGCTTCAGGTCCAAGCCATCCAGAGCCAAAGGGATCACTGACACAGAGGGTTTACATGCTTTAGCACAATGTCGGCAAACGAGAATAAACAGGAGGATGTCACAGCAGCCTAGAGAGCTTTTGGAGGAACATCTCCCAAGTAATTAAATTCGCTGAGTGAAATGAATTGCCGAACATTTCAATCAATGCAACTTGCATAGCTATCTGTTTCACTTTCAGTTTCACTCTGCTGAATGTTTTTACTGAAAGTTCTCAGTGCCTTGTTCTATGATACAGAAAAAGAGCACTTTCCTAGAGATATATGTACTTTTATATGATACATATTACCTTTAAACTCTTTGGAGCTCACACACACAGGCACCAGGCCTCCCCACAGTGAGGGGTCACATGCATGCTTTGGAGCTCACACACAC
>JAODJX010000002.1:9267019-9298091 GCA_026776945.1 Isichthys henryi
CCCCCCCCCCCCCCCCCCCCCCCCCCCCCCCCCCCCCCCCCCCCCCCCCCCCCCCCCCCAACGGGCTAGCTGACTTAACGTCCCTAATTATCAGCTTGTTAGATGGATCCCACAGAAAAATACCGTCACATCACTGCTAAATGCTTAGGCGGTACAGGGAATACGGTAAACATTTAAATAAAGTATGTCGTTATTACCTTCAGACTTCCTGCTGCTTCGGACCTGTCACAGGTTCTGTTGGACTGTTTATGAATGTATTTACATAAAACACTCAAGACCAAAACACATAATGTTCACAGAAAAGCTTGGGATGTGTCCTTAATTCTGCGAAAATATTGCACATTTATTGGTTTCATAACAAAAGTACATTGACAAGCAATGTTTAACATACATAACGTCTTCCGCACAGACATTATCTTTTTTATTAAGTGTCATTGTTTTTTTTTGATTAACTCATTCACTTCTGTTCTTGCCATTTTTCTATTAATGGTAACTGTAATCATTGGCCCCCACATGGATACTATTCACAGATATTTGGTGATTTATATTAATCAATATAAGGTATAAATAAAAGCACCCAATGAGACTGTTTGGCAATGAACTATATATATACAATCATGGGAAAAATTAAGAGACAATTCTTTAGTTTTAAACAAATCTGCATTTTTATATCCTACTTCAATCGTAGTTCTGCTGGCAGAAGGCTTCAGGTTGCTTCAAGGTTCAAAATTTGTAAGACAGCGGTACACAAGAACAAAGTGAGGCAGGAGACACTGGGAAGGACTAGAAACTTTGATGATTCTTAAGTTAACTTATTCGACAGTTTCTCATGAATCACAGGATGACATCAAATGACCTTCAAAAGGAATGGCAAACATTAAATGCAGGTATAAAGTGGTACTGCTAGGACAATTCATAACCGGCTCCTAGAAGCAAGACTGAAGTCCCATAAAGCAAGGAAGAAGCCCTTTATTAATGAGAAACAGGGAAGACTCAGGCTGCAGTTTGAAAAAAAAAATGTAAACGTAGAAGTATAGTGTGTACCTAGTAGATAGATGAATAGAGTAATGATGTTTCTTATAAAACCAATAAATTTGCAATATTTTGACTGAATTAATAAGCAAGATATTCTGTGAGCACTGTTTGTGTTTAGTCATTATAAACATTCTTTGATGTGATGTCCATTCAGCTGTGTGTGTGTGGGTGTGTGTGGGTTATGTTTATTTTACATTGTGGGGATACAATGTCCTCCTCCATTTAATAAAAACCCATTATTTTGACTTTATGGGGACTATTTTTCAGGTCCCCATCTAACTGATGACCCTGTATTGGAGAATCGGCTGGAGGATGGATGGATGGATGGATGGATGGATGGATGATTCGGGGCTGATTGGTCCATACCAATAATCTGGGAGTACAGTACCATGTGTGTTAATTGGGGCAGGGGGTTTGGGGCTGATGGGCCCATACCAGCACTGGGACCTGCACCCTAGTTGACTGGTCCTTTTACTTTGTGACGAATGACTGAACTGTTGAGTAAAAACAATGCATGAAGTCATACTAAGAACGTCACTGAATTCTAATTACATAACAGACAAAGGAGACAAAACACATTTAACTCACCTTTTCGATAAAATTAATACAAGCCAAGTGTGCTATGTTATCTAACTCAACAGATCAAAGGATACTATTTGAAAGTGAAAACAGTAATTATAATGAAAATACAGATAACATTTATTAAACATCGCTAAGAACAGCCCTGCTTACTTCTGGTTCTTCCATTAGTGTATCCTCTGATTAAATAATATTTTCATAACAAAAATAATTTCATATGGGAGAGAGAAGCTGATCTAGAGTGAGATATAATCAGCACTTGAAGCCTACACCCCCTTCCTGTAACCATGGTAGTTTCATTACTGACCTCATTACTGCCTTAGTGCTGACAGCAGTGGTGGATAAGTCCAGAAAGTACAAATCCAGACCAAGGTTTTGTTTCCACCAATCAGCGGAGTCCTCCATGACTGTGACTCCTTATACTCAACTGGTTGGTGGAAACAAAACCTTGGTCTGGATTTGTACTTTCTGGACCAGACCTTTCCACCTCTGGCAGCCAGTATAACTCTACACAGCTTCTTCATCACACCAGGGCGAAAAACACCAGAGCTGTAGAACCTTGTGTAACTGAATCGCACAAACGCAAGCCTTACACAGGATGTCACACTATTTGCGCAGAGAGTAGAAGGCCTGCTTATAAATATCTGAGACCAGATTATCTTTTCTTAACTCGCCCAACAGGCCATCAGGAAGCATCAACCACAAAACTCCTCACACAGCCGTCACTGCTAGTGCATGATGCTAAATGTGATGAAAACTGACCCTCAGTTCTCTGTCTATAATAAATATAGCACAATTTAGCACAATTAAATAGAACATGAACAACAAGGAACTGAAATTAGTTATCTAGAGCTATCTGAATATATAAAAGTCCTAAACAATTTTCTTTTCCAAAAAGTACCCTGCAGAAAAATCAGCATAGACCAGCATGACTTCCACACTGGTCTATGCTGGATAGTGCTGGTTTGGTGCTGGTGCTGCAACGCAGTAGCTAAAATCAACATTAATTTTGTTTACACGTGGATTATATAAAGAAAACATCTCAGAAGTGGAACATTTACATTTTTTTTTCAAAGCAATTTACAAGTGAGGCAAATAGAGGAAGCAAACAGCAGTCGAGGAGACGACTAAACTAGAGAATCAAGAGGTTCTTTATTGTCAACACGTCCATGTACAAGTACACCGTGTGATGAAGTACATTTTCCTTTGGGCTCGCTATGGTAAAACACAAAAAAGACAAACACAATAGATAAATATGTAACATGAATAATAACGGTTGGGGAAACCAACCTGAAAAGCTGAAGCTGGGCGACCAATTTATGAAGGCTGACCAACCTGAGGTATGTTTTCACTTGATAGTTCGATGGTTTAGCTGATCATACCAGCATGACCAACGTGATGACCAGCTGGTGACCCCCCCAGCTAAAAACATCAAAGAGCAGCAAGAGCTGGGACATGACCATCTAAGACCATCTAAGACCATCCAAGACCATCCAAGACCATCTAAGACCATCCAAGACTATCCAAGACCATCCAAGACCATCTAAGACTATCTCAGTCCATCTTAGCCCATCTGTAACCAGCTACCAGCTGTTTTTTTCAGCAGGATACATGTAACTATAAAGGCTTAAGTGCAGCTAGACTGAGCTTCCAGTGAACACCCAATAACAAGCACAAGTCAGCATCGGAGCGAGAGCTATACAAACGCATATAAAATATGGACAAACAGGGCAAAGACCTAAGAAGAGAGCCATTGGAATAAAAGACAAAGTAGAAAACTAAGAGCATTCAGGATCCATAAAAGGCAGGACCGTGGCTGTGGTGGCTGGCTAGCTGAGTCAGCCCCACAACAGATCGCTCTCGTGGCTTTTCTTTAAGTTTGAGAGGGATTCTGATGACTGGATGTGCGTGGCTAGTGCATTCCACCATTGAGCAACCTCACACAGTCAGGTCAGACAGGTCATGGAGACCCTCAAACTATATGACCTTTCAGGTTCTGGGGTGTTATGTTTCAGTGTGGCCTTTATAGCTAATGGCTCCATAGACCCATTGCAGCTCTGACAGATCACAGCTCATACAGCACTTATACTATGTCATATGCTAGGTTCCTGTTCATCAAGTGGCAGTCAGAAGTGCCTCCTAAAACACATAGAGGGAGCTGGCAATGAGAGACGTGCTGCTGATCTATTCAGGGATGGGTACAAATTTAGCTATGAGCATCGGGGGAATGTGCCATCTGGCCCTTAACCATTGGAACTGGGGCGTCAGATTCACAGAATGTCAAGCATAACAGGAGCTGGAAAAGAACAACCCGATTGAAAAGGTGATGGATTTTTTTTAATACATGTATTAAAACATGAAAGCACAGAAGTGATCAATATTGTGACCTCTTTCATACTGGAGAGTAGATAAGGGTTGTCTTTATCCGCCTCAAGGGTCGACACCCTATCTGCGTTCTCTCCCCATAAGGTTGTGAACCCTATCTGCCTTTTCTCCCCATAAGATTCTACACCCTATCTGCATTCTCTCCCCATAAGGTTCTGCGTCCTATCTGTGTTCTCTCCCCATAAGGTTCTGCGTCCTATCTGCCTTTTCTCCCCATAAGATTCTACACCCTATCTGCATTCTCTCCCATAAGGTTCTGCGTCCTATCTGCCTTTTCTCCCCATAAGATTCTACACCCTATCTGCATTCTCTCCCCATAAGGTTCTGTATCCTATCTGTGTTCTCTCCCCATAAGGTTCTACATCCTAACTGCATTCTCTCCCCATAAAGTTCTGTATCCTATCTACATTCTCTCCCCATAAGGTTCTGCATCCTATCTGCGTTCTCTCCCCAGGTTCTACATCCTAACTGTGTTCTCTCCCCATAAAATTCTGCATCCTCTCCCCATAAGGTTCTGCATCCTAACTGCGTTCTCTCCCCATAAGGTCTGGCATCCATTCTGCCCCCTCTGGAGGGTGCAGCTGTCACAGGAAGTCATCCAAAGTCCTCTGGGCAGGCTGGTAGGTCACCATGGCAGTGCTGTGCTCTGGGTCATTCTCAGTAATGCTGCCTTTCTGTCACATATTCTCCAGATAGACTGGGTCTTTTCTCCATTCAAGTGAACCGGTGCAATGCCTTCCAAATGGTGGGACCCAGTGTGGACCCAGAACCATTTCGGCTCGACCCTGCTCCTGTTTGTGTAAAGGCGACATCTCTGCACTGTGGACCCTAACTGGGCTTCTCGAAAATACCTGGACTCCTCTAATCAATGGATCGATCTCCTCCATCAGGTTACTGGCCGTCCCCCTTAAGCTGCTGAGAGCAGCTTCCACAGCAGGACAAAGACAGATTTCTGTGGCTGAGCTGACGATGGGGTATCTCTAGGAGGATTTCGTAACTGTCGTCTGCCTCCTGCCTCTGACTCATCTTCTGTGTTCCCACATCTCTTTAGGTCAGGACAACACATCCAATTTATTTTGCAGCAATAAAATTGTGAAGAGCACAGTAGTCTGGCTTGGACCAAAGGAAGTGTGTTGCCCTCAGTGTGGATCTTTATAAAACAATGTCTAGCCATCATTGTGTTTTTAAATGGGGAAGAGTTTGAGAGTTAAATTCACTTTACACAAAATCGACTCTTGGTGCTCTTGCCAGCATTCAAGTCTCACCATTAAGTGATCTCCACAAGGGTGAATGGGCAGGTAGTGACTCATGAGTGACCCCCACAAGGGTAGATGAGCAGGTAGTGACTCATCAGTAACCCCCACAAGGGCGGATGGGCAGGTAGTGACTCATCAGTGACCTCCACAAGGTTGGATGGGCAGGTAGTGACTCATGACTGACCCCAGCTGTGCCATTGTTATAATTAAAGATAAGCTGGATAGCTGTATACTAGCATTAAATAATCAGTCTCTTTACTTCCATTCACTTCAGCACTCTGAAAAAAAAATCTATACTGTAATTAGCTTTGTGCCTTTAAAACTAAAGCGAACTTATATTAAATCGATAAATATAAAAATATCCGTCTCTCATTTTTCAGTAACAGCTTACGTAATTGCTAAACTTGATATCATTCAATCAGTACATTCAATGAAAACAAACAGTATTGGCCAGCACACTCTGCTGGACAGGAATGGAATTGCAGCAAAGATTGATATTGGCATGATATGAGTATTTTTTTTTTTCAGGGGAAGCCTGACTTCCTCTTTAAAGTTTGCAGTGTGTAAGAAAAATCGCTAAAGAGCATGAGGAGACAAAAAACAGGGGGGCTCCGAGGATATGGCTCAGCTCTTTAAAGCTTTTCTCTTCACAAGGCTGCAGCAATATCTCTTCCATGGCAATAGAGTCTCCAGAATGCTGTACTGGAGAACCTCGATCCTCTCCTGGAGTATTCTGGGCAGGGAGGCAGAGCAGGCCAGTTCAGTTCTACACACCATTCAGGACTCTGCTGGAACCCAATTCACAGAGGAGACTCTGAGCTGCAGTTCAGCCCCATCCAACACTCACATAACAGTGACGATCTGGATCACCTTTCCTTGCTGTGATTCATAGAGTAAGGGGAGCAGTACTGCAATGCTTTTGCCCTCCGACGACTTGTAAATCTGCCGTTAGCACTAACACAATATTAGCACTTTCTCAGTACCTTTGTAAAGATCAAAGTGCAATTAAGTATAACATCTGTCAACTCTCAGATCTACTCGGGAATACAGAGAGAACTATTTCTGGCCTTCTGACCAGGGCTTACATCTCGATAGCTTCCTGACCTGTAGGAATGGCTATGTGTGAGAGTGCTGCAGGTATCCTCTCCTAGGGTAAGTCTCTTTGTCCATGCTGGCTTCCGGCGACCAGGTAGAGGAAGATGAGAGGTTTGTGACACTGCTGTCAGAGTGGGACTCAGCGACATTGTCGTCACGTTGTGATGGGACAATCAGTGGGAGGTAACATCACATAGGTGCCCAGTGAGCCAGAAGCCATGCGGGGAGGGGCCAGAGTGCCCCGCCCCCCTGTCCCCTAAGCTGTCCTCCCATGTGGTAAAGCAAATAGTTTAAGTCAGAGTTACATTAAGCCAGCAAACACATATACCCAGTTAACCCAGGAAAATAGAAGAATATGTTACAACTACAAACCCATAAATACAAAGAGACTTTAAAATGTTTATAAAACTTTTGTCATAACCATAAAAATTAGAGTGTTTGGACTGCAAAACCTAAATAAAACAGCAGCAATTCACTGACGTGATTTTAGCCATGGACTTCGTTGTCCTTATTGCAGTAACAGTGACAGAAGGGGGGAGAGCCCTGTCAATACGCTACATGGGAGTGGAACCACTATCCAGTTTTATTCCTTAAAATATTTTCATATAAAATCATTAGTAAAAAACTATGAGAGACAATTCAACAATATGATATGGCTGATGTGAACATACGTCAGAGGTCTCAGTGCTGGAGCTGTAAGGTGTCAGCACTACACACATCACATCCAGTTTCCTGTGCACGAACAGATACTGAGAAAGACCAGGCACCTAGATTCCCATCTCCTTTCCATAAAGTACGTACAGGTCCTCATTTATTGGGCGGACAGAAGAGAGAGAAAGCAAACATAAAAAAACCTAAAGCTTAGACATTCACATATACAGTCAATAATGGCAGACAAATCTATATACAGCAGGTCATGTAGACATTAACTATAATGAGGACTGACTAATACAGAAAGAATTAAGCAGAAATTATCCTATTAGCAAATACAGTTTTTGACGATACTTGCAAAAGAAAAATACATTATAGTAAAACTGGATCTTCAACAGCAACAAGATAATTATGAAATAAAACATCCAGTTTCTGTAGAACTTATTTACAAATAGGTACAAAGGAAAATTATTTCTCCATTTCACTTATTTTGTGACATACTTTCAGTTCAACTGTGGCAATTTAAGGATGACAGTGAGGCAATTCTTATACTTGTCTCAGTAATCCAGCAACGTCGATCACACTATGCAACTCATTCAATAACTGTATTTTACGAACCGAGACATCTGGTGATGTCATTGCAGAAACGATGATCATGTGACTGGCCACATTGCAAGACAGCAATATGTAATTGCAACAGCCGATAAGACAAACTTTACTCCACCACTAAGTCAAAGCACTCTGCCTCTTCAAATTCTGCGTTCATCTTTGCTGCTAACGAGTCCAGCTCTGACATCTGAAATTGAGATGAAACAAAGTGTTAAGTAATGACTAAAGACACTGTAAGAAACAGGGTAACCATTTCATGAAGCTGTAACACAAAGTATATCAGCTTACAGAGAAGTAAAAGCTGTTTAAACACTGACTTAATTCACAGACTTAAACAGGTAAAACAATTTTAAAACCAGGAGGGGCCCATATGATTGTGTTAACTGTTGAGAAATAATGTTAAATGTTTCAGAAAAATTGATTTTCTATTCTATGACACAATTACAACACGAGCTAATGGATAGTAAATGTTGCATATCTGATAGGTCCTCCAAAAGGTATGTTTGAGAACCTCTGGGATGGATAGATGGATGGATGGATGAGTAAATCCAGACAGTGACAGAAAGACCATGTGGTTCTAATCTTCACACTCACTTTTATCTGTGGTGCCCTAAACCTTTTTCGTTTTTCCTTCACCACCACCACCCCGGGAATGTTCAGGTCTGGAGCGGGGGGGTCCGCCACACAGGTGCTAGCATCCAGCAGCGTGAAGGATCCCCCACAAATGGACGCTTCTGTCCTCAGCCCTGATCGCTCCACCTTCCTGGCCACGACCAGCGGAGTCTGCAGGTGCTCAAAGCCAAAGAACTTCTCTCCGCGGTCGGGCACAGGGGATGACGGAGACCCAGTGAAGGAGTGGTCCCCGTAACTAAGGCGGCCGTAGGAGCGCCGCACCTTCTGGGACCACTCTAGAGTGCGGAGGTCCTGCTTTTCCTGGGTGCTGGGAGAGGCCGCAGCCTGGACAGGGGACATGGCAGTGGGCCGCAGAGGAGATGCAGCGGGAGTTGGATTAGGGGCCGGGGTGGATCTTTTTGTCTCTGGCTTTCCAGCTGTGGACCCATCATTCTCCTTGTTCCCTTCTGCAGAAATCTAGAGAACCAGATAACAAATAAGAGATTATCCTTGGTAATCACTCTTGAGTTCAGGATCAATGGATTTTCAACAATAAATGGACATAGGAAATTCTGATTTATATGCTAACTTATTGCAACTTACTCTCTATTGCATTGTAACACATTTGCACCCTCTGCCTATTGCACATTTCTTGTTTGACGCTAAACTGCTTTGCGTTGTACCTGTGCAATGATGATAAAGTAAAATCTAATCTAATTATATCAAACTTGCTCTATTCCCCAGGCCAGGGAGGAGGCTCTTCTCGTTTAACATAACATCTCTGTACAAGCCAACGAGAGCAAAGATCAAGTCTTTGTCATCAGAATTTTAGTATATGGACTTACTCGAGGGCTCTGCCGTACTGAAGGGGCAGGCGTTTCAGGGACCTGGATAAAGAGAAGTTCAGCAGAGGAAAAAAAAGTGAAAGAAGATGTCTGCAAGTCCAAAAAACAAACAAAAAAAAAAAGAACAAATGATAGACATTTTCCCGTCTCTTCAACGGGAACTGAACACACACAAAAGTCATTTTCTAAAACCCTGTCACAGAAAGGAGGTGGGCTGATATCTGACAAACCTGCGTCTTCCTCGGTGCGATCTTCCTCACGGTGATGGAGCGCTTAACAGAAGGTCTGGGGCTCTTTGCCTTACAAAGGAAACACACACCCGATTAATACGGAGTTACAGTCCCATTTTCACAAACAGCTCCTGTAAGGCCAATCAGAATAGACAACGCGATGCAAGTAACTGGGAGTATAGTTACACACACAAGCCCACACACCCATCCATTTTAAATGACTGCTTTTCTCACACACACACAAGTTAGTCTTCCTATCTAAATGCAGACCGTCCATTCATTTCTATGGGAAAAACCCTAATCCCAGACACGACACCCTTAACCTCTACCCAGCCCTAACCTTAACCATAAGTAACCAACCATTGCATTCACAGATTTTTATAAAATTGAGGTTATCCAAATGGGGACCTCAAAAGATGTCCCCAAAAGTACGGAAATTTCAGTTTTACTACACTTTGGGGATAATTTGGTCGTATATACGTACGTGTGTGTGTTATATATATATCGGAATAATACAAATTGTTAAATGGCGACTGGTTTTTATTTTCCTCACATCTTTCTTCGCGGCTGCAGAATCCCTGGGCGACCGCCTCGGCTGTGGGCTGATTAGCTCTGCAAAACAGGCACAGCAATGAAAACATATTCAGTTAAATCAACGGACGCATGAACGACGAGCGAAAGTTCATGTCAGCTGCTAAACACGCCGCCGTCGGTCGCTCGGTGAAAAGATCGGTGAAGGTCAACTTCAGTAACTGCACATCAGTTTCATAAATCAATAGAGCTCCAGGTCACCAACCGGGGGATATCTACTCTTTGAGTAACATGCAGATACATACGGACATCTTTTTCATTCCCTTTCATTCGTCCAGCCGGCATAGGTCGTGCTTTTCTATTACTCATTTTTGTGGCTTCACGCCAACAATTTAATTTAAAAGTTATATTATCTCCCAAAAAAGACACCGTCTTCAGCGGAACAGCGAAAGCTGCTTTTTTTTATTTTAAATTGCCCGCCTGCGCGCTTGCGGAGGCGGAACTTCCGGATTGGCTGGGTGGAAATGATCATTTTATATTTTCAGACAGTTGAAAACGTTCACTGTTTTTTTTTTATTACGTCAATAAAAAACAACCCATACTACATCCATTATTTTTAATTTTACAGTGCATCATTAGGTGCTTTAAAAAAAAAAAAACAAAACAAAACACTAGGTTTTATAATATTTAGAAGTTTAGGACAGCTTTAGGGGCCGATGAAGTCTGCGCACCGACGTCATTAGCCTGCGACGCTGCCGGAAGAGACGTGGCATCCGAGTCACAGGAAGTCAGTAGTCACCAGAAATAGAGATACATTTCATTTCCATATTCCTGCAGCGTATGCCAGAAGAGGGACTTTGACAATTTGTGAAATACAGGTAAAGTACTTAATATTCCTTAAATGTGAACTATACGCGCTGTGTGGTGCGAAGCTGTTTCCAGGATAGCTTGACAGCTCGTGTCACATGATTCCGAAGTAATTAGCGCTACAGTTACTCTAGCTAGGTTAATCAAACTTACTGACTCTCAAATCTAAAATTACAGCTAATTCTAAAATATTGTCACAGTGGTAATAACCTCAGTGTTTTAGCAGGCGTATTTTTGTTAGCCAGCTAGCTGGATACACCTGTAGGTCAACTTGAAGACAACAACGTAGCTTCCTAGAAAAAAAACTAACAAGCCTGAGGTACAGCATACACAGACACCCTCAATTGATGTACTGCAAATAAAATGCCTTTTAAATGTAGTCAGTTTGTTCTTAGTATACTATTTTATGACATGCCGCTTCTGAATGATTATTGAGATTGACTCATGCAGGCTTTCCATGCACTGTTTGTAATTGTTTTGTAATTTGAACTCAGTTTATTTTTAGCTATTATTTTACTCTTATTCACCGTTATTTTATGATTAAACTTTGTCACTGGTGTTCATGTTTCATTTGTACTCGCTGATCTCCATGTTTATTGATTATGTTGCTTCTTTCATAGATCAGGCCATGGGTCTGTGTAAATGTTCCAAGAGGAAGGTGACTAATCTGTTCTGCTTTGAACACCGAGTCAATGTGTGCGAACACTGCCTTGTCACCAACCACAGTAAGGTCAGTGGGTTTGTGCAGTTTTATTTATTTATTTTTTAACCGTCTTATTCATTTGTCTTCCTCTGCCAGTCCCTGGAAGATGGGCTCCCCGTTTGAGTCTGGTTCCTCCCAGGGTTTCTTCCTTCTAGGGAGTTTTTCCTCGCCACTGTCGCTTCTGGCTTGCTCTCTGGGAGCTTTGGGCAGGGATGATGTAAAGCGCTTTGAGACAGTTTAACTTTGTGGAAATGCTCTATACAAATAAAATTGAATTGAAAATTGAATTGAATTACCTGGAGAGGGGAGCTGCTGGTTTGAACCTCAGCTGCACTTGCTGATATAATTAAAGCCGCTTTATATTAAAAACATGAGGTAGGTCTTCCAGAAAGAGCTCTCTCCCCTGACCTGGCTGATTGTCTGGCTGGTATTACAGTCCTGATAATGACTGTCTGTGCCACAGGGAGTGGCGGCGTCTGGGTCAGTAGGTTGTTGGTTCACCATTGAGGAGTCACTCGCTACATACCAGTCAGTGTCAACTTTACTCTAGGGATATAGCTGTCTCAGTGAACCGTGCCCTCCTGTTTGTAAGACATTTGCCATAGAAAAAAGTACAAAATATAGGGTAAATAATCAATGTGGTCAAGCAGTGTTTAAGCTTGTTTAAGAATGTATTTCTGTAACCTTACTCTGAAGAGCGATTCATTTTCTTTTTTATATAGATAAAACTGTATTGAAAGTAATGCTAAACGATGCAGTTAAAGCACATGCATACTCTCAGCATTTACTAGCATTTTTAGTTTCATGCATGCAAAAAGGAAATTCAACTGATTATGGTGTTGAATGTGCTAATGAAATTAAATTTGTAAATGAAGTGGATACAGTTAAAAAAAAGTTATTACTAGTGTTAAATCAGCTTGGTGTTTGGTGATCATTCACACAGGATAACTGCAAGCCTGCTTTAGAGTCGCGCACTGGAATAATGGCAGTGCAGCCGATTGCGTTTTCTATGAATAGATTCAAATACAAAGACATGTCTGAGCTCTTCATGCTGTAGAGGCAACATGCACATGTGAATGGATAAAACTGAGTGTTGTTTAAAATACAGGAATGAACTATGCAGCTAAAAGGCAAAAATAAAATGACTGACTGAATAAAACTAAAAATGAAGATCTACAAATGGTCAGTAATGCACTTGTGAAAGTTTGCTGTTTAAGGATAAGACTTTAGTAAATGTACATTTTGAATGTATTTGTAGGTGATTTTACAGTGTTGGTTACAGTGTTCCAGTCCCACCTGAACCTTGCTGTCTTTCTCTGTCGCAGTGCATCGTTCAGTCCTACCTCCAGTGGCTCCAGGACAGTGACTACAATCCCAACTGCCGCCTCTGCTCCACCCCCCTGGCCTCCCAGGAAACCGTCAGACTGATTTGCTATGGTGAGGATGACCGACACAGCTTTGACTGCCCGCTATGGCTGCATGATAAATCACTTCAGCATCCACATCCAAAAGTGCTTAAGTGCAGTAATTATATCGCAGGACGTGCAATCGAAAGTAAAGTAAATTAGATCACATGTGTCATGCTACGAGTTTTTTGCTGCTTGATACAAAATGAATATTCACACGGTTCTCATTTTCTATGACTAATCTACAAGAGAAGTCTGTCTGGTATAATGTAATTAACTCTGATTTAAGGATTTTTGGATGCACAGAGTTTGTTGTTAGTGAGTGACATACAGGCTCTGCATGTACAGCAAACCACCAGTCACTTTCAATATTGAAGAGATGCACAATGTACCATATTAATATTAACATTGCAGGTTATACACATGTAATTTTTGCATAACAAGGACCCCAACAATCAGCTAGGTTAAGACAGTGATATTTTTACTCTGAAATAGCGAACAAAACTTAGCAAGCCTGTTTTACAATCAGTTTAAATTTCACTGCCGCTCTTTTTGCGTGAGCTCTGCATGCACTCTTCAAGCCCGTCATAATTATTTTTGTCCTTGCTGTCAGTCTCACTTGCAGACAGTGTGGTGTGTTTGTGAGATATTTAACAAAAATGAATAAGGAGGAGTAAATCAAACAAGAACTGGTTACCTTTCACTGTATGGAAATATATTGGACTCAATAAAGCAAGTGATTTCGTGGCAACACCATGAACTGATCTGACACTCTGTGGGTAAGTTCATCTCTGAAAGGCAGTACCATCCCCATCACTGAGGGAGAAATATAAATCAGTGTCATTTGGCAAATTACCAGCTCAGCTACTTAGAAATTGTGACACACAGGACTCGGCTTGGAAGCATGTCTCCTGGTTTGGCTTCTCTACAATAGCTCCCAGAAAAAGCATCAGAGATTATAAGAGTCTTTTATTTACTTCTAAGGCTCTTAACCAGATCCTCATTTATATCGGTGAACTTTTGACCCCAAACTCAGCAAATGGGACCCTCAGGCAAGGTCTGCTTGTTATCCTGGGTCCAAGTTTAAGAGCAGGGCTGGCAGCTTTTGCTGTTTCCCCACAGCTGTGTGACGGCCTTCCAGTGGTCATGAGATCAGCCGGCAGAAAGGAGGATTTAAACGGCGTCTGAAAATGTTTTCGTACAGACAGGCCTTTTGTTGATGTCTGACTGCCTTTATTTTATTACACTTTGACATTTTGCTCTTGAAAGGTGCTGTACAAAAAAACTACTTGTGTTTATATGAGGTTATTCTAGTTATGATGAAGATGTTGTAATCGAATGATAAGGAACAATGTCCTCTATATATCTGGGATGATTTTATGAGGCGGCTTTAGAATGAAAGTTATACAGAAGTCGCCATTGTGGGAAAATGTTAGTTTGATTAGTTCTGTCTTACTCTTAAAAGCTCAGGTAGAATTAAGCACTAGAGGATCTGCGGCCCTTCAGGACAGGGGAAGAATGTACTGCGGAGTCCCGATCCAATATTTTAATAACCATTTAAATATCCATACACATACCAAAGGCGTCAGTGCAGTGTTTTATTTGCGTGAACCTCGGGATATTGCAATATTCCTCCTTGTGATGTTTCTGCTGATGCCCAATTAAGTTTGTTGTATTAAACGATGCCCTGTTGCTACCTCCTTTCTAAGGGATGGCATTGCAAACATGGCAGGCAGCTCTTGGGCTACTTTGAGTTTCCAGTTTCAACACTTTCCACGTGGCTGACGTCTTGATAGCTTCTAGTTTAAAGCCGAGAGCCTCAGGCTCACTGCAGCGTGTCACAGAAACGTACAATCTGCGCAACTGGCATAAATTAAGTGGATGCAAGATGCTAAATAGATCGGGCTGTGAATTGGGCTTTGGTAGCCGATACTGATCAAGTAAAAAATCCTTGGCTTGGACCCAATTCTGATCTTTGACATCAGCATCAGGGTGTCTCCTGTGTTGCCTGACGTTGTTTCTAACATACATGCGTATTTAAGGTAACTGTGTATCTGGACTGTAGTATCACAAAAGGCTTTTCCCCCACAGATGTTTTCCACTGGTCCTGCCTGAACGAGCTGGCAGCCCGGCTGCCGCTACACACAGCCCCGGCCGGGTATCAGTGTCCCTCCTGCCATGGGCCTGTGTTCCCCCCCTCCAACCTGGCAAGCCCGGTGGCAGACGTGCTGAGGGAGCGCCTCTCCTCTGTTAACTGGGCCCGCGCAGGGCTGGGCCTGCCACTGGTGAGGATTCGCACCCACGGCCAGTCGCACTGCCGTCGGTCTTTCACTTAACTCGGAACGTGTGTGGAGAAGTGAGACGCCAGGCTTTTAGAACAGAGTTGTTGCTTGAAACTGCCTCATACATTTTTTATGAGAAGCCTGTTCATTTCAGAGTTGTAAGAGTAATGAGTCATAATCTGGGAAGTGTGGGGCAGTGTGGGTTAGGAGACTGTGCTTGTGATTGGAAGGTCGCTGGTTGAAATCCCAGGGTCTTTCGAATGATGTGACTGTTGTGTCCTTGAGCAAGGCCCTTTCCCAGTTGCACGTCACTGTGCACAAAAGCGCCTAATAAATACAATTTAATATTTCTTTTTTATTGTCTGTGATGCTATATTGTAGATGGATAGTTACTTATTTGGTTCCCCATCCTTGGGTTATTCCCTGCTTTGTGCCATAGCTTCCAGGATAGGCTTTGGACCTCCCCACAACGCTGCATAGGACTAGCGGGTATAGAAAATGGATGGATGGATTATTATTATTGTTTCCATCATATTAATATGTTATATAGTATGTTATATACAGGGATGCATGTAACTGGTACACAGATGTGCATTCACCATTAAAAGTGATGCTTGTGGCAAACGATTGTTGTGACCGCACATGTTTGCGTATTTTATGTGCATTTGTGCTGCTATGACAAGAAATTACCCTGCATTTTAACCTTTATACTGTGAATGAAATACTATATGAATTAGCATATAAAGGTTAAAATGCACTATCATTAATTGTCATAGCAGCGCAAATGCACATAAAATATGTACGTGTTTGTGCTGTTACAATAGTCGAATTTGGCAACCCTGTGTCACCTATGTAAAGGTAAGGCTAAGCTAAATAACAGAAAAAGCATCGTTTAATTCAGTGCACTTTAACATCACCACAAACTACATCCTTTAAAACGATCGTACAGTTGAATCATTACCACTCTTAAACTGTTTCAACATAAGCAAAGCATTATAACAATCATTTCGAGGATTTATTGCAGGAGTGCATTAGTTTTCGCTGCGTGTACCTAGTAAACTCACAGCTGAATATATTCTCGTACATATACATGTACTTGCAGAATGTATGTATTTCCGCTCAGACAAGGGCGTCAGTTCAGTAGGCGGTCCTTCTGTGCAGCCCAGGACACATTCACGTTCACACTGCTATAGGAATGTGACCATATGAGGCCCAGACTACCTCTGAATGTGGTCTGAGCGATTGGATCTCGATGTGTCCTCATTGAATTTTGGGTGTGATCACACCTGTAATTAGCACTGCCCACTTGTGATCGAATCACCCAGGACACATGTTAATGCCAGGGGTGAACGGGCGTGAAATCACACGCCCAGGATCCCTCTAGAAGTGGAATCAAGGAAGCTTTCCGAGGGGAACAATAAACACAAGTGCGATCGTAGGTACAAAGCATTGAGGGCCAGGAGCTGTCATTTAGAGCGTTTTTCCACCGCAGCAAGTACGGTACTTTGGGTACTTTCACTTTTCCATTGACTTCCGGTCAAGTACCAGTACCAAAAGTTCCAGTACTGAGAGTGCAGTGGAAAACACCTTTAGTCAGCTGTCTTCACACCTCCAGGTGGGGGTGAAGGAAATTGCATGCCATTTGGACAGTGTGGGCTAGGTGGCCCACTTGCGTATCAAAGGGAAGGAGTACATAGTCAGTGGGAGATGAGTGGCAGTTTTTGTGGTTGGGAGAACCTATTAACCTGCTGTTCTGCTTCCACATGGGATGGGAATAACCTTTATTTATGATGATTATCTTCATCTTTTAAGATTGAAGAAAGGAGCAGCGTACAAGAAAATGCATCACATGACGTCACTGACTACACTGACTGGTCCTCTTTTGACTGTGAGTGAAAACTTTTGGGACAAAACTGTACAGAATGAACTATGAGAATTTTCTGGAAAAAGACATCATTGATATCGTGAGTGAAACCTCACCCCCCCACCCCCCGATTTTCCAACAGCACTCACAGCACCATCCACAACCTCTCCAGCCAGCCAGCCCTACATGTCGAACCCGGTGCCCCCCGTGGCCCCCACCCCGGCAGACTTTCCCAGCAGCAGTAACAATGGCAGCCTGCTGTCCCAGTCGCACTGTGTCGTCAGCATGAGCACCGCGTCGGCCAGCGACTCCGTTGTGCTTCACTCAGGTACCGGCTGCAGACATGCTCCGGGGTTTCCCTGCAGACATGCTCCGGGGTTTCCCTGCAGACATGCTCCGGGGTTTCCCTGCAGACATGCTCCGGGGTTTCCTGTACTTTGTACTTTGGCGGCTTCAGGCAAACTGTCCTGTGATGTAAGAAAATGATGCATGTGTTTAAACCTTATTGAAATCATAAAGTTTGTAATATTGTATTCTCCGTGAATCATATCAAAATCAAAGCCATGTCACTTAATGGTGGCACATGAAGCAACAGCCACAGACGCAGACCTGGTGAGTCTGATTACACTGAGGCAAGTCACACAAAGTTGGGCTTCTGATAGAGTTTTTGGATGAGATGGGGAGAGTGTGGTATAACTGTAAAATTTTCTGTATACCATGGTATTTTCATTCAGGAGGTTTTACCACACCAAGATTTTAAAAATACTGTAAATTGTGGTGTAATATTTAGATAGAATGACAGCATGAAAAGTTAGACACCGCCCAAGCCTATTGTAGGGAGGCCACAGTTAATGGTTTTGGGGGTGTAGGAGGAGTTAGGATTAGAAAGGGGGAGGGGTGACAGGGCTGTCCTGGGAATACATTATTGTCGTGACAACAGAATCAAGTTCCAAAAATTATTTTAGCAAAAAAGCACAAGAAACAACTGATAGAAGTGCCTTTGGCTGGGATTACAGCTGAAAGGTCTTTCTGGATGCATCTCGCTAACTTATAACTTGGTGTGGTTCTTCGTCATCTTAGCAAGCTTACCCAAGCTTGATCATAGAGGACAAGTTTACGTACCACGGATTTAACCTTCTCACCAACCCTCAGATGCATTCAAATAATTACAGTCATATGCAACTCAAGGATGTCTTAAAATGGCGAACTGAACCTTGAAACATGGGGGACAGAGTTGGTATTTCGATACAGATTTGATTTTCTGAGGTTGATATACAGACAAGAAAGCAAGAAAGTTAAGTAAAGCTGTTTATGGTAGAAATAAACTTAACAGAGACCAGTGAAAACGTGTTCAGAGTCACATCACAAGATGTAGGTGGATGACACAAGCACAACAGTCCGGTTTAGCCTTATTGCATTTAATTCTGAAAACCTATACCTTTGCAAAACGCCAACTCTGGCTTATTGCTGGAGTTTCCATGCAGGTCTGACTGACTTCCTGCTTGCCATGCTGGCATGCGGACTCTTTTTCGGTCGTGTCCTGACATGTCAGGAGAAGCATTCGTCAGCTCCTTCAGCTGTCACTGTGCTCTCAGCGGTATCCCCAAGTTGTTTAATTGTCTCATATTTAAGTTTGTAGCAGTGATGCTCATTTCCACGGAGATTACTCACAGGCTTTTCTGGGAGTTTTTGGTTCTCTTCTGCGGTTCAAATTACATTATCGAAGACTTAAAATTCCTTGGTCTCTGTTTTGATTCTTGTAAAGCTCATTTGTGTGACTAACCTGCGTGTTGTTTTTTTTTTTTTTTATCCAACTTAATTTAGGTTCAGCAGAGTGTGAATGCATACTTCATAGTTTCTTGTGCTTATATGCTGGCTTCCTGGGTGTAGTCTGTTATAACCCCCCCCTCCTCAACCCTTTTGTCCTCAGCATCTTCCCCCCGGAAAGTTTATGACACCCGAGAGTCTGGACACCCGTCCGTCACGCAGATCGACTTTGACGACGACAAATATCGGCGTCGCCCAGCGTTAAGCTGGTTTGCACAGATACTCAAGTTAGTTACAATCCCTTCTTGGTACCAGTTGCATACACTTTCATATTTTTAATTCTTTAAACATCAATTTTAATAATAATCCTACATATTTTATCCAGTATGCAAATATACAGCTATCATATTCAAATGATGTAAAAGTATCAATACCAAATCTTCAGATTTTGTGATGTTTAGTTTATAAATGACCTTATAGTTAAACCAGTTTATGAAAAAAATGGCAGCGGCAACTTAAACCTTTCAGCGTCCTTCCACACTCTTCTTTTTCTAGAAATCGATCGGGTTCCAAGCGGACATCCTTGACACTGAAGCAGAGGGTTCTTCTGGTGCTCCTGCTAGGCACTCTGGGATTTTTCACCCTGATCATCGTCATGGCGAAGCTGGGACGGGCGTCGGCTGACACTGACCCCAACCTAGACCCCCGACTAAACCCACACATCCATGTGGGGAACAACTAATTGGGTCCTTGCTGTAGGACATGGGGCAGAAAAGATAATCAGCTATGACAGAAAAGCAGGTTCTGATGTGGTGGGTATGAATAGATGTTGGGACCAAGGGATCCAGAGACCATATATTCTCTCTGGAACTATGGTGCAGTTCAGCACCTCTTTCATTTTGCAGTGGGGTGAAATAACCTCTCTGTTTCCGACCTGATTTTAAGTAGGTTGGAAACCACCTTAAATATTTTTGTTAAACATCAGATTTGCTATGACCTCAAACACCACATGTCATAATTGACTCATTTTGCTACAGCCTTAAAACAAGTGATTTAATTGTCCAGTTGTGGCCACCACCATGGCTATTAGATCAGTGTATAGCTCTCAGTGAACCATTTAATAGATATACATCTTCTGCTGCAAAGACTTATGGCATCCGACATTGATGTAAGGCAATGCCTTTCGCGCAGGGTGCTGTGTGCGGTTTTAAGCGCTGCTTACAAGTTCAGTACTGAGAGACGGCCGAATTGGTTCATCAACCAGTAGCGGTCAGTTTAGTAGAAGAGTACTAAAGTAGACCGAATACGTGTGCACGCAGAGGTACCTGCCGACACTGTTATTCTGCAGCCCTGTGTGCCCTCTGTCAGCATGCGGATTTTTAGCCGTGTTAACTCTTGTATGTATGAAATCATATTCTCTTTATGTAATTCTGGGTGCATCTACATGAGTTGCAATAGATATTAATATACTGGAACAATGACAATATGTATATTACAAGCTTTATTAAATATCCTCAATTGAGTGAGTAGCCTTGTGAGGAAAATGTATAAAATGAATTTTTAAATGACATATACTGTAATATTACCTTGCAGTTGCTAGGTAAGCAAATCTGAACGCCAGCCCCCATGGCAAAATTTAATTTCAAATAGTAAATAGTTCAGGCTGATGTGAATGCGATTAACACTACTTTCATTGGGTTTTTTTTTTAATCCATGCACCTTGCCTCTGTACTCTCTGTACTGAAGAGTTTGATAAACCTATGTAAAAAAAGCTTAAGGAAAGATGTCAAATCTTACCGTAATATTAGACTGAATGACTTATCAATGACCATTTCCCTCAAGAGAATTGGTACTAACACTGTATGGTAAACTAGCAGGCCTGATCTCAGCCCATGTTGAGGGTCAAGTGCTGAAGCTGGGTCTGACACTTCAAGTCATATTAGTATAAATCATACGGTCACTATTTTTCCTCTTTGAAAGATATTCTTTACTGCTTATCTCATCAGATGTCTTCCTGTCCTCATGATTGTTTCTTACATTTTTATTTATTTCATCTGCTAATTTTTGCTCATTACACTGAATTTGAAACCCGCAATGTGTCTTGCACTGCTAAAAATAAACGCGTCTTTTTCACGAAACGCACATTTCTACGTACTATTACGTGACTTGGCAAATTGTAATTCAGTCCACTTCAAGAACTTGCTCCCCCCACCCAACTGGTAACAGCTGTTCTGCACTTTGCTGAGTGTGCAACATAAACATCTGTTATACTCATCGCCTTGTTTCAAAGACACGGACAACCCCAACATGTACTCCACTGTAGGCGATCCCAACCTTCTGTACGTTATACAAAAATATCCCGGAACCATAAGGCAGTCAGAGGGCGGGGGACGATCGGCCATTTCATGAGTGTGACCCTTCCCGCTTTTTCAAAAGGGAACAGAAGTGCAAACCCGAGGGAGTCTTGTAAAACTGAAAGATTTTTAGAAATCAATTAACCTCTCCACAAAATGCCCAGCGTTCCGGAGGCCGCTGGGATACTGGCTGCGGACAGGGGGTGGCAACCCCTATTCTAGTGCACAGCATTTTTGGTATTTCTATAAACATTTAACATCATTCAACCTACTATCTTAACAAATATAAAGCATCATTCAAGGTCTGAAATATATTAACTATGCTTTAATGATGAATCTAATATTTCGGCAATGTATTATGTTACATCAACAGCGAAGAAACATCGAACGCTGAAACAACACTGAAACGATTTACGCCGGAAATGGCCTAATATGCACCGGAAGCGCATTTGTCGCAGGTTACTGCGCAGAAACAGAAGCGCTTTGTTTACACCTTTTCGTACATGGAGTCACAACAGACTAGCAAATTCGTATTGTTTACATGATTAGGTGCTTAAATCGTTAAGTATTGATTTGTGTTATGTTTGGCCACATATATAAGATTTCTAGCATTAATCAACCATTAGACTATTTTCGAGTAATCACTGCCATTATTTACCACCATTAGTCTTTTGCAGTGATAATTGTTCAGTGGTAGATTAAGGTCATCGTATTTTGATTTTCACAAAAAAGAGGACACTGGGGGCATGGCGTAAAAATAGGCGTTAAATACGCGCACAAAAAGTATTCTGACTTTGAAAAGCAATTGTCTGACCTGAAAAAAATCGAAATCCCTGACATTTCAGGAAATTGCGGGTCTCGACATTTTAGGTTTCAAAACAGGGCGTTTAGTCACCCTAGTTTAACTTTACCCTTTGGTTAAAATGTTTAACTAACAAAAATACAAATTAACACAGAAATAGTTATGTGAGTATACGATAGTTTTTGTGCTGTACACACAGTACGTGCTGTATTCTGTTTTCTTCCAGAGTTCTAGAGCTCGCTTTATGTAATACGCTGGTAATAATGAAACATTGTCCAGATTGATCTGTTTTAGAATCAATGACAATAGAAAGAGCTTGATTAATTATTTTGGGTGGTGTTCGACATAGTTCTTTGACGGGAGTTTTACCTCGCATTACATTACAAACAACTTGAGTTGAGTCACGTATTTCACGTGTTACACATGCGCACTTCTTGACTGCGCAAAATGGAAAGGAGTTCGGTTGTTTTGGCTGGTTTGTTCCAGTTTGTTCTGGTATGATAAAGCTTTGCCTCTTGTATACATCCGCCTGCTACAGCGTGCGTTATTTGTGACGTAACGTGTTATTTTTTGAAATTTCCAAATCGAGCAGGGTTTGCGTCGGCGTGGTTCTGGGCTGGACTGAACTGTACTGGAATTTAAGCACAGTTCGTCTTGTTTGCCATTTGTGATTTATTAATTAAGTTCTTTTTAAGTACGAAAACCATTTTATAATTGACAATCCCCGTTCACATGTAGTTCACGTAGCCCCGTTTTCAAACGAGGAAACTATAAATCCAGTTCGACTGTATTGTGTTCGTGAGAAATCTATTTTTAAATCTTCATTCAGTGAACTACTTAATATTTTCTTATTTATATAAATATATATATAAAAATGTAAGTATATATTTGCCTCAGCAAGCCGTTTATAACATCAATCTAGAGAGCTATCGGACGGATAATAGTCTTTCATTTAGGCATTATACTATTATAGGGCAGTCGTATTAAATATGAATAACCATAATTTGAACCAATTAATGGAATACAACGGGGCAACTTTATTTACACTAATGAATCATTGAAAATGTTTAAGATGTGTGTTAGACGGTACGTGACTAAACTAAAATCATTAAAGACATTAAATGTAGCTGAAGGGCCACCTTTTGTCGGGAATATATGTATAACCCATACAATACTTATTCGATTAGTATTTGTTTTATGTAGTTTTTAATGTTAACTTATTTATTAGGGACTATTTTTTTCTTCTTGGCGCATTCAGGTCGTCACTTGGTTGTGCTGTGTCCAGGGTATATATTTGACTGGATCGTAGCAGCGTCAGCCATTTCACAGGGTTTACGCGGCGTGTCGTAATTAAGCGAGTTCGTGAAGTTGGTTTTCGGTCTTTTAATAAGCAGCGTCTGTTATAGGTCGTTGTAACTATCAATTGTTGTGTTTTGGTTCAATTTTTAAAAGTTGAATTCAAAGAATTGTTTAGCGCTTGTTAATGTTAACCGTAAATGTACTTAATTCTTGTCGGTGCGTGATCGTTATGCTACAGTTTAGTTTCCCCCTCCCCCTTCGTTTCAAAGAAAACTACCGAACAAGGGTGTGGTAAGCAATCTGTTACGTAGCATTGACTAAATAACTGTTTGGTCTTAAACGGTAGTATGTTGACTATATTAATATCAAGTTTTGAAAAGTTTTTTTTTTTTTACAGCTAAAATAATATTTTGTATCGTTGTATGGTCAATTGATGAAAGTAGATTATGCGGCGCGGTCTGTGCTTATCTTATAGCTACAAGGGTGGGCGACTGGTCAAGTGAGAATATTCTTGGATCACTGTTTTTTCTTATTGTGCTGCGTCATGTTAAATGGTTGCCAGCAATTACATTGTTTGCCACGTTTGTTCGATCGGGACGTACTATTGTATTACGATGCAATTTTTCTGACGTAAGTGTATGCTTTTAACTTTAGAAAATGTTAAACGTGATTTTATTTTATAGTTGACAAGGCCCGTTCACAAGCGAGGAAACTAGAATTTTTAATTCAATTCGACTGTATTGTGTTCGTTAGAAACCTATTTTTAAAATCTCATTCACTGAACTACTTAAACTTATCTTTAGGTTAAATAACTACTTATTGCATTTTGATTTTGTTTTTATACTTATCGTATTGATTTTGTTAGAGACCCATGGTCATTGTCAATCGTGTGACGAAGGTAGAACCGGAAGCTTGTCAAGGGCCAATATTTCTCAGTGACGCATTGAAGAAATCGGTAGCGTCTAGTAACTACCCCCAGTGGCTGCCTAGGGAAGGGCATCTGATTTCTCAGCCTGCAAGGGTTAGGGAGATTAAGGAACCGCCATATGTGGTGTCATTTATGCAGAATCATCGGTTTTAAAAATACATTTCTTTAAAAAACCAACACTGCCTTAAAAAAAAAGTGTGCAGATTAGAAGATTGAAGTTTTTCCCCTAATATCCAATGGGAAAGGAGAGGACTGAGTTGATACTGGACAATGCTGGTTGTGGAATCATGAAGCAGGAGGTGGATCTCAGGATCGGGAGACAGCCAGGCAAGATAAGAAGTCGCACGTGCCAGTATAATCCGGAGAGTGACGACCAGCAAGAGGGCAGCGGATAGCGGGTGCATCAGAAGAGTCGCCGTGAGACAGTACGGTCGTGGCTGAAAGTTTTGAGAGTGACGCAAGTATTGGTTCACAAAGTCTGCTTTATCAATTTTTGATTGTGATTTGCATATATTCCAGAATTTATGAAGTGATCAAATGAATTGCAATTTATTGCAAAGTCCCTTTTTACCATGAAGATGAACTTCAATCTCAAAAAACCCATTTCCATTACATTTAAGCCCTGCCACAAAAGGTCCTGTTGACATCAATTCAGTAATTCTGTCATTGGCACAGGTGCGAGTACTGATGCAGACTAGGCTGATTGAGTTAGTATAGCAGACTGGACACTTCAAAGGGAGGGTGGTGCTTGAAATCATTGTTCTTCCTGTTAGCCATGGTTACCTGCAATGAAACGCGTGCAGCCATCATTGCTTTGCACAAAAAGGGCTTTACAGGCAAGGATATTGCTGCTAGTAGGATTGCACCCACATCAACCATTTATCGGATCATCAAGAACTTCAAGGAGAGAGGTTCAATTGTTGTGAAGAAGGCTTCAGGGCGCCCAAGAAAGTCCAGTAAGCGACAGGACCGTCTCCTAAAGCTGATTCAGCTGCGAGATCAGGGCACTACCAGTGCAGAGCTTGCTCAGGAATGGCAGGAGGCAGGTGTGAGTGCATCCGCACGTACAGTGAGGCGAAGACTTTTGCAGGATGGCATGGTGTCACGAAAGGCAGTAAAGAAGCCGCTTCTTTCTGAGAAAAACATCAGGGGCAGACTAATATTCTGCAAAAGGTATAGGGATTGGACTGCTGAGGACTGGGGTAAAGTCATTTTCTCTGCTGAATCCCCTTTCCAATTGTTTAGGCCATCTGGGAAAAACTTGGTCCAGAGAAGAAAAGATGAGCGCTACTTTAAGTCTCGTCTCATGCCAACAGTTAAGAATCCTGAGACCATTTATGTTTGGGGCTGCTTCTCAGCTAGGGGAGTGGGCTCTCTCACAATTTTGCCCAAGAACATGGCCATGAATAAAGAATGGTACCAAAACATCCTCCGAGATCAACTTCTCCCAACCGTCCAAGAACAGTTTGGTGATGAACAATGCCTTTTTCAGCATGCTGGAGCACCTTGCCATAAGGCAAAAGTGATAACTAAGTGGCTAGAGGAACAAAACCTTGACATTTTAGGTCCATGGCCAGGAAACTCCCCAGACCTTAATCCCATTGAAAACTTGTGGTCAATTCTCAAGAGGCATGTGGACAAACAAAATCCCACAAATTTTGACGAACTCAAAGCATTAATTTTGCAAGAATGGGCAGCCATCAGTCAGGATTTGGTCCAGAAGTTGATTGACAGCATGCCAGGGCGAATTGCAGAGGTCTTGAAAAAGAAGGGCCAGCACCTCAAATATTGACTTTGACTATCACATTAAGATTTATACAAAAGCCACACGATATGCTTGTAATTATACTTCGGTATACCATAGAGACAAAGATCTACAAACACGGAAGCAGCGAATTTTGTGAAAACCAATACTTGTGTCATTATCAACTCTTGGCCACGACTGTAGTCAGCGAGAGTGGTGCAGCAGTTTCCTGGCAAGGAAGGAAAGGGCGCGGGCAAGCCAAAGATCCGGGGTCTACTCTGCCTAGCATCGCATTTTACGACAAGGGTTTGGTTTGTATTGGGTAGATGTATCGCTCTAAGGTCGCATTTATCCTTTCCCTGTGAAAGGGGGTCAGAACACATTGCTCGCGTAGTTTTGTGTTTTCTTTTTACAGGTTTGGGCGTGTTAATTTTGAGTTGCGTCACTACAAAACAAGTTGTCCCCTGGGTGTGGTCTCTGCGTTAATTCCTCCGGGCTAATGGTCAAGTCTGTCCCATGGTGGTTTCAACTGAGGGAGGATCATCTCGGACTCCGCTTCAATCTGCGTTCCGATGTAGTCCGCCGGCCGGAAAGTCTGTCGCATTATTCTGATAGGTCCTGTCCCATGAAGTGGCCAACATTGGAGATGTTTGGATCAGAAGTTCACTTCCTTTATCCACCCCTAAAGCAACACCCGTCTCTGCAGCTAAGTGAGCTGTGCATGAGTATTTCCCCAAGGCGTTTACAATACTATGAAAATCGTGTTCATTGTTAAATGTCTTAAGTGTCTTAAATGGCCTTTGTAGTCTGCTGTGAAATTGAGGTATGGGGTACTGTGGGATTGGGGAGGGAAAATCTGGGGTCTTGCATTTCTTCCTTGCAGGTGCATCCATTTTTGCGCGACTCCAAAGACCGTGTTGGCTGAAGAATGGTTCTGGCTTGTTTGGCACCATGGCATTTACCCCTTCGCTGTAGCGTGGTCCCAGCATTATAAAAAGCGACAGGCTGGAGACGCTTAAAGGTCGTGTTCGGCGTGGCTCATGGTCATGGCGCAAATGTGCCGTAGGCAGGTATTTTAAATCTTATTGGAACTTGTGAAAAGAACATTAGGCATCTTGACTTGCGCTTTCAACACAACTAACTGCAGATAACATCTATGTTGACATCTTGGTTTATAATGGACATGTTTCCCTCTGGGGAGGGCGGGGGGGGGGTGGTTAACGTTGATCTCAGATTCTTTTCAGCTCCTTCGTAAGGCCATTTAAAGTAAGCCAAATGGATGCGTTCGATTTGTAAAGCCACTGAACCACCTGAGGATCCAGACAGCAGTGCCCCCTCTTGTTCAAGTGATCATGGAAGCAGCATAATTCTTCAGGGCTAGCTGGAAACATTTACTTCAAGGTTTGGGATAACACGAGTGAGCAGTTAATGCAAGTCAATTTGGGATAGTCATCGATGTATCTGGAAGAATTCCATACTGGCTAACAGTTACAAGTCGCTTTGAAATGGGAATGGGTGGTGGGGGTGGGCAACATAATTGTGACTCTTCCCAATCTTAAGCGCCCCCCTCAAAGAACAGCGGTTGCAGAACCAAGATAATGTCTGACCTGTGGTGGAACTGGAGCATAGAGGCATGTGGAATTTATTTTATTTTCTCAGGTAATCTTGTGAGTTTTTGTTTTTAATCCTATACCACAGCCTGAATGACTGACTGCTTTGGGGTGGGTTAACTAAATGAAGGGAGAATGTTGGGTGGTTGTTTCGCTCTTTGCCTTTTCAGTTCGCTGTCTTCCAAGCGCTTAATGCGAAACCCAGCTGAAGTGGTCAGCTGTAGCTCCTGAGTAAGCATTGTTAGCACTTTCACTTTGGAATCTTGGTACCAAAGGTATTTGAATGCTTTTATATTCGAAATCTACACTTGTAGTCCTATGCATTTCATTGTAAATCTGTAATGTAGTTGGAGAGGTTCTCCTTTTTTGAATTTGAATAAATTTATGGTGTCATGATGATGTTTTGGTATATTATTTGGGGCGGGGTGGGTGTGTTGGCCTTCTCTCTCTCTAATTTTCAGGTACGGTTTTAAAGCACGCCACTTTGTAGAGCACTGATGCAGCTGGCGCTTGGTAGCCGCTTGGAACGTGGAGCCGATGAGTCAGAATGGCCCTTTAGATGTCTTGACAAGAAGGAACCATTTGTACTTAAGTAACAGGCCCAAGCTTGTACTTCAATGCCTTCTATGATATGCTGCCTTATGGCATCTTTTTGGAAAGATTTGGAAATGGTCAGCTTTTTTTTTTTTTTTCACGATAGAAAATGCAAGTGCCTTGTGGAAGTTGTTGCTCTCTTAGTTTCAGTTTAAATGGACAACCTGTGCCTCTTGGAAGGATTCGAATGGGTCAAAAGTCAAAGGTCAGAAGCTCAAGGTTTCTTTTGATTCATGATGTGGAATCCATATGTGAATAGTGGGGGGGGGGACTGAGTAGATTTTGGAGGGGGGGGTGTTTCTTGCTTTCAATCTTGCAGTCTCAAAGAAGTCTGACGAAGCAGTCCGGCTATGAAGTGTGGCGACCAGAAGTGCATCATTCGTTTGAACAGCCGTCTCCTTGTACCAGGCAGGAAATTCAGGCTAGCTCCTAGATTTTAGGAGGTAATGTGATTCTTGAGCCTTGGCATTAGTGCCTATGCAACTGTGTAGGTAATGTTTTGACTTCAGGCTCTGAATATGTTTCGTTATATTAGTGCAGTCGTGCAACTGTGCGACAGGCCCCATTGGGGGAGAGGCAAGGCTTGTGCAACTGTGCAGCAGACCCCATTGGATTGTGAGGTAGCCATGGCAGTTTGTGCAACTGTACAACTGCAATTCAGGTAGGCTTAAAGTTGTACAAATGTGCAGCTTAATGTAATTTTCAGTGAAGCAGCACAACTGTGTTGCTAGGAAACTGTTTAGTGTATGGGTTGTTGGTTGGGTGGGGTGGGCCTGTGTATTCTAGGTTCTTTCCTTTACAGGCTTGTAGTCACATCCAAAACAGACTTCAAAATGAGGTCCAGCCAAGTTGGTGTCCCCAAACGTGGAGTTCATAGTAAGAGTTGTCAAGTTCGAAGAAACCTGCTTAAATCCATTGCTTTTGTGCTATATTCTTTTGAGGTGAGGTTTTCTTTTCTCTTAAACGTACAAGGGAATTCAGTTTCACATGCAACGCTAATCAGCATTTGCATTATCACTGCCTTCAGTGTCGCTTGTATCTTTTAACACTTAATTCAATCATGCAACGTAAGATGTTTGCCTTGGGGAGAATGTGGGGAGGTTGTTTGTGTTTCAGATCATTTTCGGCTGTTGCCCACTCTGGTCACATCTGCATCTCTGTGCAAAGCTGTCTGTGGGAGCTGATGGCGAGTGAATGGCCCTTGAATGAAGAAGTTTCCTCTTGACTACCTGCACCTGTTTGCTTGACCTAAAACCTGAAGCACTTGATGTCCTTCGTGGAGATCCTTCCGTGTGCTTTCTTTGGGCCCCCTCCTTTTTCCCTGTAGTCCTTTTAAAACAGGTGAAATTTCCCATGTTGCAAAACAAATGCGAATGCAAGAACCGGCTTCTGGGATCGGCTAACTGCGAGATGGATCTCTGGCAATCGGTGGGAAATCAATTGTCAATTTAATCACACGAAGTCTTATCATGCAAAGCATTACCATGCAGTCGCTTCGGTAAAGTTAAGTAACCTCTGCTCTGAATTTGCATGCACATTGACATAAACATGCAGCTTACGCTTGGTAAGATCTTTAACTGGTGTCTTAAACCGTGCGTTTGGGAATTTTTGGGTTGGGAGGGTGGGACAACAATGTCTTACTATTTTTTCAGATACACTCTTTGCAACTCGCTTGAGGAACGTTTGGAGTACACCCTGGGTCCGGAATGGTCTGAACTTGTCTCCCAGTTTCATCGGGTTCCTGTTTGCCTTAGCGGACTTGATGGGTTGGCTCTTGGGGGAGGTTTTGCATGTTTTGCATTTCAGGGAACTTGGTTCCAGTAAGGATCCCTTTCCTGGCTCCCTACTTAAACTGAGGACGAGGCTTTTGGGACACAAGTGAGTTGGTTTGTAGATCGTTCTTGGAGCACTTATTTGGAATTGCCAAGTTGGACCCTGGTATTTTATCAAGTTGTGTGTGTGTGTGTGGACTGGTTTGGGACACATCTGTTGGGGGGTGGGTGGGTTGTGTGAGTAAATTCTCAGTTTATTCTCCCAGCAGCTCGTCTCAGGAATCCATGGTGACGTGACAAACCGTCGTAACATGAAGTAGTGTGTCATTTCCTTAGCCTTGTATTTAGACTGACGCTTTGACTTGAACAAATGGGGACATCGGTTGGGGGAAAATGGCAACTCTTCTAGTTTCAAGTTCGACATGCAGCAAGCACTAAAATGAGAATTCAAAAATGGGTTTATGGGTTTTTCTTTTCCTGGGGGAACAAGCACTCTTGTTCCTCCAGGTTTTGCTTTTTCTCCTTTTTATAGAATGACTAGTTTAGTTTAAGGGGGGGAAAAAAAGCAAAAGACTCCAGTGGTGGCACTCCTGGCTTCCAGGATGGGGTTCAATTCCCTGTGGTGTCTTTGCTTTTAAAATTGCTGCTTTTGAGGAGATGGTGAGGGGTGCAGGGCCTTTGGTCATTCCAATTATGAAGTCTTGTTATTTTCATCCTACTGGTTTTAAAGGCCACTTGGCAGAAACAAATTTGTAGGATTCTAGGTCCAGTTACTGAACCTTTTGAGGAGGGCTAATCTAATTTGACTTCTGTTGTATGGTGCAGCTTATTTCAGGGGAGAGTCTGCAGATAAGCCAAGCCTATGAAGAAGGGAGGGAATCTGGCTTTCCAGGAATGTAGCTGAAACTGCATTTGATGTAGGCGCCTGTGCAAAAGTGCTCCCTTTCCACACTAATGAGTTTTGCTGTTTACTAAATACATGGTTCCACAGAACATGCAATTCTGCATTTTCATTGATAAACTTCAGCCCCCATTCAAACAGCTCTAGTGAGCACGCTAAACAGAACTTTTCCTTATTTGGTTTGTTATCCATCCACTGATGCACTAATCAGGGCACAGGAACTTCACAGCCGCTTAATGCCACTGACACACCTACCCCCAACCTGCTGGCAGTCTTTTTTTTTTGGGGGGGGGGGGGGGGGGGGGGGGGGGGGGGGGGGGGGGGGGGGGGGGGGGGGGGGGGGGGGGGGGG
>JAODJX010000002.1:9327816-9340737 GCA_026776945.1 Isichthys henryi
TTCAATTTTTAACCGTGAGTTAAAAATAGCTGCCAGGCCTCCTCCACGGCCAGAGCTGCGTGGTTTCTGTATGAAACCTGTTCACCTGTTCATTCTGGATTTAGCACATCACACCGTGAAGCTCCTAGCTTGACACCAAGCTGCTTCATCCTGGACCAGTGAGCTGGCAGAGCTGCACTGTCAGTATTGTGTGCTTCCAAGCCATTAAATTACCCAGCAGGTGGAGCGCTGACTCCACCTGCTGGCCACACCATTTACATGCCCATTTCAATCAAACAGCTAAATCTCAGGCAGGCTTCATCCAATCCTCACAAAATTTGACCCACTAATTTAGCACTGGACCACAGACAGACCCTCCACCTTTCATACTGATCAGTGAGAAGGAGGCGCTATAGCCACTGTCCAAATATGTCTAAGACCCACCTTGGCTAATGCAGCTGGAACGTCCTTATTTTTCATCAAACATTCAAAGATTAATCACCTTTCCCTTCATCTGAGTCCATATTTTAATTCCTTTTAATTTTCCTGCCATTTGACTTTTAGAAATTTATCAAACTTCAGTGATACTTCAGGCTGTGGGCACTGCAGCAATTGCAATTTTTAAAAGAAATTATCCAGCAGGTGGAGCCTCCATTTCAATAATGCCATTCAGTACTTTCAGCCTTTCTCCTGTCTAAATGAGCAGCCTACAACAGGATAAAGGATGATATTACTGCTCTTACATGCAGCAGTTCCCCAGCTCGGCACTGTTGTTACAAATATGCAACACAACTTATGTTTACACAGCCAGTACAAACAAACTTTGACTTGTAAGATCTAATCTTACCACATCAGGAAGGAAGGTACCTATTTCTACCAAATACTCAGACCATCATACCTAAACCATACATTCAGTCAGGCTCAGGCACTGCACCAGTGGGTTTTACACAATCTCCATCTTCATTTCTATCTACTACTCAGACCATCTGACCCAAACCAGTCCTGTTCTGTCCGCCATCTTCTGACCTGTAGTTCTGTCTCACTTGTTAGTCCCCTCCTCTACTGTTCGTCTGACCAGGATGACCATCCTACGCCTTGGACCCTTCAGTCACTGCCTGCAGTTACTAGTTTTTCCTTGTTTTTCTTTGACACATTTGTGTATGTACCCCTGTTTTTTGTGTATAATATTTGGACTGTGTTCCTTGTGCCTTATTTATTTTTTATCAATAAAAGTGATTTTGGAAAAAATAAATAAAATGCCGCTCTCATCCCGGTACGGGTAGTGTTGTGTAGCAATCAGACACGGATGGGCAGAACGTTCTTTGTCCGACGGAGCGCTTTATGTTTCGCCAGCTCACAACCACACTCCTCTACCTTCCGCTCCCTAATCTGCAGTTGTTCTCTTATTCCTTAATTCATTTTAAATGTATAGGGTTAATAGGCATCTTCCATTTGTGACCTGAAATACTTTTGGCCAGAATCTCGTCACAGGATGGCAGCGGAGTTTACGCGCGCTGACAAGCACAATATGAGACATCCATGTAAAACTTTAATCAAAGATACATAAATAACACCCACTTTCATGTAGGTGACGTTTGGAAACCACTATAACGTTCAGCATTTTTTTATTGTTCAAGACATCAACACGTCATTTTACCTGTTTCCTTGGATGGCATCTCTCATTTACGTCATAAAATATCTGTTATACACCGATAAACAAAACAACAAAGTAACCATCATAATAATAGAACAGATTTACCACATAGTTATCTTTGTTTGCTATACTATAGACCGATTCTAAAAACATTGCGAAATACACCTCCAGTCTCTACAATACTACTTGCGTAAAATGTCTTTTAATGCAGTAAATCCTTCAAGGTTTTTTCTTTAAGTAAGGAAACCTTTTAAGGGATTCCGTGCAGCATCCTTAAATATAAATCTCTTAGATAACGAGAAATTAAACCTTTCATGTCATACTTAATTAAGGGGAAAACCTAAGATGTTTTATACAAGCAGCCCCTTACAGTACATAACTTTTAAAATATTTGGCTGATATCGAATTTATTCATTATTTTAATAAATAAATTCGTGGTTGGGCGTGTTCAGCAGAACATTTGTCCTCAGAACTGTAACTTTCACTTTCTGTTATTCATTGTTTCGGTACTTTCGGTATTATGTAAAACATACAAAAGAATCCCTCGCCTATTGGGAGGTATAATGTCACGAACGAATGGTATGGAATGTTATATAACACGTAGAGAATGTAATCATTACGATTATACACACACACTCGCACATATATATGCCTGCCCTTGTCCGTTTTCTTTGTTGGTCACTGTATGTGTTGGATTGTGTATCCCCGTCTGCCTTGTTATCACCCCTCGATGTAAACACCAATTTTCCGGTTTGTTCGATGGTTTTATGTTCTCCTGCCTTTCAGTTCAGTCTTGGGTTTGATCCATGAAGCTGAATTTCTTGCTAAATGTATGGGAACAAAGATTCTCCATTTAGCCCAGTCTACCTTAAATCCAGCAGGTTATCCAGCTAAGCAAGAAGTGCTGCTTCATGGAAGCCCCCCCCACATGTTGTTTACCTGCCTTTGTTTGGACTTTTTCTGGTCCCTTTTTCTTTTATGTCTGTTTGAGATTCGGTTCCTAATAAAGTTCTTGTGCATAAGTGGATTGTCATTCCCTCATACCCTGTTCTGACACCATTAGCAATTTGAATTAGATTTTTCATCCTGAGGTCCCATTTTACATGCTAATGATCATTCCATCTGAGCTCTTGGCAGAGATGTTCATATGGAAATCTCAGGAGCCCAGTTTTGTGGAAGTAGTAAGTGCTGACCGTGCGTTTCAGGTTAAAGCAACGAGAAAAGCCTTTTTGCATTCGCCACTGTATAGCTGTTGCATTTTCTTGGAATGTGATCTCAGTGTTCCATTTTGAATAATCACCCAGGTGCAAGATTAAGGAAGTTACAAAAGTGAAGAAGGAGGACTGATATTAATTTAATTCTAATTTGTTTGTCTAAAAAAATCCTGTTAATATCTGTACAAACATCTATTCATGCATCTTGTATACCTGCTTGTCTTATGCAGGATCACAGGGGTCCACAGTTCGTCCCGGAAGCTACAAGTGAAACCCAGGAAAGGGCGCCAACTATAGGACGATTCATACTATGAAGTAGCTGAAACAAGGAAACCATTTTTCAGAAACGCAATTCTGCCAGCTAGTTTCTTCGGAGTGATTTGTCTCCAAATTAAATCAGGCGTAGATATTAATCCATATAATGTTTTTGTGAAGTGGTATTAAGATCCATCAAAAATAGAGAAAATGCAGTGATACTGATAGTCACGCAGTTCATATGGAGAAGAATCTAGTCAACTCATCCTTCTTTTTGCTGGTGCCAAGTCTTGCTTCCATTTTGGTGCGATTCAGTTATCAAGCTGACAAGATCAAGTGGCTGAGCTGGTCTTCACTTTGCTATCACTATGTGGTGCTGCTTCAATTTTGGTGTCATCAAAGCAATATAATTCTTCAACAAGAATGTTTTAGAGTATCGGTGTAGCATTTATACAGAGATACTACTTGTATCGATATCGAAAGTTAGAGCTTCACTAACAAACCAACTCCAGTGGCACATGAAATGACAGCCACAGATGTGCACCTGGTGAACTGGATTAAATCACACCAAGCTGACCTATTACATTACATTTTTGGAAAGGTAGGGAGAGTGTGTAGGGAGCTAGAGATTGCAGAGGTTGGGGGGGGGATTAGATGAGGGAAATTTCAAAGGAACTGACAATAAATCACACCAACCACTGGGTACAGATAATAAGTGTTAATAAGAGACAATATAGCATTATGAACATGCACTATACAGATAGAACTGAATTGAAAGACTGAATTGAAGCAGCCAAATCAGTTATTGCAGTTTAATTGTTTTTTATTGAAAACAATTTAATCACCAAGAGAAAGCAAAACAGTCAGGTCAAATAAAGTGAATTATCAAAGTTTCAATTTCTCCTTAAGAAATTAACAGATTAGTTCCAAAAATCACTTCAATAAATATTCAGTTTTTAAAAAGTATTAGATCATGTAAATTACCTTTTATTGCAGAGTATACCTTTTTGAAATCCTTGGCACAAAGCTAACGATAAGAATGTAAATGTACAAATCATTCAAGTTCTCACTGCATGGCATCAAATAAAGCTCAGTCCATTCAGCCCACTAGTCTTATGTCAGCTTATCTGCTTGGCAAAACATCAGTATCCATTTGCTGGCAGTTATCAGTTTACCATTGTGCATTAAAATCAATTTGAAGGTTGAGAAGGTTTTGAGAGAGACCCCACATTTACAGATTTCCCAGTAAATACTTCAGCAGTTAGCAGTAAGGAAGCAGGATGTCATTCAGGCTGGGTGGGGGGCACACTTTGTTTGTGCAGGTCTGTGCTTAAGCTGACCCTCCACCTTCACTGTCGAGCTTCATCTCACTGGCTGTTCCTCCGCTCTTTCCTCCCGCTACCAAATATAGCGACAGCAGCTGCAGCCAGCAGCCCCACACCGATCGCAGCAGCTCCCACTCCTACAGCCGTCTGCACGGCATCACGCACCTGCAGAGTCACACAGACATGCACACAGAGCTGAGACAGAGTGGGCTTCTAGAGTGTTTTGTCACAAACATTTCTTTATAGCATAATCTGATGCAACTCTAAATCGAATACAGTTCTGTTGGGAACGATACAGTTCATCAAACTGGAAGGCGCAGGAAAATGATTAGCATTCAGTTGATGGACATGGCACTCAAAGTTAAGGTGTGTTTTGAACTGTATGTTGCTAAACTTCATTCACGTTATAGATGAGAGACTCCTGCTTGCACAGTCCCAGCACTGCTTCCTGTCTGAAGCCTATGCTAGGGGTGGCTTTATTAGCTTCCACACCAGACCTACATCTACGGGAAATTTGTTCTCAGCACTTAACAGCAAATAACAGAAATCTGAATTACGAATCTTCTCACTACACTGCATCCCTGACCAGGACAAGCATTTAAAAGGTGTATGTTCTGATTACCTGTGGGCAGCAGAGGCTGCTGGTTAGTGCAATCATTACATTTCCTATTCTCTAAGCCACAATATGCTTTCCTAAAATAGCAGAATTAAACTCAACCTGACAAGAACAAAGACAAACCAACGTTTTTTTAAAAACCACACACACAATGAGTAGTGTTATTGCCTCTGGAAGCATTGAATCAGACACCCACCTGTCGGGACTCCGGCTTTCCGTATCTCAGCTCTGTCACAAAATGCTCACAGTTGCCTCGGAGGACACAGTACGGCAGCTCCTGACCCACCCGACTCTGAGCATCTTTCAGTATGGTGCTGACACTCCTGGGCTCATATTTATCATCCAGAAGGTTGTTGATCCTGCACTTACTGGTCCCCACTACATGGCACAGACTGTCCATCTTCACAATGGCCTTGTCATACAACACAGACATCATGCTGTAGGCGCCACCACAAGCTTCCTCACCTGGGAGAGAGAGAGAGAAGAATGACAAAAAGCCACGAAAACAAAATAAAACGGATAACACGACATCTACAATGAAGAATGAGTAAACTGAAGTATGTGACAGCAGCTTTCTCAGGCCCATGTTCTCACTTGGTGGGGCGAGGTGGATGATGTAATCATCTCCAACATACATGGCCCAATGGTTGTACGTCCCACGAAAAATCTCAATTAGGTCACCAGGTTTCGGCTTCTCATCATACTGAAAAAAAGACAAGTCACTCAAGCAAACACACACAGTAATCACACATCCATCCATCCATCCATCCATCCATCCCAGTCAGGGACACAGTGGGGTCTGCATTCTATCCCAGGCAGCACAGAATACAAGACAGCCGATCAACCAGGAATGGATACAAGCCCACTGCAGGAAATATACAGACGCACATATAAACACAAACGGTCAACTTAGAGGTGCCAGTTAGGCTGAATAAACCGACATGACACGTAAGCACTAGGTCTACATTAAATTAGACTGCGCAACCTTTACACTTACTGTAACTTTAACATATTTAGTTCCACTTATGGCAACATCTTAGTGAAAATTTGACTCTTACGCACCTAAGCGAACTGTTTACCTGTATACCTACAATTTATTTTAAAAAAGTTAAACGGAAGTATACAATACTGTATACACCTTATTGAAAATAAATGCATTTGGGTGAATGATATAACATGCATTTTTGTGTCTGAGACCATAATTATATTTTTTAATCCTTTAATATCACATAGCATGCCAATCATTATTGAATGAAATCTCCTTAATGTGAATATATTTTCAATATTAGAGCAGTATCGATACTGCAATTAATCGTTACATCGCAATTCACTTTGTCACAAATTTTTCTTAAATAATTAATGACATAATTAAATAAATATAAAATAGCTAGTTCCATTTAGACATGGCAATATAAAAAATTTTTGTCTCCCGTTACAATTATCAAGGTCCCCGACTCTGCTCAAAAAATCTATAGTATGGGGGGGGGGGGGAATCTGTAAAACAGTAGGGCCACTAAATAAAGAAAATAAAAAACAGATAAAAATCAGGAAAAATATCTAACCTTTAGGGCAAGTTGCTACCTTAGTTATTATCTTATGTTAATTTTACTAGGTTTCAAACATGTTGTCACATTCCCTGATGTGCCAAAGACCATCTCTGAGGGTGAGCTAGTGGCAGTTATACTAAGATAATCCCAAACTCGTTTGCTCAGTTTTGGATAAGTGACCTGGAGGAGATTCCACAAAGCCAAAGGGGTTTCTCTCTCTGTCAATGGTGGGTAATAGCATGTAGCTCTTTCTAACCCAAATTTTCTTCATTCAACTATCCTTCCTCAGCAAGAATAGCTAGCATGACTGTCATCTGATTAGCTAGCATGGGTGTCATCTGATTGGCCAAATGGTGTGAAAGCTTGGCCCACGTATCCAGGGCTTCATCTGATTGGCCAAATGGTGTGAAAGCTTGGCCCACGTATCCAGGGCTTCATCTGATTGGCCAAATGGTGTGAAAGCATGGCCCACGAATCCAGGGCTTCATCTGATTGGCCAAATGGTGTGAAAGTATGGCCCATGTATCTAGGGCTGTATCTGATTTGAAAAATGTTCGCATGCTGGGTGTGAACCAAAGTATTATTGAATTCCATTTTTTTTTTTTTATACTTTTATTCCAGTTTTGTTTCCTTTTGTTTGTTGCTTCAGTTTTAGCAGTTTTTTACGCCATTTTTATTTCAGTTTATAGTTTTACTGAGCTTCATAGTTTCGTTTTAAATTAAAAAATTTTTAGTTTAGTTTTAGAAGCCCTCGGTAGATTTTACCTACCGTGTGTGTATAGGGGACAGTGCTTGGAAATCAATCGCACAGCCCAGATGCTAAATGAATACTCATTGGGGGTGCCCAACCTATTTTAACTCAAGATCTACTTTTTTATATATATTAACTCTTTTATTGAGAAAGCACATAATATATTACAGTAACATGACTGTTTACATTGCTTTTGCTTTCACATTTTTTCCTGTCTGAGAAAAAAATTAAAACATTGGAACTTGAGTGGGGGGGGGGGGCAGCCAGATTACAATCACATCATTGAGATGAGGGTTCAAACCAGTGCAGCAACATACAGAGCAGCATGATTTATAGAAAAATCAGACCTAACAGGCTTAACAAATTCCATCCACTTAGTCCATATTTTGTACAAGGTATCCCTCTGCACTTTAAGAGAGAAAGACAGTTTTTTCATTGTATAAATTCCTTGCACCACATTTATCCAGTCCTCAGTTGTCGGTGGTTCAGGTTTGATCAACCTCCTCCTGAGGGCCTTTTTACTCTCAGCCAGTAAGATGTACAAAAGTTTTTTATCGTTAGGGTTCAATTTCAAGATCTACTTTTCAAGTGGCCAGTGTGCCGAGATCTACCAGTTCAAATAAGGAGCCATACCTGTTACTCTTTTATTTTATTATTACTCTAGCTGTTGCCTTTCTACATATTTAACATGCACACGGCAAATCCAGGTATTTCTTCAAATTGAATAAGTGTAAATAAATGTATTTCTCTACCTTAGTGGGACCGCTGGCACTGGGAAGATGCAACTAGGCAAAACCTGACTACTGAGCTGCTGACTTCTCAGTTCTAGCAATTTTCGGCTGCGTGTGGCTGTTTTAGCGGGGAACTCGGCCTCGTAGCTTTTGTGCATCGTTTTTGAAATGCTGCTCCAAATTGCCCCTTTTCTGTAAACGCCACGTTCGCATTGCACATAAGACATATGGACTTCGAATGTGAGTAAATAAAAAAATAATCCTCTTCCTACTCTAAATAAAAAAAGATACATTTTGATCTTTTGGCTTCTGACATGTTTGCGTGATAAACGTTTACAGTCCTCGATTAGTCACATGCTGAGAAATGGGCGCACGCGCCCAAGTGCACGGGAGCTTGCGACGCTCTTTGCGATCACATGTTTGGGCAACCCTGCCCTAGAGGATAACCTTAAAAATAGGCTAAATATTTCTAACACTTTTCTCAGTCTTGTTGTTGCAATGTTCATCTGTTCAAAGACCAGACTGTTAACTAGTACACAAACTGCTTATCGCTCCCAGTGGTCAAGTTGAAAATTATTTCAAGGGGAATGGTGGGGTCAAATCTTTGCAGAGGATGGGCTTACAGATATATATTTTGTAGTTTTCCCTTTACAATTAGGGGCATATAAACTCTTACAGCTGCTGATACTGATTCAATGATTTAAATGCGATTTAACTAACGTATTACACATCTCTCTGTTGTCATTTTCAGTGGTATCACCCATTACTAATCTAAAATCCAATCTCTTCATCTGCACCAAGGTTCAGACATATGTAATTTTATCAATTTGAGATGGTTATAATAGGCTACTATCGATTATTTAGAGGAGGGATGTCTGGTTTCTGGTAGTCTGCAAGCAAGCTTTTAAATTCAAAAATAAAGTTTAAAATGGAAACCACAGATTTTTGTTTCTACTCATTTTATTTCAGTTAGTGTTGGAGTTTGTTTTAATTTCAGTTTTGTTTTCATGCCTCACTTGCGGTTTTAGTTTCATTTTAATTTTTATTGACGAAATGCCTTTGTTATAGTTTTCGTTTCAGATTTAAAATTGAAAGTATTTGTTAGTATTCTATAAACTGAAGTCAAATGAATAAAACCACCTTATTAGTGTAGCGGAGCTATACATTAAGATAGAATGGGACAGTTCGTGATCACTTCATACGTTTTCACTCTCAAGGTTTTGTTTTCCACAGTCAAACACAGTGTGTTTTTCTGGCCAATTGGATGGTTTACTGGAACTGGGTTGGAAAGATCGAATGGATCACAACAAGGGGTGCACATCAAGGGGGGTGGTTTACTGGAACGGGGCTGGAAATCACATACATGGGGGCTACACACACACCGTCTGATGCATCCCCCTTGTAAAACATAATTTATATCAATCAGCCGGTGCGCGGACTGTAAGCACATGCGGAAAAGTGAAGTAATCGGCCTTAAAATTATTTCATTTGAATAATAAAAATTGTAAACTACAATATTTTTAGGTTTTGCCACCTAACATCGAAAACCTTCTAGTAAATGGGTGAAAGATTAATTATCCGAATTATTGTGCCAAGCAACAATAATTATTGTTGGTGTAAAAGCAACACATACTTACCAAGGTCGGGGCCATAACTAACAGCGGTGCCCTGTTGATACCGTCTTTTGTCTTCAATAAAAGGTATTTTTCTCTTTGAAAGCCGTCTCCCCCACAATTCTTACCTATAAATTTATACGAAAATTAGTGGATCATCGAACTGTTCACAAGAATATGGGAATCGGAGAATGCATAACTATATGATATGAAATGATTAAGTAAAAAAACTGTGAAAAGATGTTAGGAATGCACCGATACCGACATTAGGTATCGGGCCAAAAGTCGTAAAAATTGCCTGATACCACTCAATTTGGAACATTACATTAAAACTCAAAGCCGCGTTTTTGTTTTTTGTCTTATTTTTGCTGTCCAATCAGATTTTGGCATCTAGCGAGACATTTGTCAACCGGAAATATTTTGGAAGGATAAATGCAGAAAATACGGAAGGTGTCAGCAATCTGGCCGTATTTTAAGAAAAGGGACGACGACAGAAGTAAAGCAGACTGTAAGATCTGTTTTGCTAGAGATTCAAGAGGAGGAAGGGACAGCACGTCATTTAACACAAGGAATCTGATCAAACATCAGAAGACGCATCACAGTGCAGAGTACTCGGAGTTTGCTAATGCTAACAGAGAATCTATAACGCAAATTATGGAGAAGCGAGAGAGAGTGAAACCGAAGCGTTATATCTAAATAACTAAATACACTATTTAATAGTTATTAGTTATAGTTAGATATAACTAACGCCTCAGGTTCAGTCGCCAATACAAGTACATCGGGGTGTACACTGTCTTCGCTCCTATAAAAATACGAACAACACCAAGCGTGCAGTTCTTGCGGTCTGCATCGCTGAGACATGTGGTTACTTTTCAGGGCATGTGCACGTCAGGTTATGGCGTAGAATTGTAAATCAGTGTATACAGTCAAAGGTCTGTTCCTCTGTAAAGACCTTTCAAGCTGAGCATTGAGAATCATGATCAACCACATGATGGTTTCAAATAAGGTAAATACATTCATATATATTTACCAAGTTGTCATTATTGTCACGTTATGAAAGCAATATTAACCTAAAGCCTATTCAGTATCTTCTTTGCATCTTTCAGGGATGCACCAATCTTTTTTCTGTCCTCAATCACTTAATCCAAGCCAGTGGTTGTAGCAGGTTAAAAGGGTAACACTTTACTTGACAGGGCACAAATAATATAGTATTATACTATTATGTATTAATTAACCACAAACTTAGTCTTAATTACATACTGATCTCATGTTAATTAAACATCAATGAACCGTGACATATTTTATCCCAAACAGTTACTATATTTGTTACTATATCTGTTAATTTTGTAAATTTTCGTGAACTACTGAATGAACAAGTAATAACGTACAAAAGTGAAATACTTCTGTTTGTTCATTAATGAATTGTGACGCATCTTATCTCAAGTAGTGACTGTATTTGTTCAAGATTTGTGCTCCAGTAGTAACTTATTACTAAGTATTTGTGCTCCGTCAAGTACTGTTACAGTTAAGAGCTTTAAAAAATATATAAAAAACAATTACATTATTCCAAATATAGCTAAAATGAAGATCTCACAGTTTGGTCTCTGGTCTAATTTTAATACAATTACAACTTGCTAGACAGAGGAATAAATGCCGCTCGTTTGAATCCTCAAACACTGAAAAAAAATATGATGAATAAGATTTTTTTTCGGTCACTGCACAGAGCAACAAAACGTCGTTTGGCACCCGTCCAGCCAGCATAAATAAGGAATAAATATCTACGATGAACACTAATGTGTAATAATCACAAATACAAGGTGCAACATTAACCAAATGAGAAAAGCGAAATGAAATTCGTTCGATTTAAATCAGTTTGCCTCAGAGAGTTTTCACTTTTGTATTCGCACAACTGTACCCCTAAATGTATAATAAAAGGACCTACTCGCACTTCCATTCTTCCGCGCAGATTTATATTTTTGACTGTCTGACTTTTGACATTTATAACAAAGTAATTGCTGAATCAGTCCCGTGTATCTTAAACTTGGGTCAAGGCTCAGTGAGGCTGATAATTATCATTTTAACTCTGCCGGTGATAAGTTATTGCAGCATTTCCAAACAAAGTAAAGTGAATATTATCAACTCACTAAGATATTGTAGCTACCCGGTTAACCAACACTTGGATTTCGATCTGATGACAATTCCAAGGAAAAGAAGAAAAACATGTTTTGCTAAATGTGCAGCTAGCTGTTTGCCACCTTCGTAGATAACTGACAAAAGGGTTGCTAAATATAGCGCTTTATTTCTTCAGCAGCTTTAGCTAGCTAACGACAAGAACCTTTCCGACTACTTATGAAGTAGCTCAACATATAATTTTAACCTTTTGCGTCGTTCGATCTGCTCATTTGGGCTTGTGAATCTTTGTCCTCTCTTGATTGATAATTTAGGAAGGCGGGTTTTAGTTTTTTGGGGAAACTTACCCCAAAAGGATACTTACCCGGATAGAGGAGATCGGAGATGAGATGGTATCCCACCGTGATCGTGACAGTCTCCCTCGAGCGGGGCAGCGCGAGCTACCAGGACCGATCAGCTGCTCGGCTCCTTTCAGACCCTGACGTATGTTGTGGGCGGAGCCTAAGTGGTGGCAGAAAGAGACTCTTAAATAGCGGTATATAGATGTGAGTCCCAAAATCATATACGAATAACCCACACGACTTCTCCGGTTATTTTATTGCTTTTCCAGAAAAGGATAAATCATCATACATTAATAAATGAACGTTTAGCAGTTGGGTTAGGTTTTCGAATCCTTACTCGCCTGTCGGATCAGTGCACCCAACTAAATTGCTCAAGTTATAGTGGCCGGGCAATTTCGTCTATCCGGTCGAAAAACCAAGCACATACACAAAAGAAAAACTTAAGGCATATAAATGCCTCGAGGCATACAATTTCTTGCTTTGGGGTCATGTACAGGACCTTGAATACAGATTTGTCCGATGATTTTTGTGTACTACAGACCGACGTATTGCCTAACATAAACCTCAATTATACAAAATCATTAACAATTTGAACAATTACATACTGGCGGCAAACTGCATTTGCATGGCTGGGTGAATATACATTTATATATAGATTTTTTTTCTATTCATCACTAGAACTACTACCACCCCCTCCGGGAGCCGAGACCTTATCGTGGTGGAGGGGTTTGCGTGTTCCAATGATCCCAGGAGCTACGTTGCCTG
>JAODJX010000002.1:9343317-9353986 GCA_026776945.1 Isichthys henryi
ACAACTTAAAACATTCCTTTTTCAGAAATATCTGAAGTAGTACTTCTGGCTTCTTACTCTGAGCTCTTTTCCTTATTAAAGGAAACGTTTTGCCCAGGGGCCCACACAACCCATAATCCGTCCCTGGCTCTGGCTAAGGGCGTCTGCCAAATGCTGTCAATGTAAATGTAATGTACCACGCTTACTGCTGTATGGAATTCCTCGATGAATATTATCTAAACCTGTTTAGCTTGAAATATTCTTTGACGATGGTATTCTATGCAAATGAAGCTCGTTGTTTTTTGAATTCCTGCTTTGGCCATTCACTTTCGTTTATACTGGTATATTTTGCATGCGTCACTGGTCAGCCTGCTTCCCCCTCTCTCCTTAATCCTGCTCCCTGATGTGTTTTCCTGCTCCCCAGGTTACAGCTTGATGGGTTGAGTGAGTGGCTCTGAAGCTAACACCTCTCAGATCATGACTTTGAGTCTAGTCAGAGGCCAGTCTCACTTTCATGGCTAATATATATTGGTTTTATTTTTCTATAGTGTTTGGTATGATTTTGTACGTCTCTCGTGGTTTATCCTTGTGTTCCTGTTTCGTCTTACTCTTTATATGGCCTGTTTTATTTTGCTTCTGCCTGTTCCTACTCTTCCCTAGTTGTTACCCCTTAGTGATATAAAAGTTTCTTAATTCCCGTGTTTGCTAATTGTTTTTATTCCACCTGTTGCTTGTTGTCCTTCTCCTTTGTTGACTGACCGATTTTCGCGATGGTCCATGCCTGCTCTTTGTTAGTTCTCATTATCTATGTATTTAAGTGCCTGCCCTCTTTCTGTTCCTTAGTGTGTCATTGTTTGTTAGGTGTGTAAATGTCGGACTTTATACGTGTTTTTCTGACTTGTAGCTTTGCTTGTCTTTTCTAGTTCTGCCCCCTGTGTTGCCTGGCTTTCCCAGCATGTTTATTCATAGTTCTTTTTAGTTATTTCTCCTCTTTTAGTTCTGATCTCTTGTGGTCCTCTTTCTGTGGTTTACTTCTTTTCTGTTCAGTACTGTTTATTGATAAAACCCAAGGCTATAGCTGTGGACCCAGCACTAGGGCGACCAAGGCTGTAATTATAATACATGTTGGGTGGGGGGAGTATTGTGAGCACATCTGAATATTGTCGTCCCCCCCAAAAAAAAAAAAATGTAATATAATTACGGCCTTGATAAAATCATTCTTGTCTTGGAGCCTCCACGGACTGTCCCCTTTTTCCATCTACACCATGCCCTACCCTAATACTGAATAAATACTTGGTAAATCATCCATCTTATAAAGGACTACACATCCGTATACTGTACTCATCACAGACTTTTTGATTTGAGGTTCAGTTTGTGTTCCAGACTTACAGCTATAAAGTACCAGATAGTAAGAACTGCAAATGCTGGTCACACCCTGAAGGAGTATGAGCTTCTCTTTAAAGCAATGCATTAAACCATTAGTTTATATGGGGAAATTTTTTGAGCATTCCCAGACCGAAAAACTAACATACGGAATCAATTCAAATAACACACAAAAACAAAAATAACACTAACATTTAGTATAAGCAAGAATGATAAATACACAACCCATATAAAGTAGAAATCACGTATGTACAGTGTATCTTCATCTATAAGAATAAATAAAGTCATGTGTTGCTTAACAACAGGGATACATTTTGAGAAATGTGACACTAGGCGATATGGCTATTGTGAGAACGTCATAGTCTTACACAAACCTAGATGGTATAACCTGCTATAAGTAGAAAGAGTACATTCTAAAATAATATAATATACATTATAGTAAATAGATAAACCAGTAACATAGTTGCTCAATTTATAGTTATCATTATGAAGTATTATATCCTGTACATAACTGACTGTGCTATACTTTATACGACTGGCAGGGCAGTTGGTTTGTTTATATCAGCATCACCACAAACGCCTGGCGCTACGACGTTACGACACATGTCTCTAAGCGACAAGAATGTTCCAGCTCTGCTTATAATGTAACGTAACCATCTTTGTACCGTCGTTAACCGAAACGTCATTATTCAGCGCATGAATAGTTGACTCGCTGATAATCAAAAGCTAAACACTTTTTGGTTTACTACTTTTTTCGTAAAAGCGAAAAATCTCTTCGGATTTCTTTTGCTTAGTTAAAACGGGTGCTAATGCAGGTCTTTCGTAAAAGCAAAGGGTCGTAAAGTGAATGTTCGTCAAGCAAGTTTTACCTTTAATATGATTTTTTCCTAATCACAAAATCCTCAAAGGATTTGTTGATTTGCAGGCTTAATCGTGAAAAGTGGGAAACTAAAACCTAACAAGATTTGCATATGCGATTTATAAGTAGCTGTCATTTACATGCAGTTGAAGTTAGCCGAACATTTCCCCTTTTCTAGTCTATGATGCATTTAATACAATATTCAGTGTCTTCTTAAATAAACCTGAATAGAAATTAGTAAACCGGTTTAAAAAGCAGTCGGAACCTGATGTGCACATTCATTGTTTCCTAGTGGGAATCTTTAAATTGTGACAGCAGTGTAAGCAGTCTTCTCTGCGGCTACGTTTCAAAGGAAACAATTTCGTCTGTCTTTGCTGCTTATCGTTCAAGCGCTATCGATTATATACGGTGTTGTAATTACAGGATTTTTTTGGAAATTAGCTTGAATGTTTTACACTTGGGAGAAATTGAACGATGTCTGCCTTATTTGACGGAGCGCCACTTACAGCAATGCAGCCCTCGCAGCCACTACAGACTAGTATCAGGTAAAGTACTTCCTTTTTCTGTATACCAGTATGGTTTATTTGGGTTGAAGACCACATTATAACAATTTTATAAGTGACTTATGTCATATTTTCCCTGTGCAAAGCGGTTATTTTTAGTTATACTATTGACTGCAAAATAAATTATTTGGATGGGTTTTCTTTTGTTGTTTTTTTTTTCAGCTTTGCATGTCACAAATTATGTTTTTTATGTCTGCTGCTTAATGGTTTTTAATGATGGTCATATATTTCGTATGCAGTGTGCAACCTTAAATTATTGCACATAAATCTTTTTCTGCATTTTGTCTTACTTAACCATGCCAAATAATTCTATGTTGTGTCCTGCTTTCATTTGTTCCCCCCCCCACTTCCTTTTTCTTATTTTGCTTTTCATATCCATTCACCCCCATCTTCCATTGTTGTTTTGAATCTTAGCCCTCAGGAGCTGGCCCTAGAGATAAAGGCCTTCATCAGTGGGGTGGACCAGGCTCAAGGCCGAAAGCTGAGCATGCGGGACCATGCTCGCTGTGCTGTCCGTCTGCTGCGGACCGTACCAGCCTGCCGGGGCGCGGCCCTGGAGCACTTGAGGGGGGTGTATGATGAGTATGTGTTGACCTTCTTGCAAGACTTGGAGGGGGAGAGCGACGGTGGCATCGGCAGTGGTGGCACCCTGGGCCTGGAAGACGTGATCCAGGAGATCCACAGTGTCCTCTCCGAGTTCATCCGACTGAACCCCAAAGCTTGGGCCCCGCTGGTGTCTACCTGGGCGGTGGAGCTCCTAGGCCAGCTCAGTAGCAAGCATGCGGGTCGGCGTGGAGCTCCACACTCCTCCAGTCTGAACGAGCTGCTGCAGCTGTGGATGTCTTGCTCAGCCACACGGTCTCTGATGGAGAGCTATTCGCAGTGCCTGGCGGCCATGTTGGCCTGGTGCCCGGATGCCTGCGTGGATGCTCTGCTGGACACATCCGTGCAGCACTCTCCGCATTTCGACTGGGTGGTCGCCCACATCGGCTCCTCCTTCCCGGGCACCATCATCAGTCGTGTACTGGCCTGTGGACTCAAAGACTTCTGCGCCCATGGCTACCAGGGTTCTGCCGCCTCCCTTGAAGTCCCAAATCAGCAGAGCTCTTTGGCCCTGAGCTCGATGGAGAAGACTTGCCGCATTCCCAAAATTGGCTCTGTGGTGGGGATCTTGGGGCATCTGGCGTCGCGTCATGCTGACAGCATCAAGAAGGAGCTGCTGCGGATGTTTCAGGAGAGCCTCTCTCCTGCCCAGCCCTCTGCCGGTGCCGTGGTGCGTGACAATTCTCCCCAGCTGCGCCGCGCCACGGTGCCCTTTCTTCTACAGCTGGCGGCACTCTCGCCCACCCTGCTTGGTGCCGTCTCTGCTGAGCTGGTGGAGTTTCTGCGGCCCCCGGTGCTGCTGCAGCTGCAGGATCAGTTCCAGGCTCTCCAGTGTGAGGAGCTGGACAACATGGTGGGCCTCACCGTGCACTTGATCAGCCAGAGCCCCGCTGGCGGGCCACGTGTTCTGCGCTTCTTGGTGGACACTGCCACTCCAGCCTCAGTCATAATGTCAGGATCGGTGCCAGCTCCGCAGGAGGGCGTGAGAGAAGCCTGCGACCGGCTGCTGCAGCTGCTCCTGTTGCATCTCCATAAACTGGTCTATAACCGGCCCGATGGTGAAGATGTCTATCCCGTCTCATCTTCCTCTTCTTTCTCGTCTCCGCCGCGCATCATCCCTTTCCTGGAGGAGCTGCGGGGGCATGTGGGGGAACTTTGTGCCGAGACCCTTCGGTTGGAACGTAAGCGGCACCTCTGGTTGCACCAGCTGCTCTGCCTGCTCTCCGTGTACGGGGGCCCAAGCGTGGCCACCGAAGCCTTGTGCCGACTCCTGACTCTGGCTCGCAGCCCGGAGGAGTTGGCTCTAGCATCCCAGCTCCATGCCCCTCTATCTACCTGTCTGCCTGGACTCCTTCCGGCTGTCATCGTGCGCTGCGTGGCTCAGATCCACACCCAAAGCCTGGGCAGCAAGGAGCTTGGGCAACTGCTCAACAACCTTGCATCTGTCATACACGGCAGCGACGATGAGGCCAAGGGAGCCGGCGTGGTGGCACAGTCCTCCATGGCGGCCCAGGTTGGCGCCGCCATCTCTTCCTACCTGCACGATTTCTGCCCACTGCTCCTTAACGGAAACCCGGCCGTGTCCCAAGCTGCTGCACGGCTCCTGTCCTGCAGCCAGCTGTCCCGCGCCGCCTCTCCCGCCCAGCTGCTTGTCATCTCTCGAGCAGCCGTGGCTCACTTCTTCCTGGCCCTGCGACGAAGGGCTGGAGCCAGTGTAGGAAAAGACACGGGGGGAGAAGAGGTGAGCTATTCCATCCGCTTGCTGTCCCGCTTGGCTGCCTTCTCCCCACTTACCCAGAAGGCAGTGCTCCAGCAGCTGGTGGAAGGCGCTCTGCACATGGGGAATGCTGACTTGTTTGGCGGCCAAAGAGAAAATTCTGATGGAGACTCATTTTCTCCATCCCTAACACCAGACTTGGGAACTTCTTTGCTTGATATCAACTGCAAGTTTGGGACCACCGTTAACTTCTCTGGCAGTGTGTGGTCTGTTTTTCATGCCGGGGTTATAGGGAGAGGGCTGAAAACACCCCACTCCCTTCCACAGTCCGATCCGGATCAGGTGACTCAGAACGTGCAGATCCTGCTAGCGGTGGCCGTTCATTGCTGCGGCTCGAGCAGCGGCGGCACCGGCAATGGTGCAGGCACTGGGGGCACCCGGTACCAATTTCCCGAAGAACCAGCACTCATTAGTGCTGAAGCAGCGAAGGTGATTGCCATGGCTCTGGTCGAGAACGTATGTCCTGACGTGGCGAACGGAGAGCTCGTCTGGCCCCCGGAGGAGCACGCCAGGACCACCGTAGAGAGAGATATCCACATCCGCCGCTGCTTCGAACAGAACCCCGTCCTCTTTCACCTCTTGCGTGTGGTTGCTGCCGGCCGGCCTGCACTGTGCTATTGCTCAGTGGTTCTACGGGGCCTGCTTGCCACGCTTCTGGCCCACTGGGACTCGTCCAGAGAGCCTACGACCCTTGATTCCCCCTGGCACCTCCAAGCCTCCTGTCTCCTGGTGTCCTGCATGGGAGAGGGCCAGCTTCTGCCTCCTGTGCTGAGTAACGTCCATGAGATTATCCCCCACCTCACGCCCTTTGAGGTCCGTCTCCTGCTACTGGCCGTGTGGGAGTACATGCGAGGGAACAGCCCCATGCCACAAAAGTTCTCTTTCAGTGCCGACAAAGGTCTGTTCTACAGAGACTTTTCCAGGGATGGAGATCTTTCTCGCTACCTTGCTCCACTTTACAGCGTCCTACACAAAAACATTGACCAGTTGGGTCACTTGTGCTGGCGATTCCAGCTCTCATAGAAGAGGGAAGGACAGTGACACTGTCGGAGCTAATGGCACACGGGAACTGGAAGATGGAAGGGGGTTATGTTGTGGATTTTGAAAGTTAGAGTAGCATTTAGTTACACCGTTGCAAATTTACACAATACAGTTTTTTTCATGTCTGCCTATGCAAGCAGATATTGAACCTTGCTTCAGATGCATTTTTGCCAGAATATAACATTTCTACACAGCCGGACACGTATTGCATATTATGGTATGGTTTAAGTACAGTGCTGCAATTTGTGTAGGCAAAAATTTGTGTATTCATTTCTGGTATTTCTTGTAAACCATCTTTTTCTATTACACTGAGAGAAAGTAAAAATTTCTAAGATTTTTGCTGGTGTGTTGTTGCATATGGTGGTTCGAGTGGTTGTTTAACAAAAGATGGTTCTGGTGCTCTCAAAAAACTTGCATACACACTGGCCCTTTGTGGGTAAGATTGTCCATCCCTGATCTTGTAATACTCAGTGCCAAGTGATCTGCCCCCAGTCGAAGTTATGCACATTTTTCTAATTCTCTATGTTACCCGTTGTGGCCCTGTGCTGGGTGATGGATGGATTATTACATGGTGTACAACTGGAGGGAACTCTAACTTATCGGAAAATCAGGGCTTGTGAATAAGCTATATATTGGTACAGACCTCATTTGAAGCATCGTTATCCATGTTGATACTTTATCTATCCCTGTGAGGAAATCCCTCTTTGCCTACCCCATCTTGCTCTCCCTATGATTGACATATAGGTGAGCGCAAGCCTGGGGACCACAGCAAATGGTGGGCCACCTAAGGTACCTGTGGCGCTGGGGTTAGGGCGCCTTCACAAGGGCTCACAGACATGATTATTTTGAGGGGGGGGGGCTCACAGAGACTTAGTCCCCCGAGCCACACGCTGCTCCAAAAATGGATGCTGGAGGCCTCGCAGCTATTGAGGCCTGATCACTGTTAGACTGCTGGAGTTGTGCCACCACAGCTAGGACAATTCAGGTCACCCAGTGCCGAAACTTGAGCAAAATCGCTAACAGTGCAGCTGGACAGTACAGCCCCCCCGCCAGCATGTGGACAGCATTACCTCATAAATGTGGCGCAAAAGTCACCATGTAAAACACTGTAATGTTTAGCTTTGGCATAAAATTGTGGGCTGTTTAGCCCATCTTCCAGCCCTCTAAAGCACTGTCAGACTCTCCTGATTGAGAAACTTCCATTGGTTTGTACTGTCTCTGGTTAACTGAAAAACCACACGTTCTGTGGCCTGCCGGCACTGGCTGGCTTATACAGAATTCACTAAAACAATCCCTACTCAGATTTAGCTCTTTATATATAAAGGCAATAGTTGTTGTGCAAATTCAGTTTGTACAGCACTTGATGAATCAGGATTCAGGACCTTTTGACCCCACCACCGTAACTGCATCTTAAAGACAAATGGACGAACGAGGTCTCCCGCAGAAAAAGCACTGAAAAGCCTAGGTGTCCAAGCTTATCATTATTATTATTTATAGGTGGTATACGTGTTACAAATCCTACTCGTCATAGAACTGTTACCTAGAGAAAAATAAGTGTTTACGACTAGAAATAAACGACTGCCATTACTGGGATGGTCACATTTCACTTCCAAATCATTGTCGGTTCGGTACTTATAATTTATTTAAATAACATTACATTTTAACTCCAAATCGTTAACATCATTAGTACAAACGCAATTATACAGCATTGTGTAAATGTGCAACTCAAAACTCTCCGGTTTCTTTAACTGAGAAACTTTCGCAGCACGCTGGGCCTGATAGCCGGGAAAACGTATCATGCCACTGACCTGCAGCTCTGCACCTCTGACCAATAAGAGCCCAGAGAAAGCTCGGCGAGTAACGCCTTCCGTCGAATTAGCCAATCGGGAGTGGCTGACGTGTCCGTGTGAACAGAAAGGAAGTAGGGGGCTGGCCGAAGAAAGCAGAGCTTAACCAAGATGGCTGCTTTCGCGGGGAGGTAAAAAGATTACCGTTGTAATTAAACGAAAATGTGTCTTAGGCTTTGTCCATATGCTCGACACAGTGTGATTACTGTAATTGCAATGGTTAATTTATTCTACAAATACACATAATTGTACCATTTGCTCACTTTGGCGGACATGCGATTTGGAATTATGTGGCAAACTGCATAGCCACCTTTACATGCATTAGAATCGTAATTGCTGGCGTCCTCTTAACTTCACTATTAGTCGCAATTGCTACTTGCTGAACGTATGATAACTTTTGCACTTCAGGTTTCACCAAAGAGCGTAGCCGACATTGGTGTAGGAAAGAGTTAGTGTCCAAAGTCAGATACCGGTACCGGATCCCAGTTGTGCGGATTACTTGCCTAACGCAAAGAACGGCACTGATGAAGCTAGCTAGCCAGCTAACCGCTTAACGAAACGACTTGTTACTTACATACTGTTTGGTATTAAGGTGACACTATACGCTGTTATGTGTCGCCTTTATTAAACCCGTAGTGTATGCCTTTGATTTCATTTAAGTTGACTGTTGAAAAGCTTGATGTCTGAATGCGATTGAATGAATGATACTGCTGTCATCGTCTGTTGATGTGGATAAGCATGCACAAATAAAAGCCGTTCGGTTTCTCGTGGCTCTAAACGATCCTTCTCAGATTACGTTGAAAATAATATTAGCTTTATGGGATGTTTTTATGGCCAGTTACTCAAGTTGGGATTACATCACACTTGCATCACACACTTACCTCCCATGGGCATTTGTATTGTTACAGTATTACGTATGATGATACCACACTAATGAAGGTAAAAGCCTTTATTGGAAGTCATTAGGCTGAACTGAGCGGTAAAGGAGACGTGAGATTTTTGTCATCATTCTACATTACGATTTTGTCCCTTAGTTTGATTTTTAGTAATTTTAGTATTAATCCCCGCTGTGTTAGTTGATGAATACTGAAACATCTGCATGAGATTTTTTTGGGAAACGACAATATGAATTCTCACACTCAGCAGGGTTAGCGATCTGAAGGTGGATATAAATGTGATGCTTATCACAGCAGTCAGCTTATTCCTCTTATAATTATGACTTTAGTGTACCATCAAGTCCCCACATATAAATTAGTTTCTATAGTACTTGTGTGAAGTATTGAATGTGAAGGAAATCCAAAATTATGCATTTGTTTTCTGCCCAGGTTCTTTGTTTAGTTTCATCCTAAACACCATGTCTTCTGTCTGTCCTCCACACCTCTCCCCCATGTCCTGTATCTCTGCTTTCCTCTCCTGTCTTTCCTTTTGAGAATGTGGATGTTCTGGGCAGCTTGGCTTTCCTTCTCCCTCACCGTTACTGTGGCCGTGGATCGCGGCAACTTCAAAACCTGTGACCAGAGTGCATTTTGCAAGTAAGTCTCCTGTGGGAACATGCCCTTCTTACACCTTTTATCTTAGGGTCGTGTGGCATGCTGCTGATGCTCCGCGAAAACAAAACGGCAGTTAATGCCGGCTGTCCGTATCTCTGCCATTACATTTAGCTAATGTGTAACACAGCCTCTGCTTTAACAAAGTTACTGAATATCCTAGAGCCAGGCTTTTAAGCGGTTGTCTTGGAGAACCAAGTCTAGAAGGTCTTTCTAGCAGCCATTATGCTATTAAGAGCCCAGAAAGAATCTTAAAATGTATTCGCTGAAGACTGTTTGATAATTCAGGTGGTTTAGTGTCTGGCTGGAACAAAAACGTCTTTGTGCTCGTCTGAAGGATTGTAATTGATTTGTCCTGGAACAGGGCCACTGTACAAAACATCTACACAAGCCACCTATTTTTTTTCCTGGGTCATCCTCAGATGTGATCATCATGAGAACTTTGCTAATGGTTACAAAGGTTGGGATATTAGAAATGGTTGAGCTGAAGAAGGGATTTCCTGTCCTTTTGGTCGGTGTGGAATTGCAGAGTAAACTGTTAAATAATGATTGATAATTTACGATGAAATGTAGCAAGAACAAAACTGGAATTCACTTAAGTACGCAGTTAATTTGCAGATCGCAAAACCAATATTTTTGTGCAGTTGGTTAATGCCAGTGAGATATTAGTAGTTTTTAAATCTAGAGAGAGATTTATTGCAACTTGTGTTTATTATCAGCTGTAATGTGTGACCAGCTGCTCACGGCATCCTTGTCTGCAGGCGGCAGAGGGCCCTGAAGCCAGGCCAGTCCCCGTACCGGGCCCTTCTGGACACATTGGAGCTCAGTGACTCACGCCTCACTCTCCAGCTTATCAATGACAACAACAAGGTCTGTCTGCTCATCACTCTCCAATGACTTTGCAGTGACTAAAAATTCCCCCTTTGGAATCAATAAAGCTCATCTGAACATTCAGCCAGTCATTCTTTTACCCAGCTGTAGGGGATTCGTGAGGAAATGCTGAATTCTCTACTTGCTGATCTGTGGCTTCTCCTGATATCTCTTTAATGATACTGACTTCCACATGCACC
>JAODJX010000002.1:9355568-9383665 GCA_026776945.1 Isichthys henryi
TAAATAAATAGACAATTTTATGATGTAGGCCGAAAATGAGCTTCCCCTATTTGACAGACCAGTAGCCGCCACTGGTCCATGGGAAGGGTGAGATGGTTCCTTCTCAACGCTGGAGGCTTAGCAGCTACAGAAAGGGCTCAATTTGTATTTTTCCCTCTATTAGATGGATCGGGTATCGGCCGTATGTGTCTAATCCACGTCCGATACTTCTTTCGTTTTCAGCAGTCTGTAAAAAGATGGCTCCTATTTCTTGTTAAATTGAATTGTGCAATCAGTCGCACGGCGGCTCTTTCCCATTTTAGATATATATATTTTTTTTTTTTTTGTGCCATTCTCGCTGAACGCTAATGTCAATATGTCAATTGGTGGGTGTGAACGCAGTGACTCCCACCTGCTGTGACATCACGTGCGTACATGTCATAGTAGGAGGAGTGTAAGAACATCAGATAAGAGGGTGATGATCTGGAAGTATTTTGCACTTTTAACAACTAGTAGGTCAGTTATCTGCAATTGTTTTGTGGGGGGGGGGAAAGCGTAGAGTTTAGTGAAATATCCCAATACACAAAGCAATTTGGGTACTATGGGTGAAAAAAGCAAATGGATGAATTCAGAGTCGGTGACTTTGGCCGTTTTGCCTTTTTGCTGCAGCTTTTGATATGCAGGGGAAGTGAACATGTCAGATTGCATTTTCGTTATTCTTAATCTAGAAGAGAGAGAGAGAGATCTCTCTCGTTGCATGTGTGTGTGTGTGTGTGTGTGGTGGGGGGCAGTGCACCCGATCTCATGTGCTCTCGTGCACAGCAACATGAAGTGTGCACACGGACTTGCTAGTCTTTTTTTCTCTTTTCACGGTGAAAAATGCGAGCAATCTGTCTAAACATCCAGCGGAAGTTCATCACATGCATACAGAGAAATGCGCAGTTTGCGACTGTCACTCATAGTTTATCCGTCATTGCCCCAGGTATGTTACGTTTACTAGTGGCCTGGAGCCCACACAGGGTGTTTATACAAGTATGGATTAACAATTAAAAGTAACCATTAGCTGGCTGATTGCTCATAATAAATTCTGAGTATACGTTTGTGTAGGAAAACTGTATTTAAGTCAAGTATTTAACCCTGCTGTTTCTGTAAACAGAATAATCAGTCTCCTCTCCACAGTGAGGCGTACAGCTTAATTAAACGCTGGTATCAGATCGGTACTTGGGATCGACCAGTACCCATAACCCTGGTATCAGTACCAGTATCGGAACTGAAAAATCGGACCAGTGCATCCCTACTACTTACTGCAGTGACTTGCAGTCTAAGGGTGATGCATGGGGCACCTTTTTGTAATCATCCAGATCCATATGAGCTGTGTTTTGCCTCAGCAACATTGCTCAAAGTTGTCATGTGTATCATCACCCTAAGGCTTTGCCGTCCCCAAAAGAGAGAGGGCTGCAGCCGGCCTGCATGCTCTCTGTTACGCCTGTTCTGGCGTTGGGGGAGGAGGCCTTGTGTCGCTCAGCCTCCGCAGGAAGTGGAGACGCTGCTTTGCTGCACAAGTGTGTGTCTTTACTGAAGAGGCTCTGATGCGTCTGGCCCGGAATGAATCTTGTCTTCACATGTGCCGTAATCGAGGGGCCTGTTTTGTGCGCTTGTGAATATCATTCTGACGTGCTGTGCCTGTGTTTGTGTTCTTGCTGGTCCATAGACCTCCAGATAGTGGCTGAAGCCAGCTGCTCGATCGTGAGAGACGACCATCTGGGCTCCGACATTTGGACTGCAGACGTCGTAGGAAAGCGCAGGGTGCTCACCGAACAGTCATGTGACGTTACGAGTGAGCATTAGACTAAAGTGTGTAATTAAACCATGGAGCCCCTCTGCTGTAAGGGACCGTTGTGGGTCCCGTCTGTGACAGAAGGCAAATATTGTTGCAGTTACTGGTATTAAAATTCTGATGAGATATTGGCTCATACTAATTTAAATTAGACCGACACCAGTAGTGTTAATACAATCAGGAAAGCATGATTTGTCATCTGAAACAGAAGAAATATTCCACCTAATGACCATAAAATAATATGAACCCTCTAATGAGCAAATTGCTTACATCTTACAAGCGAACTATATCCACACACACAACTTGTTTCGCTTTTAGTCCTGAGGTTTTTCTGTTGTATTTCCATTCCAGCTGAAATTGAGTGGGGACAGGCTGCTGTTGGGCTGTGTCACACCAACATACCAGAAAAGCATTAAAAGAGAACCTCAAGCTGTTTTCACTTTGCTGTTGTCTGTAGACTTAATCATCACAGGTTGCCGACTTTGTTTTGGAAATTATGCTGATTTCCCATTTCTTGTTATTGAAGATGACATTTATCATTCTAACATCACAGCCTCTGCTTTTAGCTGGATATATAGAATCGCTGTTAAATCTATAGGTGTTTCTTTAAAAAGTTGAGGTTGGGGCGATTTTTAATTTTATTTATTTTAATAGCTGAGCATCTTGGCTGACGGTCTTTGAGGCAGTTGAATAGTGAAATTTAGAAATGACCCCTTTTATAGGGGGAAAACCCCCAGAAGGCTGCTTGGATTAGAGCACATGTGACTGGCGTAACCTTTGACATTTTACCATTCTGGTCTGAATAATGTGGGGTTTTTTTCCCCCTGGAGTTAATTAAAATCCGCATCGTGGCTTCCATTGTGACTTAAAACGTTTATTCTGTAAAAAGGTCCCTTAATTATTCATTATTACAATACTGTTCTTGCTTCTTGAAGATCTTATTTACTGCTTTCCAAACGTATAAACCTTGCTGCATATGAACTTGGCAAACTTCACTTTTTGAAGAAGTTTATCTGATTGTCTTACCCAGTGTTTGCTCAGTTTTTTATTTCGAACAGCTAGTGGAGTATAAAGAGTCTCAGGCATACAGTACGCAACTGGTTGTTGGAAACAAAATCTTAGTCTGGATTTTTACTTTCTGGACCTGAAATCTCCCCCTCTGCCTTTGTGTCCCTTCGCTTATCTGTCCCCCTTTCCCCCCATGCTAACCCCATCCTACGCTACACGGAGGATTGACTCAAACCTTTTTGCTACAAAGCAAATCTCATGTCGGCTATGTAAAGGTTGTAGCACGGGGGGGCCCCTGTGCAGGAGGCGGCTGGTATGTCCATAAATCGGAGACATTCCATCCCTGCTTCAGGGGATGGCATTGGAGCTTCATACCTCCAAACTGGGGACTGGATAAGCATATATGGAAGCTGTATGGAAGGCCTGTAATATGCAAACAGTGTCTCTAACAAATAGACCCCAGTGCTATTGTGAAAGCAGGAAATAACCTGATCCTGCCTGTGACTCTTAGTAAGAGGAGGTGCAGTGATCTTGTTTCCTGGAAGCTGAACCAAAGAACATGATGCTGTTACAGACAGGATGTGTGGTTGGACTCGCTGAACTGCAGGCTGGGATTTTTCCCATGGCAATAATCTGATCTATATTTAAATAGTATATCTATTAATTGCCCTCGGGTCCTTGTTGTTTTTCTTTTTGAAGTTGTCGCCATTTTGCAGGTTGTACTTTGCCCATAGAATTTTTCCTTTCCTCGTTCTCCTGACTGGCTTTCCTGTGACTGACTCACCCTAATTCCCATACGAGGCGTAATAAGCAGCCTCTGCTGGTTGAATTAGTTTTGGATGAGGGATGTGGTCATTCATAGAAATTCTTTGAAGTGCAGAATTAACTCATATTCCTTTCTTCTCTGTGTGCTTGGCTTTGATAGTAATTAGCTTTTTTTTTTTCCCCCGCTTCCCTTCCTCCCAATTCCTTCCCGTGTCGCTGTGTTTTGCCCCCTCAAGTCAATCTGAACCAGAGGGGTCTGAGCGAGCAGAGGATCCTGCCAACGCGGACCAGCCTCCTGGCGAGAAGGTGGGGCGCTCCTCTGACTTTATGTGGGTCTTTCCTCCTTCCGTTCTGTTGTACTTGGGGAAAGAATTTGGTTGCTGACCTGAGCTTGGTGAATGGGGTAGACATCAGCTGCCTGCTGCTCGGCGGCGTCCTGCTTTGTCGCTGTTCTCTGTCCTCTCAGTTTCTTAGGTTGATGTTTTTCCTTTCAGGCACCAGACGAAGAGACCGCAAAGGATGACGAGCCTGGGATGTGGGAGGAGACGTTCAAGTCGCACACGGACAGCAAACCCAATGGTGTGTCCTGTTCCGTCACCCAGGCCTCTCAGGGGGCCTCACTGTATCTGCCATTCGCTGGGTATAGTCGCCTGAGTATTCAAAACCCATTAGCGCTGCTTAACTACAGCTTTGTGCTTTGAACAAAAGACTGTCTCTTGAGTCTCGTCATTCTGGAACATCACCTATTTAGGAACCTCTCTTCTGACCTCATGGTTTCTGGCTTTTACACGGTTTTGTAAAACTGAGCACATCTCAGTTAGTGACAGTGATGGACAGTAATGGAGGGCATTGCAGTGGCGCAATGGTTATAGGCGATGGATGGATGGACAGACAGACAGCAATGGATCGTATAACTCAGGTTTGCGTCTCGGCTGCTAGCAAGTGAACTTACTGCTGCTCTGTTTGACTTTGGTGTGGGAGCAGGTCCTTCGTCCATCGGCCTAGATTTCTCCCTGCCGGGAGTGGAGCACGTTTATGGCATTCCTGAGCACGCTGACGACCTCAAGCTCAAAACCACAGAGTAAGTCCCTACCGAGGCCCTTGGCCGGAGTGTTCCGGATGCCCCGGCAAGCGGGCATGGCTGATCAGCTGCTTGGGTTTAGCACGTGGGGGGATACTTGGCTATTCTATGCCTTTTGGGTAATGTGCTTAGTGGGGGTAACTTAAAAATTCTTAAAGAAACCCGCATCTGCTTTAAGCCTACAGGATTTTAAGGTCCAGCATGATTGGTTTATGGTTATATATAAAACAAATGCTTGTTGATATATGAGGCACTGAGGTCCCCTTGTCTCTGACAGTGGAGGAGACCCCTACAGACTATACAACCTGGACGTGTTTCAATACGAGCTGTACAACCCCATGGCACTGTACGGCTCCGTGCCCGTGCTGCTCTCCCACAGTCCCCAGAGGACTATGGGTATCTTCTGGCTGAATGCCGCGGAGACCTGGGTGGATATCAGCTCCAACACTGCTGGGAAGGTAGGCCTCCTGAGTACGAAGATCTCAAGCTATGAAAATTGATCTCGTGCCATATTAGTTAGTTTCAATGTTCATTAATGGCTCGTATGGCTGGGCAATTGAATCGAATGTTAATTTCAATTACGAATTAGGCTTCCAAAGGCTTTCAAAATAAAATTATCGCAATAAAATGATTATTATGCTGCCTTTTTGTTTCTCAGTGATGCTCCCATTTTGTCTTTGTTATAAATCCAGCTCACCCCTTTCCAGCCCCTTTTTGCTTCTTGGTTGTTGTGTATGTAGACTTCAAAGAAATACACTGTTTTAAAGAGAAGTTTTTTTTAAAAAGGTATATATATGCGTGATATTTACAAAGTTAATGAGTAGTCTTATTATGGCCAGAATTATCGTGATTACGGTTTTTGCCACAGTCAAGCAACCGTGATGGCTTGTGACACACGCTGCTTGATTCTTTTGTTTCTTGTCAGTCTTGGTGTCACTTTTTTGTTTGTTCTGCCTTTTTCCCACCAGACGGTGTTTGGAAAGATGTTGGACTATGTGCAGGGGGCCAGCGAGACTCCCCAGACGGACGTCCGCTGGATGTCCGAGAGCGGCATCATTGACGTCTTCATCATGCTTGGACCCAAGCCTGCAGACGTCTTTGCCCAGTACGCCTCCCTCACAGGTGACTGTCCCATCTTGTCCTGGCGCTTCGCTGTCCCGACTCTGCCGGGACACCCAAACTGATATCGCTCGGGGTGCCGTCCTGTGTTCAGGCACGCAGTCCTTCCCCCCGCTCTCCGCCTTGGGCTATCACCAGTGCCGCTGGAACTACAACGACCAGGAGGACGTGCGGGCGGTGGACGCCGGCTTGGACGAGCACGACATCCCCTACGACTTCATCTGGCTGGACATCGAGCACACGGACGGCAAGCGCTACTTTACCTGGGACTCCAGCAAGTTCTCCCAGCCCCGTGAAATGCTACAAGGTCTCATGGACAAGAAGCGCAAGGTCGGTGTGACTTTGCATGACCGGTGCGGGTAGCAATCGCCCTCATTCCCTCATCTTCTGGCTTTCTCTGCTTTTCCTCCTGTGCTGTTCAGATGGTGGCGATAGTGGACCCCCACATCAAGGTGGACAGTGGGTATAAAATTCACAATGAGATACGTGCCAAGGACTTCTACATTAAAAACAAAGATGGCGCTGACTATGAGGGCTGGTGCTGGCCAGGTAAAGAGATGTGTGTCTGTCTGTGTGGACCCTGTCGTCCCAGGGCTGTGTCTTACCATCTTCCTCCTTGTCTGTCATTTCAGGCAGCGCCGGCTACCCTGACTTCACCAGGCCTGATATGAGAGCCTGGTGGGCTAGCATGTTTGCTTACGATCAGTATGAGGTGAGAAACTGCCTTTCCCTCCTTGTAATCTCTGTATCTGTTGTCCGATTCGCTTCACTTCAGTGTTTTGGTTGCATTTATGAAGAGTTGCCCTAGCTTCTGTGCCGTGCCCACCTGCCTGCTTTCTTCCTGTTTTCTCCTCCATGCGTTGCCCTCCCACCCGTTCCCACCTTTCTCAGGGCTCCATGGAGAACCTGTACACCTGGAACGACATGAATGAGCCCTCCGTATTCAATGGGCCTGAGGTCACCATGCACAAGGACGCCATCCACCAGGGGGCGTGGGAGCACAGGGACGTGCACAACTTGTACGGCTTCTACGTGGTGAGGGTTGGGGAGCCTGGGGGCGGATGGGGGAGTTGGGGTGTGATGTCCCGTGTGGCTGTGTGCTTCTACACAGCCGTGGAGGGTATTGCTGTTGAATGCTATGATGATAATATTGTAGCCATTGTGCTCTGCCAGCAAATGGCCACTGCGGAAGGCTTGATCCAGCGCTCAGGAGGTGTGGAGAGACCCTTCGTCCTGACCAGAGCCTTCTTTGCCGGATCTCAGCGCTTGGGTAAGTCATGTTTCGTCGGCTCGTGGGAGTTTTGCTTACTCAAAAATGTTTTGAGAGCAAAACAAAAAATGATTGGTTCTCTCTGAACCAATCCGATTGCAGAGGTGGGTCCAAGCAATTAGAGGAGGCGGGACCAACCAGTCATTTTTTCATTCTGCCCTCAACATTTTTGAGTACGCAAAACTCTCATGAGTGATTCATTGGGTTAAATGTTTCAAATCAGTGATTCCACAGTTTGTGCACTTGATGGCAAAAACTCTGAACCCTTTTTCTGTAGCTGAAAGTAGAGTACAAGGCATGTAGATCTGAGTCTCCATTTTCTCTCTGTTTATGAAAATTCTGCTCTCCCCAGGTGCGGTATGGACGGGGGACAATGCTGCGGAGTGGGGCCACCTGAAGATCTCCATCCCCATGTGTTTGAGCCTGGGCCTTGTGGGGATCTCATTCTGTGGGGGTGAGGAGGGGGTCTTATTGTCAGTAACTGAGTTCCTTCAATAGCAATGTGAAGAAAGTACCGTCTCTGTGTTTATAGTGAGATTATCAGTTATTTAGAGCTGCATCTGGCACCCTGGGCAGGATTCCAGTTCCATGGAGCTTAGCGTGGTTTGGGCATTGTGGGAAATCACATCTATGCCCTTTCGGTGCTGCCATATGTGTATGAAATATTTTAATGGTCACATATGCATGAATTTTATTTTTTCCTTTTTGTTTAAGTAAATTCCCCGGCTCTTCCTTTTGGATTTGTTGTTGGGCTCTTTTTTTTTTTTTCCCCTCGTCCGCGATTTGAATTTCAAAATCCTTTATATTTTGAGAGTTGAAGTGACCATTTTTCCTGGGGAATATGTCCCTCGCATAAAAACACAACAGCAGAGGTGGAAAGTTCAGGTCCAGAAAGTAAAAATCCAGACCAAGATTTTGTTTCAACCAGCCAGTTGAGTACTCTCACTCTTTGTACTTAACGGGTTGTTTGAAACAAAATCTTGGTCTGGATTTTTACTTTCTGGACCTGAACTTCCCACTTCTGCAGAACCGTAAGCTTCTGTGCTGAATTCCCTGTCTCTTGTGTTCAAATAAATCCTTGTGTGCCCCCACCCCCTGCAGCTGATGTGGGCGGCTTCTTTAAAGCCCCCAGCACAGAGCTGCTAGTCCGCTGGTACCAGACGGGGGCGTACCAGCCTTTCTTCCGCGCTCACGCCCATGTGGACACCCCCCGCCGTGAGCCCTGGCTGTTCGGGCCAGAGAACACAGCAGTGATCCGCGAGGCCGTTCGCCAGCGCTATGGCCTGCTGCCTTACTGGTACCAGCTCTTCTATCACGCCCATCGCACCGGGCAGCCCATCATGAGGTGAGCCGACAGCGCAGGTACTGTGGCACTGGCTCACACCTTAGCCCCTCCCCTCATTAACCCCCCCTCTCCTTGCCGCAGACCCCTGTGGGTGGAGTATCCTGAAGACGCGGCCACCTTTACCATGGATGACCAGTTCCTGCTGGGTTGGTATTTCAGGAGGTCTGCTGATGAGAGACTTGGCCACAGCTGACTTGCAATAGACAGTCTGTCATCAAGCGGTAGAAGATCGTAAACAAAGATGTCAAAAACTCCCACATGACCAGCATTTAACGTATGCAGTCTTGCACCTTTAAGACACAACTCAAGTGTTTCGAATATTCACATACATTGGCTGTTTTGCGTCTTACAAATAGGTTTAAATGCCCCTGTTTTATAGCAAATTTTAACTATCAGTGTGGACTGAGGTTTATTTTGTTCTTCACTACCGACATGTCTGGATATTCGCTTAGTCAGTGAAGGGTCTGTCTGAATTGACTATTACTTCGCTATGTTCCTTCTCAGACTTGAGTAGATGATTGTAGATTTACTGTAGTCAGCTCTGCTGACCTGACTTTCTCTGTCAGGGAGAGACCTGCTGGTTCACCCTGTGACCGAGGAGGGGGCACGGGGGGTCACTGCCTACCTGCCTGGCCGTGGCGAGGTGAGTAGACCGTAGCGTTCTCCTCCATGCTCCATCTGCCGCCTCTTACTTTCACTGTTATGATTCGCTCACTGCTTGTTAACTCTTGTGTCATGAGCTTAACACCTCCTGTCCATCTCTCCTGCCAATCCCAGGTCTGGTACGACGTCCACACATTTCAGAAGCACAACGGAGCCCAGAACCTCTACATTCCTGTCACCATTAGCTCTGTAAGATATGTATTTTTAAACTTTGGATGTGCATTTAATACGTGCTTTAAGCACTGGAGCCACCACATACTTGAATAAAACTCAGGGCTCAGTTATAGACCTAAGTGAGCTATGCATCCAGAAGTCGTCATTAATGCATCCTGTTCAGACAGCTTTTCTTTGTGTTAATCACATGTTACAATGCCAGTAAAAAGTTTGGACACACCATGCTGCCTACAAAGGAGAGTTAGTGTCGCATCACATGACCTGACCACCTAACCTGAACACAGTAGAGATTTTAGAGGAGTTTGACCAGAGAGTGCAGGAGAAGCGGCCAGTGCTCGGCATATATGTGGGACCTCCTTCAGGACAGCTGGAGAAGCATCCCAGGAGGCCACCTCATGATACTGGCGTAGAGGAGACAGCGGGGGGCAGCCAGTCTCTGGAGGAATTGGGCTTAAGGACCTTGCTCAAAGGCCCAATGGAGGGATCACTCTGGCGACCCTGAGATTTGAACTGGCAACCTTCTGAGTCCTAACCCACAGAGCTGCCTCCCCCCCCCCCCAAACAAATATTTTTAATACTTTTTTGGTCAGTGTATAATTCCACACATGAGATTTTATAGTTTTGATGCCTTTATAATTTTCCAAAAATATGGAAATGTGGTACCTAAAAAACCTTTCTCTGGGTACTGTCATTTTAAATGAGATGGGGTTTCCTCTGTCCTCAGATCCCAGTGTTCCAGCGAGGAGGATCCATCATTCCTCGGAAACTGCGTATTCGGCGCTCCACCTCCTGCATGGAGAACGACCCCTACACCCTCTTTGTGGCTCTCAGCCCCCAGGTGTGTGATGCCGAGTGTTGCTCCTGTAGTCAGTGATGGGTGGCGCTTTGCTGGCCCGAGTCCATGACTTCGACCTCCGAGAACTGCTGTATCCCTGTACCACCAAAGCCACGTGGTTTTTTTTTTTTTTTTTGGCGTGTGGGGGGGGTGGAGGTTGATATGTCGTCGTCGTCGTCGTCCCCCCCCCAACCCTTGTTTTCATTCTGTTCGATGGATACTTGCACTAACGTTACTATGAAGTTCTCGCTGGAGTGCCACAAATGATACGTTGTGTGATGATATAATGATCATGGAGGATCTGAGTTAGCTTTTATTTCTGTTTTTTTGTTACTACTGGGACTGATGAATATGTGGTGAGCAGGAGCTCGATTTAATCTTATTGCCGTCATGACAGAGGACTGCCGAGGGAGAGCTGTACATAGATGATGGCCACACCTTTGCCTTCAAGGAGAACAAGTTCATTCACAGGCAGCTGTCCTTCGCCAACAACGCCCTCATCTCCCGGTTTGTTGATTTTAATTATTTATTTTCTATCTCCTCCCTGTGTGTGACGCACACCTGTAAACTGGATGATGGAGATTTGCACTTGATGCCAATAATTATGTCTGTGTTTCCACAGCTGTGCTTCTGTTCTGTACACATTCATGCTGAGATGTGCTCTCTCCCCTCTTTCTTTTTTTCTCAGCAATCTGGTCCCAGATTCCAGTTTTTCCACCACATCCTGGATTGAGAGAGTGCTGATTATTGGGGCAAACAAGCCCAGTAAAGTCACACTGAGGGCTGCTGGTTAGTGAACGCATCTGGCAAATGTCTATGTTATCCTTCAAATGATTATATATTTAATTCAGTATTACTGTGATTTATTAATAGGGACGTTCTGTAGTTTGTTGTTGGGGTTTTTTCTTGTGCTAAACGATGCTGATCTTCTTCCTCAGATGGTACAGAATCTCCACTGGAATTTGAGTTTGATACCACCTTGTCAGTGTTAACCATCCGCAAACCAGGTGTCAACGCTGGAGCGAACTGGATGATGGTGTTGCATTAGTGTGACGCATCACCGAGATCACGCACCGGCAAGCTGACGCTGATACATGGGAACAGGACTGCACTGATCACACACACGACATTCTGCGTCAGAATTGTAAGAATGGGAACAATGTGTGAGCTAGAGTCTGGAAAAAAAATTAAAGTAACATTTCACCTCCTCTTTTCACAGAATTCTTCAATGGTTACCGCTGCCCCTGTGAGCAGTTTGTTCTTAGATATTAGTTTTAATTTTGGTATGAAAATCTAAATGATTTGGCAGTAATGGCACTTATGTTCTAAATATTGTCTAGAATGTTTACAAAGGCACTTCCTGATTTAACCCTTCAGATGTCACTCTGTCCCCACACCCCATTTGTTGATGCATGAGCCTGAAAGTTATTTGGGGATATAAAGTTTGTTTAAACCAAACAGACCTTAAATGGCCATATTAACTTTCTACCCACCAACCATAGTAATTCCAAGGTCTTTTTCCCCCTACAGACACCTTTTTTGTTTTTCGGAAAAGGCAATTATGTACTTGGTTATTCCAATATTGAATACTGTGGATCTTGTTTTACGGTTATCGCCTAAAATCAAGAATCCGCCAATTTTGAATGTTATCCCAGTTTGATTCTTGATTTCAATGTGATTTTACACAAATTTGAATCTGACCTGTGAGCTATTTTATTTCAGTGAAGAGGTTTGGTGGTCTAAGCTAGAACTGGAAGGTGGGGTTGGCTTTGACATGGTGAAGCCGAAAGGGTGGAGAAACCTAAGGGGCCAATTCACCTGTGAAATTGCTTTGGCAATGTGTCTTTTTTCCTGGTTCCATGTACCGTTTTTGTTTTTTGTACTTGATTTTTTTGAAATGCGCTTGATTTGAGCCTCCCAGTGTTCTGTATTAGTTTTTCAAAAGTTGGCCCAAACTTAAAATTCAGCCCAAATATGTGAGGTAAGGAATTTGGGTGAGACACTGGTCCAAAGTGTTTCTTGAAACATACTGTCTTCTGCTGTCACAACTGACTTTATTAAGGACAAAGATGTTTTGTACCTCCGGCTAGGTATTAAAAGGTGCATCTGCTCTGAGAGCAGGGTGACTACCAAGCCAGCGCCTGGCTGCGCCGCTGTGAAGTGCAACGTAATTCCCTGTCGAATTCTGTTTAATCTGCAACGTTGTCCTTTTTGAAGTCAGTATTTCACTACACTGAGGCAAATGAATGGCATGATGTCATTGGTTTTAAAGATCAAGTAAATGGTTGGTCAGGACAGAGAGATTGTCAGAATTAAGATTTTAGTGTCCTCAGCATCACTGTTTGTCTGTTTTAGTGTAATGCTTCTTCGAGAATTGATGTGAATAAAACTTTTTCTTTGACCAAAATGTCTAAATGGGGTGCTGACATAGATTTGCATAAAATGGAGGGGGCGGTGGAAATAAAAAGTAACCGTACATTCCCAAAGTTTGATTTCAGTTTTTACTGTGTCCCTGTATGTACTTAAAATGATGGTAATTGGCTGCCCACCTCCAGTTGCAATGTGCTGCTATTTCAATAGTGTTAAGATGACCACATATTTCATAAGATCATTGAACAGGAAAAACAAGCTTTTATTTCTATAAATACGATTGGAAGATATTTCATAGCATATACTGTAAATAATTTTTTAGATAATTACCTTTAACTTTAAATGACCCAACCCGCAATACACTTAAGTGATATTCGGACACTAATAAATTAACTTTATAGTTAACAAAAAAAAAAAAAACATAATTAACGATAACGAATCCAACTCCAGCAGGCACTAGTTCCTCAGTAAATGATATCAAGCATCAGCCGTCGCCATTAAATGGCGTATTACAGGTACGCTTCATTATAGTGTAGCATGATAGTTCATGAAACGACATATTCATTGTAATTGTACGCATCAGGGCCGTGCATAGAAATATATATTATATGACGCCGCTAACAGGTGATCGACGGCCACGGGAGTCGCCATAGCCTTTGTCCCAGGTTGATGACGTCACACACCGCGGTACAGTTGTATCTTCAATCATGGCGGCGGAAGGACTGGACATGAGTAGCAACGGGGATGTGAGCTCCGAGCTAGGTCTGTTTATTAATGCATATTAATTTGATGTTTCCGAAAAACGGATGCGATTCTGGCGCGAAATTACTAGACTGAAGGGGGCGGTGAGCCAGCCTTGATTCACACAGATAAGATGAAGCTCAGGTTACTGCGTTAGCTGGCAGCTAACTGAGGAACCGCATAGCGTTTGGCTTTGCAAACAACGTTCCGCTTGGAATATAATTATTTTTTGACTAGTATAGACCGATAAACCGATTTGGGTTAAACGACCTAAAATGGAGATATTTCTAGTAATTTCTTGTAATTTGCGGCGTTCATAATTTTACTAGCATTATGTATAATTTATTTTCCCCCAAACTCATTCAAAATGTATCATGGCAGTATTTGTTTTTTTGCCAGCGGATTCGTGCAGTGTTGCGTATAAACGATCAAAAGGCATAAACATTTCTCCATGACTGTTATCTGTCCTTCAGTCATTCTACTTTTTATTTCACTGGTTTCAAGAGGAGGACATTTTTGACTGAGTATTCTTTCACCTGTGTGTTACTGTATGAGTAGGTTAGTGTGATCTACAGGTGTAATGTATTGTTTCACGAAACTACACCTTTTGTATTCCAGGAAGTATAAGAAATACACAGATTACAACTAATTATTATAAAAACTATAACTACGGTGGCTATCTGTCAGTATGATACAGAGATACGCATTTGGACGAACTTAAGTTTATCATGAGTTTGCTGTTGAGTTGTCCGTTTCTTGGCCAATGGATGGACTTCGGTCTCCTTTTTAAATTATTCTTCACAAACACTGGGGAAGAAACGTGTTAAAATTAGACCCGATAGAATAGTTAACGATCAGAAAGTGTTTTGTTGTTGAAATTGAAATAATGGTTAAAATAGCTTCACAAGGCATTTGTTTACCTCGTAATGCAAGGAAGAGTTCTCATTTTACAGGTGTCCTTTCCACTTCTTATTCTAATCTGAAATAAATAAGCAGGGAATTTATGTTATTGATTTTAAAACTGGAGATAAATGTGTTTGTGTCTGTGTGTGTTAGTGATAGGCTAACCTACATTAACAATGATGCTTAATTGAACAAATCACTAGAAGAAGAGCACTATTGCGACCCAAACGCTGACCTCAGCATTCTGCTGTCCTGTTCAGAAGCCCCCGTCCCACCCGAGGTCATGCCTGCCGACCAGCCAGAACCCCCACAACCCCCACAGCCGGAAAGCTCGCAGCCCGAGGAGACGGCAGAGCACGCGGCGGAGACACGGGACGTCGGCGGTGCCGCAGCGTATCCGACAGCCCTGGAGGAAGGCGATGACGAGGAGGGCGAGCTTCCCGTCGATTTCGACAGACTGTGGCGGGTGGCCCATGACAACCCACAGGAGTTTTCCAGCTGGACGGACCTCCTGCAGTACTGTGAACAAGAGGTGAGTGGAGACTAGGTGTAGCTTGTGATAAAAGGGAGCTGTGTTTTGTGTCACTGTTCCAATTAAGTTTATATGACATAGGGGACAACTACAGGCATCGATGAGACAGCAACCAGCTATGTAAGGGATAAACCATGACAAGGTGTGTGGCTGTATGAAAATAATCAACGGCATCTTGGTTGTAATGATTGTTGATTATTTTCATATAACAGCACTCCTTGAAGTGCTTTAACCTGCTTACACCACAGCTAACAAACAGAAAATAATAGAACGGCCTATTCATAGTCAATTTTTCCCGAAAAAAATGAGTTCAGTTATCAATTAGTAATGTTCCAACGTGTTTTTAAAAATATAGTCCCTATAAGGACAGGATGTCTGGTCGGCCTGCTCACCGGAAGCAGCAAGTTTGTTAGGTTACCAAAGAAACCATTAACAGACATGCACTAGCATTTAGAAAACTATGGAAAATTATGCTGTAAGAATGACTGCTAATTTATAAGTAAAAAGTCACGCAGGTTTTTATATTAACATGTTTAATGAAATATATAAGAATTATTGAGTGGCCGGAACTACATGTACGGTTACATGAAAGTAATCGACACCCAGGTGACATCTCTGGAACAATAAGACAGCAGTATTTACTGAAGTTATACTATAAGAAATAATAGATCTTACCTGCACTCTGATTACAGAGTCACACAACAGCCTCTCGCCGGGCGCTGGGGGCTTTCCTGGTCAGGTACCCCCTCTGTTACGGCTACTGGAAGAAGTTTGCAGACTTGGAGAGGCGCGCGGGGAACTCGATCAGGGCTCAGGAGGTAGGTGGCAGTGATATGCAGAAATGAGAAGGTGTTCCTGGTTCCTCTTTCAATCCTGCCTTGTTGCTTAGCCTTGTAGGAGACCCTTCTGCTCTGCAGTCACGTGCCTGATTGTTCAAAGCAATAGACAGAAAACCCATAGAAAACATTTGTCTCAGAACAGTGCCCTCAGTTCCCCTGAATGCTCTTAATGTTGCTCTTTCTGCTCATTGAATAGGACCAATTTTTAGTGAAGTTCTTGCTTTGTTTGGAGGATTTTGTGGAGCTTCTGCTTACACTTTTACCCGGACATTCACCGAAAGCTCAGCCTAGTCGCACTTGCGCTTAGACGAACCCTTGACAGCACACATGCTGTAATGTGCTATTCGCCTCGCCTGTATGTCGCTTTGAACAAAAGCGTCTGCTAAATAAAATTTAAAAAAGTGCAAGTGCTCTGCATTTTCTCAAAGGCTGCATGACTGGCAGTGCCGGTGTGTGACTGACGTCTGCTTGCAGGTGTGTGTGCGCGGACTGAAGGCCATTCCTTTAAGCTTGGACCTGTGGATCCACTACATCACCCTGCTGCAGGACACCCTTAACATGAACCTGCCGGAGTCGACGCAGCACATCCGCAGGTCGGTCCCAGCCTGCCTGACCGCCATGCTGTCTGACAGCAGCTTTCCTATCTGCTCTTCAGTCTTCTGGCGGTTCAGTGGGATTATACCTTTGGGTGCAGTGTGCTCTCTGTTCTTAGGGCAAACCATCTACGGCTGACAGACCAAGCTCCTCCTTCACCAGGATTGTCCACTTTGTGTTTTTCTGCAACCTGGTCTCTCATGTTCTGTAAAAGAGGTTTTTAGTAAAGTCAAACCAGTGGCTTTTTCATAATAATAATTTTAGCTCTTATTTAGAATATTTTAACTGCTTGTAATATTTTATAGTTGTTTTTGAAGTTCTACTTTTTGGGTTTAATCTATTTTAATAATCCTATACTCTCACCATGAAGATCAGCCTTGGCATTAAATGTCATCATAACTCCGTAACTGGGGAGTCTTTTGACGCTGGGACCTTGTGTTTCCAGTGCCTTCGAGGCGGCGGTGTCTGCTGCGGGGCTTGAATTCCACTCCGATCGCCTCTGGGAGATGTATGCAGACTGGGAGCGGGAGCAGGGCGACCTGCGGGCAGTGACGGCCATTTACAACAGGGTGATGAGGATCCCCACGCAGCTATACAGGGGTCACTTCGAGAGGTACCCTTCCCTTTCCGTCACCTGCCACTACGAGGACCTGGTCTCTCTCAGCATTTCATGGGCTGCTCTGTAAGACACTAAACCTGCCCCTAAGCGATGTCACCCAAAGCCACTGGTGTCAGACTCCACTTTTGCGGGGCCAGAGCCCTGCACATTTTTGGGTTTCCTCTCATTTAACACACTGGATTCAACTCCTTGCACCTCCTTGTGCTAATTAGCACACAGCTATTGACCTGAATCATTTGTGGTGGAACAGAGAAAGAACTAAACTACACAGGGCTCTGGCCCCCAGGACTGGAGTTTGACACCCTTGTCCTAAGCAGTGTAGGGGAATATGATCCTGATCATCCCAGCAGACCTGCCCAGCTCACTACATTAATTGTACTGTCCATGGTGAGCAAGATAGCCTTCAGTAAGGAGGATATTTCGGCTGAATTGAACGTTCTGGGTGTATGAGGAGAGGGCAGCCGCTGTTTATAGGATTGCTCAGAATCCACTGCTTTTGTAGGGTCCGAGCTCACCTCTTTGCACACCACCCCAAAGACCTCCTTCCCCCGGAGGAATACAAGCGCCTCCGTGCCGAGTTTCAGCAGAGCCAGCAGGGCGATACTGTCCCCGTAGAGGGGGAGGAGTCTGAGGAGAAGCCCCCCGGGGACGAGACCCCAGAGGACAGCAACACGAAGGATCAGGACACGGTGAGGAGGCGAGGCTGTTCGGGAGGCAAGGAGGGCAATGCGAGAGCCAGCCCGACCTGCCTCAGCAGCCCAGTAACGCTGCCTGTCTCATCCAGGAGGAGGATGTGCAGAAAATGCAGGAGCTCCTGCTAGCAGACAGACAGAAGCTGTATCAGCAGACGGAGCTGGAGGTGGGCAAGCGGTGGGCCTTTGAGGAGGCGGTGAGTGACTTTCTGGCTCTCCCAAAGCACTGGGTACTGTGTAAAGATGAAATGATTACCAGTTTCATGGTAAACCACGATTAGTATTACCATTTCAACTTTTAATTGGCTGATTATCGCGCCTTGAAGAGCTCACCTTAAGTCCTGTCCGGCATCAGTCGCGCAGCAATGCAACATGGGATTGTTGCGTGTCAGTGGAAACATAGCAGAAGGCAGTGACAGCGGTCTGGAGATTTTTCATGGAAATGTGTATTTGATATGGGTTTCATATCAATATCTCCATTATTTAGGATAATTAACTGAGTTCGGTATCAGTGTCTCATTTGTGTTCAGTCAAGTGGGAACAAAAGACTGACTGAGACCCAGATCAATACTGACTCTCGCTAACTGACTGGTATATTAATTTGCACTGTTCCTTAATTTGTTCCCTCCAGATAAAGAGGCCATACTTCCACGTCAAGCCTTTGGACCGAGCCCAGTTGAAGGCTTGGCATGCCTACCTGGACTGGGAGATGAGTGAGGCGGAGCAAAGGGTCCCCGAGGCGGAGGACGATGGTAGCCGGGCGGGACGCAAACGCGTACTGGTCCTGTTCGAGCGCTGCCTTATCGCCTGCGCACTGTACGAGGAGTTATGGACCAAGGTGGGGCTCTGAGGAACACAAGCGGTGTTTCTCAGTTTGCGAACTCGACCTCAGTCGTGATCTCCCGTACCCATTACATAGTCTCCCATTGCTGAAGACCAGTTCCAGTTCTCACGAACATAAGTACAGAGGACAGTAAGAATTCCCGGATATCCTTCTTGCCCTGCCTCCAAATATCAAGGACACATCGGTCGCATCCTCGCCAAACGAGACCACTCCAATGATTCATTGCACCCCAAGTTCACTCTTGGGAGGCAAGTTAGCAAGACAGTTTATTGCCATGTTCTAGGTATCGAGAAACACCCAACCTCCGATCACTGGTCCCACGCGACCCAGGATTCCTGCTGCTGTAATTATTAAAAGCTCAGTCTGATTATCCTCTGAGCATTTTTGTCGCCCCCCCCCCCCAGAGGCCTCCTGCAGCCCTTTGTCTTTAACTGTAGCTTCCTTTTAGCTATGAAATGTTTGTCATCAGGGATGGAAATATGTCAGCATGGGACCATAAAGTACAAAAGCATTAGTTAGTGTGGTGTGAGCATTAGTTAGAGCAGAACCTGACAGGGCAGTATTTTTGGCTGGCAGATCTAAAATGAGAACACGATGCGTGTGTGATGTGCTGGTATCGCCGAGGTGTGTGCAGATGTATATTCACATCTGGGAAGACCAGCTTTATCCAGCTTTTCCCCGCCTAAAGTAATGCTCCGGACCCCTTTGAACTGCAGAAAGACTTTTCTTTCATAGTTTATTGGATATTCTTAGTGCATTATTGAACTCTGTGCTTATTGCTACCCCAGCCTGTGTGTCTGTGTTGACGATTGGCCCAGTATCGTACCGTTGCCCTACCTTACCGTGGCGTTTGTGCGTTTGGCAGTATGTGCGGTTCCTGGAGCAGCACAGCGTGGAGGAGGCGCAGGCCGTGTACCGCCGGGCCTGCGAGGTCCACCTGTCGCACAAGCCCAGCATGCACTTGCAGTGGGCCACCTTCGAGGAGAGGCACGGTGAGACATCCAGCTCGCGTCCCGGCTCTCTGTGCCACGATCTGCTGCCGCTGTGCAAATGGAGTGGCCTAGCTCCCTAATTGCACTAAAACTGTGTTTCCCAGTCCAGTCCTCTGGGACCTGCAGACAGTCCAGGTTTTTTCTTCCTTCCAGCTCCCTGATTACACTGAAATCATGGCTTAGGGCAGTGTTCCCCAGTCTGGTCCTCAGGGACGCACAGACAGTCCACATTTTTTGTTCCTGGAAGCGGGGAGAGAGCAAGAATGTGGACCGACTGTGGGTCCCTGAGGACCGGGTTGGGAAACACTGACTTGGGGTGTAAATGCTGGGAAACGGTTGCCCTCCAGCCATCCTGCCCTGCCCTTGCCTCTCCCGGGTGCCCCTCATTTGCAGATTAGAGGCAGTAGTCTTGCTATTCTCTCATAATGACACCTGCTGTGGCCACTCCCAGGAAACATCACGGAGGCCCGAAGGGTGCTGAAGAGCCTGGAGGAGGCCATGCCTGGCCTGGCGATGGTGCGGCTGCGACGGGCCGGCTTGGAGCGCCGCACGGGGCGGCTGGACCAGGCGGAGGAGCTGCTGCGGGAGGCGGTGGTCCAGAGCAAGGAAACGCCAACGCTGCACGCCTTCTACTCCATCAAGCTGGCCAGGCTGCTGCTGAAGCTGTCCAAGAACTCAGCCAAGGCCAGGAGTGTGCTACTGGAGGCCATCGAGCTCAGCCCGGTGAGGGGCTGCTGGGGACGGGGCGCGGTGCGCTAACCAGATGGAGATGCGGCACCAGAGGAGGGCTTGAGCTCCATCAGTAAATATCCGCTCTGTGTACAAAGTCCCCATTAAAAGACCTTCACAGTGGTTCGACTTCATGAGAATTTGACATCATGATGGCGCGATAGCGATGCACCTTTGAGCATTCGAACGTTAACAAACTTTGAATTTTGATTGGTTCCGCAGCCATATGCTGTATGATAAATTCTACTATTGCCAGCCGATGGTAGCTTCCACCCAGCCGCATCTCACATCGCGTTTAACAGTGACACTTTTCTTTCCCTGTTTAACCACTTTTCCCCCAAGACCATTATGTCTACTAAACACCCTAGTGTGACACGTCATATATTCATAGGCTACCTGCGTATTTTTCACTTTATGGTGGGTTCATTGGAATGTATCGCTGTCGTAAGTTGAGGAGCATCTGTACATTCTTCAAGTTTTCCAACAAAAGTTTTTCTTTCTGGATCCCTGCTTCATTCCTACGCTCCTCTTTCACTGTTCCCCTGATTTATTTTATCTTATTTTTGTTTTCCCACCAGGACAACAGCAAGCTACACCTGAACCTCCTAGAGCTGGAGGTGGCAGGGGACCCCCGAGGTAACGGGATCGGGGTGCAGCAGTGTGTGAGCCGAGCTCTGGCGGCCCCTCTGTCTCCTCACACTAAGTTGCTCTTCTCCCAGCGTGGCCTGCAATTCGCTGAAGACTTCGGGGCCACGGTGCAGAGGTCAGCGGGCGCTGGGTCTTGCAAGGCGCTCAGGCTTTTCTTACTGTACCTCAGAGGTGACTGTGTCTCTCCTCTCTACCAGCGTCCTGACTGTTTATGACGAGCATCAGAAGCTGCTGAAAGAACTTGGCAGCAAAAAGCGAGGTGCTGAGAATGGGTAAGCATGGGCTGGCAGGGTTTAAACATGGACGGTGCACAGCTCCGTCCCCTTCAACATTAAATCATTAAACACTATTAAATACAAATAACTTTTTTAATCACAATTTTAATTTTTGTATTGTTTTAAAGTGCTAAAACAGCATAATGACAAATGAATATCCTGCATTAAGACTGATGATAAATACATATGATGACTAATAAGGTACAGAGTGGCTTATTCTGCCACCCCCCCCTCCCCCACCCCACTCCGTACCTGACAGTGCTCTCCCTCCTCTCAGATTCTGATTTTGCCCCTGTGGGTTGGTTATGTGGTTCCTCCAGGTACTCTGGTCTCCCCTCACAGTCCAAAAACACATGCTGATGTTAATTACAGAACATGGATGGATGGATCATTAATTATTATTATTTTCTTTTTTTTTTACATTGAATTACAATTTGTGTTACCCCTTCTAGGGACAACGATGACCCTGAGAAGATGAGCAAACTAGAAGAGAGCATGCCAGCACCTTCCATGGCCACACCTCCGATGCCTCCCGTTGCCATGGCAACACCACCTCCACCAATGATGGGTGGTGATATGAGCGGCTCTCACTACGGATACGGAGGATGGTATCAGGTACTGAAGCTAGACAGCTTTTCTCAGTGTGTCGGTTTTTTTTTTTTAAAGTGAAACATGATCATGTTTGGTTGAGTGGCCTTTTCAGTGCTTGTCCTCTCTCTCTCGCACCCTGTGCTTTTTTAGCAACAGCAATATGGGGCTTATGGCTACCAGAATCCTTGGAACTACAATCAGTACTATCCTCCCAGCTAAAAAACAGCACAGAATGTGGAAGACCAGACAGACTTCAGAAGAACCTTGGATGGTAGTGAAACTGTTGGCACACAAAACTGTTTTATGCTCAAATACAGTGACAACCCGCAAGTAAATACTTTTATATACCTAACAGTTTGAACAGTAGGCTTTTTAATGTGTATAATGTGCATATATGTTAAATGTTGCTAAATTTAATCTGTGTTTATGAAGTCAGATTGATTTTAGAAAAAACAAATATCTGATTGGGATTTCATATAATTGTTAGATCTAACAGACTTATTGCAATGCTGCTTTGTTTGCAAATTACTGGGATTCTGTTTGGCTGAATTTTTGTCCAATTTCTAACATGTCTTTCACAGTTTTCTTTCATAATTTCCGATAGCATGTTCATAGCATGTTGATAGTATTACATAGTTTTAAAAATCTCCATTTAATTAAATTGGCCTCATGTAAATTGAAAATTTAAATGATTGAGGTATTAAGTGCATCAATCTGACTTTGATTGGCCATGCATGTGGGGGTCCTTAAGAATCGCAGGACCAGAGACCCACCAATGAAAGTTATCCCTGAGTGTGTCTTGCTAAACTCTTCTCTATAGATGACTTGCCTTTTGTGTCTTTTTGTGTTGTTGTATATTATGCAGACCTTCAAACTGAATTGATTCTTCCTTAGGAAGCATAAGTGTTTTGTGCAACAGACAAAATCTTCCCGTCATATTATGTTAAGCATCATTCCAGAAGTAGACTAGGATTTTTTTAAGTGTGTGTGTATATAAATGCATTTTAGGCTTTGATGAAACAATGTATCCTTGACGGTGACATTAACTGTCACCTTGTACCTGAATATATAATGATAGTAAAATATTTTGTATTTTGACATAGACATTTTTAATGTTGGTATGATTGGGAATAGTATTGTTTTGTAGCTGTGAAGTTGAGGTGACTGAACAAAAATTGAGTTATACATGTCAGTCTGTATGAGAAATGTAACAACACCCCCCCTCCCCCCCACCGAAGTGTGGCTTCTTGTGGAGGTTTCATTCTACAAAAGGACGCCATTCATTAAGTCCATAGCAGTTCTCTATGTCTGAAACGATGCCATTCCATTTATTTTGAAAGTTTTGAGTAAGTATGCAGTGTGGTGGATTAAAATGTTCTGGAAATTGCAGAATAGGTGCACACATTACAATTGTTTTTTGCGTGTTTCGTTAACACTTTCAAGGTTACTTGCATATTTTTGTATAAAATAAAAGGTACTACACCAGAATTTAAAAAAAAAAAAAATGTTTTGGTTATTTTAGACTACAGCAGAATATGAATGTGTACATAAATCAAAGATGTTATTGTGAAGTAGTTGCGTAACATTTACTTCTTTATAAAGTTGAATTTCACAATTCACAAATCATTTTAAGAGGGTGGGAAATAGTGATGGTTTTATATCAATCGTGATGAGGGTGTTGGCTAAGCGTTTTACATAAGGCCAGTCTTGTTTTGGCTAAATACGTAGGTGCTTTTTAATCCTGAATTGTTGTGGATAGCTAATATGTGAAAGTAATACATAATTATGGGTTATCAGTGATGATAAGCCCAGCATGACACCCTTGGAGCAGCTCTTAAAGGCAGTAAATTCACAGCCGTATTCTCCTAATACCACTTTCCCTGACTCAGTGAATTCTACGAAAAGACTGTGAGCTGGTCATTGTTCTTGACATACGTCAGCAAAATTTGGCTGACAGTTCATCTTGAAAAAAATGTAATATTCAAAAGTATGCAGCCAATGTTATAAATCGAAAGACCTGGGCGGGATTGAGTATATTTCTGAATTTGTAATTTGCCCATCAAGTTAAAAATAAAGTGCTTCAAGAGCTGTAGTACAAAGTGTACAATGGTACATTTAAATTGGATACCTAATTGCTTAAATCATCCCAAAAATTATGAATGTGCTCTGTGATTTCTGTATCAGTCTCTCTCACACACACAGCTCTGGAAAAAGAGATCACTCTGAGGATCATTGTGCTTCCAGGCTCAAAGTTTCTAAGACAGCAATACACAACAAGGTAAAGCAGGAAGGATACACTGGCAATGACCAAAATCCAGCCAGGCAGAGGGCGGGAGCAACTTTCTAATGCCACAGATGACCATCAACTTAACTGATAGTACCTTGTAAACTGGAGGGTGACCTTCAAAAAGAATGGGAAACATTAAATGCAGGTGTGAAGTACACTGCTAGGACAATTTATTAACGGCTCCTAGAAACAGGGCTGAAGACACATTGAGCAAGAAGAAGCCCTTCATTAATGAGAAGCAGGGAAGAACCAGGGTGCAGGTAAGGGGGTGTGCACTGATTACAGTGCATACACCCAAAATGCTGCGAACCACATCGCGGATGAGAACCTGAGTGCAGTCATGCAATGGGTGATACCTCAGCACCACACTAGCCCAAATGGACCAGTGTGTTTTCTCTGTTGGCTGCAGTGCCAATCCTGCCACTTACCATCAGATTTTCTAGTAAGTTGGAGGACCTCAACAGTTCTGGAAAAAATTAAGATACTACAGCAAAATTTTCAGTTTCATTCATTTCTACATTTATGGGTATGCCTATATAGACACACACATTAACATTTATCCTACATATCAGTAAATCTAGAAATGTAATGAAGGATTAGTGTTATGCACTGTCTTTAAAGTAAAGTTGCCATACTCCGTTATAAATGCAAAATGTAGATATTGCATTTACATACACAGGATATTTTTTATGCTTCCAGTTTGATGCAATTACATACGGTTTCAGACAACGCAACTCAAAGTCGAGACTTGTGTGGCGAATCGTTCTGCGCATGCGGAGACCGGAAGGGACCTGACAGCGGCGTCTGCAGATGCGTATTACGTCAGTGAAATTGAATAAACTTTATTGTTCATATACAAATAAATCCACATATTAAAAATGACTATACGCAAATCGCTTTGTTAGGTGACGTTAAAGATGTAAATGCAAACATTGTCAACTTTATATAACCCTATGTATAATTTGCATTTAAGTAAACTGCTGAACAGACACATTTGACGTGTGGCGAAATGTGTTTCCATTCCATTTCCTGCTTCCTACTGGCCAATAGGCGCGTTCCCACTTTGTGTTGTGCACACGCTGTAACTGCCGACCGTTCACAGGTGAGTGAAAAGTTAAGCAACGGGGATGTTAAATAAGCAAGAAATTATGAATTCCCCGTTGGTATACATTTCCTTTTATCTCTGTATTTTTAGATTACTATTTGCAGGCGTCTAATGCTCTATCTCTAGTTACAAACTATTGTTTGCGGGGCACAAATGGTTAAAAGAACAGAAAAAAACGAAAATGTATTAAGAATGGAAACAAATAAACTCGAGCTAAATCTGAGACATGTTTCTCAAATACATTACAGCTAAATAAAAAAAATACCGTAATGTTTTTTGTAGCTGGCCAGTTGTACTTATTCGAATCGTAATAATTGCCTTAATACATACGTAATTAGATGATCGGTTAATATAACGTTAAAATATATTTACCATGAAAGCGGCACCTTGCCGTCTATTAGGGTGCTAATCGTGATTATGATTTTTGCCATAATCGTGCAGCCCTGCTTCAATCCATAACAACATTCAGTTGAGAATTTTCATTTGAGTTGTTGAGCTGCATTGATGAATAGACATATGGGGTGTAATAACAGCATCTAGAATAAGTATTGGCTGTTAACTTTTTTATATATTTGCATTTTAATGCAGAGAACTCTCCTTTGCCGGTTTCTTTCAGCTGTAGCATGGGTCGGCATCAGGAGAATCCCGTGCGACTCTACTTTTCATATGATCCCATTTCCAACAAGTCCCGCTGCCAGATTGAGGGATGCTTAGCCGAAATTGCGGGCAACCATGGTGGCAATTTACAGCGACACGTTCAGAGGATGCACCCTTCTGTTTTTGCCACACTCCATACATCCACACGAGTGGAAGACCCTCCCACACCATCAGCTTCAGCGTACAAGAGGCCAGTCTCCAACATGGAGAATCAGAGGACAATAGACTGTCTTGTTGCAAAACAACCACGGTGTGAAGCTGTCTACATCACACCAGACTCCCTCAGAGAAGCTTGTGTTGAGCTCATTACTGTCAATGGCAGACCCTTCTCTTTGATGGATGATTCAGGATTTAGAAAGATAATAGATCCATTGCTTGAGGCTATAGACAAGACTGTCATAATAAATAGTGAAACTGTTCGTACTATGGTATCAGAAGTGGCTGAAAGGGACCGTGAAAAGCTACGAAATGGACTCAAGGACAAACTTTTAATGCTAAAGGTGGACATTGCCACGTACAAAAGCCGATCAGTCCTTGGTATTAATGTCCAGTACACTGAAGGTGAGCATATTATACTCCTAACACTGGCTGTTAGGGAACTCCATGAAAAACACACTGACCGTTATTTATCTGCAGTTGTGCGCGAAGTCCTGAAGATATATGCTATAGATTTAAAACAGGTTTATTCCATCACTATCGATGATGGTGGAACATTGCTAGATGTAGAGTGCCTGGTGTCAGAAGATAGTGATAAAGAGGCAGAGGTTGATGGAGTTGATAGAGATGAAGAAAAGCATGCAGGTGAGGCTGGCATTGATGGAAGTGGTGGACAGGCTTCAGAAAAGAGCAATGATTTCCTCACGTTGGACATCTATGAGACGTCAGGGAATGTGAATGGAGAACTCCACAGTGTTGGGAGTGGGGGTCCAGTTCTGAAAGGCCGCAGATGTTCTGCTCACACCTTCCAGTTGGCTGTTGAGGATGCTTTAAAAGACAGAAACACGTCTAACTTAATTGCCAAGGCAAGACACGTCTGTGAGAAATTATGCACCCCAAATGTGTCCGGGTTTCTGAGGAGATTGGGTCAAACGCAGGCAGTGGTTGACTATCCTAACCGATGGCTTTCAACTTTTGATATGCTGGAGCGACTTTGCCTCTTGAAAACCTTCTGCGAAGACATGGCTCCCACTATTCCAGAATTGTACTTAAACGAATCCGAATGGGATGAGATTAATCAGCTGGTTTGGACTCTGCAGCCTGCAAAAATGACAACAAAACTTCTCTTGTTGGATCAGATGACTGCCGGCGACTTCTTTGGTGCTTGGCTCAAATGTAAAATAGAAACTGACAAAATAGGCGGCCCTTTCTCAGCCCTGTTAGTGGAGTGCTTAAACCGACACCAGCACATGCTGTTTGAAAATGAAGCATTTTTGGCTGCCGTGTTCCTGGATCCCAGGTATAAAGTTCTTCTGACTGAGGCTCAGGTTGAACAGGCCAAAAGACACCTGTGCCAAGCCTGGGGGATGATCCAGACTCTCACACCAAACACACAGCTGGCACCTCCTACACATTTACTGAAGAAACCTGGCGCCAGTGATGCAGATGATGAAATTGAGCAGATGCTTGTGGCAAGGGAGCGCGAGACTGGCAGTGAGGGTATGAAGTGTAAAACATCAGTGATGTCATCTCTCAATGCTTATGCAAGTCAAGAAAGGCTGAAAAGGGAGGGAAATATCTTCAGATATTGGTTGAATACCTCTGTCATCAACCCTGACTTGTATAGACTGGCCATTAATGTAATTCCTCTACCGGTCACACAAGTTAGTGTGCAGCGCACAGTCTCAGGCCTCAGATATATCCTGTCTCTCAGACCTAGCATGAGTAATGATGCCCTGGAAGATGTTCTCTTTGTACGACTGAATAAGCAGTTTAGGCAAACAGTGAGCTAGAGTGTTTTGCTTTGCTTGCTGCTGTTTGCGTTTACACAGCCAGAAGTACATAATCTTAATGGTGGTGGAACATGCATCGAAAAATCTGTTGAATAGTTTTAGAAAAGTAGTCTTTTTGCTTATTGGATTGTATATATTGTATCAGAATTGTAAGCAAAAGTCTGAACTTGTTTCTTCTCTGCCTGAGTTTGAATGTCAGGTGCACAGTAGTGCTGGGTGACATGGTGATATTATCGCTAATCGATGTCGCAAGATAAGTAACCCAGTGTCGCAATCTGACAGTGATTAACCACCGATTGTTGTCGACATCGGGAGAGTAGGGTACACAAAAAGCAAGAGAAAGATTTATGAATTCGCTTTTAGTTCAGTCATTTAGCCAACATTTCCGACACTTAAACACATTGATATTATTATGGAAACAGTGTATGTACCATAAACGTCCATTATAATGGTGGTAGTTTCTAGCCCGGGCTTAACAGACGTTTGTGAACCACCTTCTTTAGATACCCCATGGCATGTTTTTAAATCATAATTAAATCCAGCCTGCTTATTGTCTATTTTCCAAAGAGACAAAAAAAATGATGGGCAGTAATCGCCCGGCCCCCCCCCCCCCGCGGGGGGGGGAGGAAAACACGGGGAGAGGGGGGGAACAGG